>CM052154.1:1035176-1048332 GCA_028455555.1 Augochlorella aurata
GAATGATAACAAATAATATGTCGTTGAATTTGTTTCAGAAAATTCTAACAAATCATAAATTAAGACACATACTGTTTCATTTTTACAAATTAACTTAACCTTGAAATCTCGGCCTTTATTACACTCACGCAAAAACTATTGAAACCATGTAATGTACCTCATCAAATGAAACAATTTTTGTAAGAACATCTTTTCACTATATTTCGTAGATTCCAAAATATTTTGGATTACCAGATAAAACGGTCACCCTGTATGTACGTACACGCATAATTGCGCATGCTCTTAGATGTGTACATACATATGCATATTACATATGTACCATACAATATAATGAACATATGTATTCACGCTTTGACCAAATATATGTAAATTCTATGTCGTTTTTAAAGATGCTTACTTGTACAGTCGATGAAAAATTCAGATTATGTTCTATACAATTTTAGTGAGAAAGTAACCAAATAACGATGTATGTACATATATATTGTACATGATATGTATGTAACGTAGATTTTACTGCGTTTTGTATGAGTGTAGGGATAGGAGGTGGGGGAAGAAAGTGAATCGCTTGTACACGACAAGCCAGTGTTAAACGTTGCATGTCGCAGTTTACAAATTTCGAAACGTGGTCGGACAAATTTTCAACGATCGTCATCGAGAAGAACCAATGAAGCTGACCGTACTCAATACAGGTATCTAAATATGTATCGAAATCGTCGTGAGGAGACGATAAGAAATGATTCATACACGCAACCTTTATGATAACAAAACTTCATGAACGACAGGAAAAACGTGTCAGTTGTACAAAAAATTTTGTTAAGGAAGTTGAAGTTGTGAAACGCAGCATAAGATCATTCATTGACCATAGGAGTGAAGCAGTTTGAAGTAAGCATGGTGTAGAAGTGAAAGTGAGAGTGCACTGTGTTGTATTGTTTTATTGAAATTATGTATGTAATCACTGAGCGAAGCCTGTGACGGCGTAAAATAAGGTTACCTTTCTTTTATTAAAGAACACAAATTATCCTGAGAAAATATAGTTAACTGCGTATCAATGTGTTTTATACATTCATGGTTGAAAAACATTTCGTGCATGATCCCGACGACCCCGTACGACCACGGACAAGATGTAACGGAAAACACGCACGATAAAATATATAATCGGCGAGTTAACGAAGAATAAATTGACAATTAAGTATTTTCAAAAAGAAAATACGTAACTGAAAACGAAGCATACGCATATATTCATAACTGGTGATATTTCTGAACACTATACATACATTGAAACAGAGTCCACGGAAAGAGATAGCAGTTAGTTTTTGCAAAAGACGCAGTTACACGTTGTCGAATCAACTTCGGCGAGAACGTAGCATAGAATCGGAACTCGATTGGGGTCGAGTGTGCAGAATCGATCGTAGCATTTTCGACGCTCGCGCTTCCCCCCTTTTTTCATCGACAGAAGAGCAACGATAGGAACGGAAGTTTCACGAGGCACAGAAGAAAAAATATTAGAATCGATAGAGTGGATTGCTCGTTGATTGTTGGACCAACGACACCGATTTTTCGGTGGGAAAGTGCGTGTTTACGTGCGAGCGAACCAAAACATCAATGACCTTGAAAGAAGAGCAGTCACGTGACCAGGAGAATAGCCCCGGGATTGGACAGAATCGAGGCGCATATAGTGTGTATTGCGCCGTGCGCGCCCTGCGTCCCGCATTCCGTGTCCGATAAATGGTAGAGAGGTTTGTCTAAGAGGGGAAAAGGGGCAAAAGACAGACTACGCGACGGCAACGACGACGACGGCGGCTACGAGGACGACGAGAAAGACGAGAGAGAGTGCCGTTCGCCCGTACGTCCGTGTGTGTGCGCGCGCGTTGCTCGCTTGTGTGTTGTCCCAAGATGAAGTCCGACTCTAAACCTTTGTTGACAGCTCAGGCGGAAAAGGCGAATCATTACACGTAAGTAAGCGGCCGCCGGGCCGGTCGCGTGCTACGTGAAAAAAAGTGAGAGAATAGGAAAAATTGGAGGCCAAAAAGTGCGTGATTTAAAGTGGAGTGCAAACCAAAAGAGTATCATTAATAAATATACCTACGTGCACAAAAAAAATATATATATACATATGTATATGTAAATAAATATACTAAAAAAAAAACACGAAAGAGAGAACGGAAAAAAGAGAGAGGGAGGGCCGCGAGCAGCGCGGCATCAACGCGCGCGTCAAAAAACGCCACGAAATAATGTGTAGCTCTGTGGATTCGCATTCCAGATACTTGAAGGAATTTCGCGTCGAACAATGTCCCCTCTTTATACAGCGCAAATGCACACAACACCGACCCTTCACGTGCTTCAACTGGCACTTTATGAACCAGCGGAGGCGCAGACCGGTGAGAAAGAGGGACCGCACCTTCAACTATAGCGCCGATAATTATTGCACCAAGTACGACGAGACCACCGGCATATGTCCAGATGGAGACGAGTGAGTACATATCTGTCTTGAACGTTGCGATCAACTTCTCTCCCCGATGGATTCCTCCATCGGCAGAGCATTCTCGGATACGCGATGATATCTTTACGTCTAGCTTTCGTGTCAAACGCATTGATTTCTCGTGTTGCCAGTCGTCCATTAAAACGTTAAAGCTCTTCCTATTTCGCCGTATCTATTCCCCTTTAAACTTTGTTAGCTTCTTATGTGGAGCATTGCTCGATTGATCTCGCGCGCCATTTATTCATTGTTTCGCCTTCGCAACCACTGGATGCGTGTAGTATACGTATGTGTAGAAATACTCATACGATTGAGAAACGTATAGCTTCTCCGCTCTCGGTAAAGCGGGGAACGCGGTGTTTGTCGTGTGAACAGAACCGCGCGTAAACGCGTTCTTCTCTCGCGCTGAATGGAACCCCGCTTTCGTCGTCTAATCGATGCGTGTTTAGGGAAAAACAGGCGGTCCGTGGTGGTGAGTTTCTTTGTGTCGTTGACACGCGTGTGCTGTA
The DNA here is from genome assembly GCA_028455555.1 of Augochlorella aurata. Lineage (NCBI taxonomy): Eukaryota > Metazoa > Arthropoda > Insecta > Hymenoptera > Halictidae > Augochlorella > Augochlorella aurata. The sequence goes on from CM052154.1 coordinate 1,038,162, forward strand.
ACATGTAATATGCATTTGCGTGGTAACGCGTAACGACGTAACGTCTCGACGAGAATAACCTATGTAACGAAGAGGAGGCCAATTTCGACGTAACTTTCGAGGACACGCGCGCGCACGCGTGCCTAACTCCCTGCTGAACTGTAAGCGGGTGCGCGTGCGCGTGCGCGCCCGTCTTCACATATGTACGTGTACGCCTGCCTCTCTGTATTCTCTGTTTGAGTGAGTGCGAGACTTGAACTCTTCGAAAACATTGCTGCTGCACTCGCATGTCGGATGTGTATACAATCAGAAAGTAGAATGGAACCAATAGGTGCCTATATGTTTATAGTATGCATTTTATTCAGAGACTTCTGTGATCGTTTATTCTATCCCCGAAGAACGCTTTGCTTGCTTTGTAAATTAGTTTATGATACACTGTAGAATCAACGAAAATTTCGTACATGTATACATCTATTTACACATAGATATACGCGTACATACACAATCAACACGCACGCCATTACGTTATACAACCGTGTTAGTAAACAAACACAACCAAGTAGGCATGTGAATGATCGTGAAAAGAAAATCGCTGAGATAGTAGAGCTCTCCTATTCCTAGATATGTTAAAACGGTTCGAATTACAATGTGTAAACACGCGGACGCATTTAACGGGATCATTATAAAATTTCAATCCAAGTATTGCATAATTCTTTGTAATCTTTTGCTTATGCATAGCCTAGCCAGGGTTCACGAACGAATCCAGCTGTATGAAATGATATATACCTTTTTATTTTGCCTCTCGTCCGGCTGTTCGTTGGTCTTTTTTCCGCTTAATTCATCAACCGTTTCTCCTTTTTCCTCTATTTCAATAGTAATCGACATCCATTGGTTAATTACCTAAATGACGATTACCTGAGCGAACTGACGTAACGAACAGCTTAAAAAATTATAGATCTTTCGAATTTGAATACAAAGTTTACGACACAGGAATAAATTTGATGTGGATTCTGCAACTCTGCGCGAGCAACGAAAAAAAAATGTAATCTAAATGATTACATTAACGAATAAATGGAAGAGTCAAAGCCCACTTCGTTCTCCTGGATTAGTTTCCTTTTTTTTTTAATTTTTTTCTGACTATTCGTTACGTAAAACATTATTTAAATTAATCCGAGTGAAAGCTGAAGAATGAAATTACGGAAACTTGTTCTAAATCATGCTCGCATTGACGCGAGAACGTATTCTTACATGCTGCAACCGCCATTGCTTGCGATAGAATATAACTACCGTCGACTGCTAACCTGTTGTCATCCATTGTAGATAACCCCCACGGTAGCCATAGACAGAAATTTCTCTATGACTTTTAATGGAGCTTTTATATTTTTCACTGCTACGTATTTGATTCTAATTACTTTAACGTTTTATAGGTTGAGATATATTCCTTTAGTTTATTAATTGCTATAATATCTTCTATCTGTATAGCGAGTGCAATACGGAATGAAAATAAAAATTATGGAAATGACCGCATTTACGACATCGTGGTTATTGACTCTGATTTATTTAGTTGCAGATATCTACACACCATTTGACACAGAATTTAGGTCACCTCTTTCATTTATCTCATTATTAATTAATTCTTTGATGGTCGAGCAGACTTTTGTAAATAATTAATTGTTTATTGGAATCAGAATTGAGTATAGTAACGAGCGGATGAGAAGGCTATATAGAATCAATAAAAATTGCGGGAAAGGAAGTTTCGATAAAACAAATGAAAAGATGAATGGAAAAGTTTTTTCTACTGCGATTTTCTATTGATTCATGAATTATTATATATATTTGTTTAGTGCAACTTTCGAATAGAGGCGCATAAAAAATGAAAATTTAAAAATATAAAAAAATGAGCAGTTTCTGTTTGTTCGCGATCGAGCACCATTATCTTCGACGCGTGGTGAAAGCTTACGTTAAGTTTTTTTAACGACTTTTCGCGATAGACATGAATTGATGACTACTCTCCATCGAACATAATTCAGAGCTACTATCAAAGTGTTTTTGTATTTTAATTCAAGAAATGGAGATAGTAAGTGTAATCTTAATTACGATAATTAATGCTTCTGACTCTAATTGTATACTATTTAATTAAAATTAGTGTTAGAAATTGTACTTTGTGAAATAGAATTTTTGTTTTACTGACGGCCATTGATTTTTAAGTTTTACTTCAGTTTTTAGGAATAGGTTCGAAATTTTAGAGGGATAATCACCATTGATTTTCCCTCCAAAATACATGCACTATCTCTAATTTGTAATTTAAAGGAGCACCAAAATATTCTGATACGTACTTTTATAAATCAATAACCATTTTCTTTTTTTGTAATGTAACATTATATCTCTAACTTAAGTTGCAACTTGCACTATCTTTAATGTATTTTTCAACTTATATCGATTCATGTCTCCAATACTAGTTTATAATAAAGTTTGCAATGTTCTTCAGTTAGTTTCTATAATATGTCCTTTTTATTTAACAGATGTCCATTTCTTCACCGCACTGCTGGAGACACAGAAAGACGTTATCACCTTCGTTATTACAAGACTTGCATGTGTGTCCATGATACGGACACACGTGGATTTTGTGTCAAGAATGGACCTCATTGTGCCTTTGCACATGGCAATCATGATCTTCGTCCACCTGTCTATGACATCAAAGAAATACAGGCGCTGGAAAATCCTGACTCAGATCCTAATTCGTCATCGAATGGACCAAATATATTGGATAAAGAAAGGAATTTAATGAACGAAGATCCCAAGTGGCAGGATACAAATTATGTACTCAGTAACTATAAAACAGAACCTTGCAAACGTCCACCGAGACTTTGTCGTCAGGGTTATGCTTGCCCGCAATATCACAATAGCAAAGATAAAAGACGTAGTCCGCGTAAATATAAATATCGGTAAGTAATTGCTACATATTCTTAACGAAATCGTTGGAACAGTTGCTGAGTAATCGCTGCTGCAGGTCAACACCGTGTCCGAATGTAAAACACGGAGAGGAATGGGGTGAACCTGGTAATTGCGAACAGGGAGACGCTTGTACGTACTGTCATACGCGTACGGAACAGCAGTTTCATCCTGAAATATACAAATCTACAAAATGCAATGATGTACAGCAGGCTGGTTACTGTCCACGCGGAGTCTTTTGTGCATTCGCACATGTCGACCGTGAGTGTACCCTCATAAATCGTACGTAAAACACTTATTATTATCTTAGTAAGTTGAAAAAGTTCTTTTCACATTTCTTTTGGCTTTGGCCGCTTATGGAACAGCTAATCGCTTCGTAAGCAGTCTCACTCTGCAATGGCACACTGGTTTCAGCTGCTGTATAAAAAATTGACTGCAGATATGAAATGTTTCTAATTCCGTTTAAGTAACTGAAACAGGGTGTATCCTCTAAGATTTATTTTTAAGAATACACTGCGTATACGTAAAAATATCGTGTGATAGTTCAAGAAAACAGTATGCCCTTATAGAGTACGCCCTTTCTTATGATTTACTAACTGACCAGTCCGCTTCTATTAGAAAAGCAAAAGCAAAAACATTTTGGCGTTTAGTTGTCTTGCGGATTGTATCTAATAGATGTAGGCGTTTCGTACATGATAAACTTAGAATTCAAAATTGCTTCTCAAAATTGATATATTGGGACGTTGGTATGGTGTGCTGATGGAGCAGTGTTGCCAACAGAAGAAATGAGCCTGGCGAGGGACATGGCGGTACCTATAGATTGTGGCACCAATCTGGCAGATATTCTCAGTAATGCGCTTCCACCTGACAAGCGCAGTCATGAAAAAGATAAACCACTTAGCGATAGCAGTGTAAGTGTAGACCTTGTTATATTACCATGAAGGTAATTCATTGAACGTACACGCTTATCGAAAGTTTCATTTGTAGAATGGAAGCGGTGAAGTATCAGAGTCAGCAAGTACCAGTAGCATTGGTAGCAACAGTTCACACAGTAAAGCTCCTGGTGCCCAACTTCATAATTCGAATTCCAATACTGCTGTAAATACTTCGAATCAACATAAGTTAAGCATACTGTACAATCCTAGTTCACTTCTGCAAGTTGTAAGTTTGATTTTCTACACAGTATAATGTTACTGATATTTTAAACTGCTGAGTTTAACACTGAGTTTAATTGTTAAACAGGGCGAAATTCGTAAACAAATGGTTGCTATAGATAGCGATCCCTTATTAACAAAAGCTGAGAAGGCTCAGCAAAAGCAAAGTTTGTACATTGCTTATAGTTTAAATGGAACCTTGGGCAATCATTCGTTAGCAACTACTGTATCACCACTTTCAAGTTCATTTTATCCAAATGATACCGTTGAATCTGTAGTAGGTAAGTTTTTTTTATTCAGAATGATTGGTTAGGTCTTTCTTTCTTTTTTTTTTCTTTTTCTTTCTCTTTCTTTCTGGCGTTTTCCTTTCGACTTTTTGATGTGTGTAATTAATTTGCCTTGGACTTTCAGGGAATGCATTAGACGAGTTGCATTTAGATGATCCTTTAAATTTAGTTGAATCAATTCATAGGGATACTAATTCACCAATTAGCAATTCAATATCAGCAGGCCTAGCAAGTTCTGGATTATTGGGGAGCTCGGCTCCAGTTAATATTCCTGGAATGGCTGATCGTTCGTTTCCTACCAATTTTTCACCGTCTACATCCAGCCCACTTCAGCAATTACATTCAGCAAGTTTTCTTACTGGGTCCAGGTTTTCTCATCAAGATTCTATGGAATCGGTAAATGAAAACTTTGTACGAATTAAAAAGTTATCGCTAAAAGTTATTCCAACTTGTTATTTATTTTTTTTTTTTTCAATTGATTTCAGACTATGCCATTTATGAATCAAGTATCAGATCCATTTAGCAATCATATCTCACAACTTAGCAGTTCAGCTTCTAAACTTAGTGGATTTAATAGTAGCTTATTTGATTTTACGAATCAAGGAATGTCTCCATCTCGTACACAACCTCTCCCAGCATCTCCGTTGGTCAATGCATTTTCCATCAGTCCTAGTAATACAGGATCTTTGTCCGAGGTTAGACGATCCCCCAGTTTTTTAAATAGAATGCCACCGTTCTACTTGAAGGATCGACTTATTGAACAGTCAATTTATGGTTAAAATCATTTTTCGTAGGTACAAAGGCTTAGAGAAGAATTAACATCGAGCCGCGCTCAATTAGCGACATGGGAGGAACGAATTAACCAAGCTAGAGCAGCTTGTGCGGCCTGGCAATTAGAAACCGAGGAAGCTACAAGTAGAGCAAGAATCGCTGAACAGCAAAGAGATGAAGTATGTATCATTTTTTAATGCTGGAATTATGAGAGTATTCAAAATTAGCAATTTCAGATTTCTACAATTCATATATTACAACTAAAATTTAATAATTTTAATTTCTCGGTATTTTTAGCGTTAACCCTTTAGCTGCGGAGTGCTCAGAAAAGAATTGCTCTCTCCGCAGTCGGCGCGATCGTACAAGGTTGTCCGCACGGATAACACGATACGCTAATTGTTAATTGTGCCCACTGATAGGGGCACAATTTATGGATAAAATTATTTGATTATCCGAAAAGAATTAATGGCCATTATTTTGCAGTTATTCAAAACAAATGCACGGCGCCTATAGGCGCTTGTTCGTAGAAGCTTGTTTGTAGAAGCGTCTATAGTTGTGCGCCTATAAGCGCTGTTCGCAGTGAAAGGGTTAACAGACTATCTATATGTCGTAATTATTCTGATGTAATTTGTATCTATAAATATATTAAACACGTAAAATATTGACAGGCCCTATTGAAAGTGAAAGCTTTGACGGCGGAGAACGAAGCATCCAGCGGTGGTGGTCCTTACCTTCATACATTGAGAAGAACAAGTGAACTTAGAACATTGTCGATAGCTGCGTTAAAGACGATTCAATCACAGCTCCGTTCGGATCTTGAAGAGGTGGAAAAGGTAAAGCAAAGTTGTCACGCCGGTTTAAACAGTTGGTATAACAAGCGATCCCCAATTAATTATTAGTTTATCGAAAAGGATGCGAGAAGTTTATTTCTACTACTGTTATTACTACAACTATTACTGCTACTGTTACTACTACTACTACTACTATTATTACTATTTCCACTATTGCTACTACTACTTTTACTTTTACTGCCACTAGTATTACTATTATTATTGCCACTATTACTGCTACTACTCCCTCATCTTTATTTTCTTTATACATAAATGTAGTAGGCCTCCGTACAACATGATCAAAAAGTTGCTATCGTTGTCATATAATGTTATGGAAAAATGACTTCCGAAGATTGTGTATATATGTAGTATCCAACAATAAATATAGTTTTTAAACTCAGTTTAAGTATCGTGTTATACGGGGGCAGTAGGATTTTTTGAACCGTATTGCACGTGGATCTATTCAATATATGTTTTCTTAAGTTAATTGGAAACGTTTGAAATTATCAAGCATTTGTAATAGAATAATTAATATTTGCGACTAGATCGATTAATGGGAACAGTATAGGTAGCTGAGTCGTTGCCGTTACAGGTGCTGTACAGAGAAACGGCAACAAAGTGCATGGTTTGTGAGGAACAAAATCGCACTGTTACCCTCTCACCCTGTAACCACTACGTGGTCTGCTCGACGTGCGCTCCAAATCAACGAGAGTGCCCGTACTGCCAGACTCCGGTTGTCTCCACAAGTTAGGTCTGAAATACTTTGTTAGAACTCCCCGTTGTTATAATTACCGCAGTATCTCAGTAACAAGGACAAATATTATATCCTCGATGCTCCGACGCGAGAAGGGAGCGTTAGAAAATTTGACACGAAAATCAGTACTTTGAAATCAACACGATGGTGGTATACATACATTGTAAAAGAATTTTGAAGAATTCTTCACTGCGGTATAGTCGCATGCATGACTGCAATAGAGGAGAGAGACGAAACAAATTACAGCAATATTATAATTTGACTATCGCCAAAGTTAATACGGATGTGATATAAGACTTCGTGAACGTAGTCTCTATTTGTCATACTACTTGTGTCAACAGTCATTACCTGCTATATAGCTTGTCTACAAAGATTCTGACGTCACATCCTTTGTATTAAGAAAAACGAATATTATCGAGATCTTGGAAATGGAAAAGAATACTTTATTATTTAATATATAATTCAAAGTACATTTATTAGCCAGGGTGCTAGCTGAGATAGTTAGCATTTACAAAACCAGGTATGTGTACTCAGTTACACAATATGTAAAGCGAAAATGAAAATGTTATAATCGGAATAATGACGGACAAAGTTTTGGGACCTCTAAAGTATATATTTGTTTAATGAGAATTGTAATATCATGATTAAACGCAACAAAAAGTAACACTGTCCCACACATAACGTTTGCGGGACGATTTTCTTCGATTGCTACTGAGCTGTTAAACGTATGTCACGTCAAATGATATTTCTATTGTATTTAAAACTATATTTAAATAGGATCTTTCAATTGACCCGTACTGATGATAATGACGCAAACAAGTATTAACAAATTTTATATCTTTGGTTGGGAAAGTAGTATTGATGATATCTCTTACTCTAAGACTATATGATTTTTAGGTTTTTTATATAAAATAATAAAATTGCTCGTTTTTATAACGACGCAGAAATTGGGATATTCGATAAGACGAGTGAGAAAATAATACACTGAACGATAACATTGATTCGATGTGAATGAGACATGTTATATGTGTTATTTCGAGCTTCTGACATTCTTATAAGTTTTCTTAATTCTTTTATTTCCTTTTCCTTAGATATGCATAGGTATTTTTTCACTTTTTATAATTCCTATAAAACATACTTAAACTATAATTCACAAAAAACAAATTTTTTTATACTTTAGATACGTTGAACGATATGATATAGTAGTTGACAAATTTGTATATAAATATGCTTTCCTTTCTTTTCGTAGTTGATAATATTTTGGTTATAATATGTAGTGGTTTACTATACATTTCATGCTTTTGCCGTATATGTAGTACGGATTTACTTTTTAAATGTTTTAGTATGCTTGATATATACAACTGCATTACATATACTTATCGAGGAAATTGAAACACTAAATTAAATAGTGTGTGATAATAATGAAAGAATGCTATCTACGACGAGAATACATTTACTAAACTAAATTTAACTCAATGTTTGTGTTGTAAGTTTTTACATTTTAGATATAAGATAATTATGAATATTTAGGATTTTTCAATTTAATCAAAAGAACGATGATGTAACTCATATATGATAACAATATTATATATATATATATATATATATATATATATATATGTATATATACATATATATATGTATATATACATATATATATATTTTGTATGTGCGTGTACATTTATATTTGTATGTATATTTATATACACGCGTATACATGTGATATGTGACATACGTGTTACAGCTCAACGGGGCATGCAATTAATGAAGCATGCCAATTAGCTTTTTCAATAAAACGCAAGAAACGCGTTTGCATACCGGCTCTATAAATATTTTTATTTTGAATATGTAGCTGGTAATTGCTATTACTAAAAAAGTGACTATACATTCACGATAAGAAAGGTAAAATATTGCCTAAAAAAGTATAAATAACTAGAATAGATAGGACAACATTATCAAATTTTTTCCTCATAGACATACAATGTTACAATAACCAATTTTTAAAGACTATTATTTAATATTTACAATATAATTAAAATTATTTTAAATGTATAATACCCTGCACAAATTACACGTCGAAGAACAAGTATATAAATATATAAATATATATATTTTTTAATGACTAGCTCTAATTCTTTTCATACAAGTGACAAATCTCGTCAAACGCGGACGTTTATTCCGAATGCGAATACAAATGAAAATGAAAGAGAAGAAAAGATCACGACACGCGAATTTCACTAGAACGATAGAAAAGAAAGGGTATTATAACAAACTTTACTTAATTATTTAATTATTTAACACCCAACAAATGAAACTAATTGTTGTTTCTTCTTTTTTCTTCAATTACCATCATAGTTTAGTATCAAAAGTGAGGCCAAAAAATGAAATAAATATCTTTATTAGGTCCGTTTTTATTACAGATTATTAATATTAAAATATAATAGATGTTACTAAAAAAAAAGATAATACAATTTATATATCATGGTATAAGCGATCCTCGAATCGAGTATAGAAGATTTGAATGGAGATTGATAAAAGATAAAAACGATGGTGATGGACGAACCAAGATGAACGCGGAAGAGATATTGTTACAAATACAAATTATATTATATTCCGTCTCGCGTCTAACGAGCAAGCAAACAAGATATTTTCATTTTCGTCCCGGATCGCGTGTACTATGATATCATTTTCAAAGTACTATTTAGAATTTAATCAATTTAGCGCTATAACGATGCATTTTTCAATTGTGTTTTAAATGCATTCTTTATAAGTACAATAATGATACACCAGATTGAAAACATAAACAATGTATGTATTTATCGTCGCATTCTTCGAATATATTTTATATTAAATACTATTCTTATATCCCAATTCCTTTTACATCGTGTCGATGATATTATATGTAGATGTGTTATATTGTTACTCTTACAATACAACAACAAAATCTTGCGAATTCTCACAACATTCTTCTAATAGAGGAAAATAGTAGACGATTGAACAATTATTAATACACTAGATCGGTAACAAAGTACTTGTAAAGAATGCTATCTTCACGGACTCTGCGTAATCATACGGTTGCCTTTGAATTTAACGTAAATGATAGTAAAAAGTTTAAGAATGACGACAGTGATGATCGTTCCGTAATTTAGAATGAAAGAAATCTACTTTGTGTCCCTGCATGGGATTGAACTGATGATAGTTAACTCGTAATGAGAGAGCAAAACCGACAGAAGTATTTTATTCTTATTTATCAAACTCGTGAAAGGTGCGCTATGATTACGGAGAGCTTCGTGAAAATCTAGGAAAGATATTCCTTAATGATATAACATTGAATATTATAAACAATTACAATATATATGTATATATACATACATACATACACACACACGCACACACTCACACGCATATATATATATATATATATATATATATATATATATATAT
>CM052154.1:1048432-1504861 GCA_028455555.1 Augochlorella aurata
ATATATATATATATATATATATATATATATATATATATATTTTACTTATAACGATAACACGATTAAAAATAATAATTATTAAGAACATAAATTATTGTGAAAGCAACAAATTTAGCTACAAAATAGGATAATAGGAGAGTAACAAAATAAATTAATTAGCAAATATTCTGTACTAAAGAAAAAACATACAGTTGAATATTTATATAATACTGCTCCAGTTGTTGGTTTCAGTGATTGTTTTTATTCCAACACGGTCATACGTTTCACACGCTAAAAGGCACGATGTTTTTTTAAGCAATTCATAAATATTAAACGGATTGTTCGAATTCAGGGATTTGTAAAAGTTTCTTTGGTTCTTATTTTAATCTACTGCTTGAAATTGCTATGTTAATTTTACGACAAATAATTGTTCCGCGAAGTTTAGATTTTGTAAATCGAACGATCTTTTTATTCTAGAAGAGCAAAGTGTTGTATCGTTTCTTTGAACACTGCACAAACAAACCAACAATAGGACAGATCAAATTAAACAATATATTTTTGACAAGTTACAATAATACAAATACAAAACATAACATACTCTGTTTTGTGCGAATGATTCTTCTCCTGTGTTGACCATTATTAGAATCAGAAGAACCATGTTATAAGTAATTGTTTATGCACTAGTTGAACGTTACAGAGATTGCCTGTTGCTTCGTTTTTTTTTATGCGTATTCGTGATCAAAGGAAGATGGAAAGCGAAAGAAAGAGAGAGAGAGAGAATAGACGACCGCAGAGGAAAAATTTAGAAAAAGAATGTGTGTGTGTGAGAGAGAGAGAGAAAGGAAATGAAAGACGATACGAAAAATGAAGGCAGACGAAGGGTTCCTTAACGTCAAGGAAGAATTATCTGCACACTCCAGATGGCAAAAACTCATACACATAATCATTAGATTACTGTACAATAAATAAATTACGTAATCTAGTAATATGTAATATCTAAAAACAAATTTGCTGAACATTTATATTACAATTTATAACTAAAGATACTTGCTATAAAACCACGTATCACCTTTAATCACTTGTAGTTTTGATATATGACTAAATGCATTTGTTATTTAAATAGTTAGTAGCAGTGCGAATTCCGATGACAGGAACACTCTGTCTATTGAAAAACAACAAAATTGGTTTTATTCAACCTAGAATGTGTTCTTGTTTGCAACAATGACTGCTGTTTGTGATTCGGAAAATAGTAAATGCCTTTGTTTTTTTTTTATTTTTCTTCGATTGTTACTACTACTGTCACTATTGCTACTACTCTTACTGCTATTACTACGACTACAACTATTACTATCCTTTTTTATTGCTTGTTCACGGTCTTTTATGATACTTTCAAACTTCTTTACTTATATTGCATTGTTTCATTTTCTTCTGCAAACGCGGACACATTGTTGACAATGATTCGATTTTTTCACGTGTCTCGTTATAATGCAATTATTATGTGAACGTACGCTTTCGAAATATTCGTATTATTGTCCATTACAGTGTAACAAAACTGCTTAGATCGTAAACTCGTGTGTATTTTAGACTACGCGAGCTTTAATTGGCAAATCTCCTTCAATTGTCGTAGTAGAATCTCTCTGTTTTCGCTTTTGTGATAATACGTATTCTTGATCCGACTGAAATCAACATAACATACAGAAGGTACACACGCATACGCATTCAGAAAACTACAATACAACACAGACACGAATGAAAAAGAAAAGAAAAAAAGTAAAGTTCGAGTTCTACGGTACTGATATCTAAGCATTTTTGTATTAAATACGAGGTAGCAAATGGCTGTACAACTGTGATTGTGTAATTAACAATTTCTCTACTTAGATCTTATCATTCGGTATGTCGGTATCTACAAAGATTCAACTATTTTACATACGAGAAGACAAACAAGGCTGTAAATTTTCGATTTCGCAGTCACGCGTTAAAGAATATTTATTCGACACGTATCCCGAATGGTTGAATTGTAGCAGTAAATAAAAATAACATCTAGAAACTACAGAATGGGAACACTATCTGCGTGTTTCACTATAATCAATTACAGCAAGCCCATACAACTTTTGACCAAAAAAGGGTAGAGGAAAAGGTACTAAAAGTATATGCGAACAATTGTTTCATTTACATTACTTTAATATGCTTCGATCGACGATGTTTCATAATTTTAACAGGAATTTTAGGAGGCCGTGGAAGTCGAAGAATTCATCGATTTCAAAACAATGAATTGTATCCAAAAACAATCGCAATTCCGTGCGCATTCTCTCGAAGAACGTATCAGTCATTTGCATCCTCATATTTTAACATGAATGTCTCGTGTCAAAATAATGTTACATCATTCGACGTTGATCGATTACAATAGCACCAACGTGAAGGAAACATTGTGCAGAAGTTGAAGGAAAAACTATTAGTTGTGCACGAAAAGAATACAATCTGTAAACAGTGCCATTCTCAAGAAATTTATGAAAGTAATAAAGTTACGTTCTGCGAGAAGCGAATGTGATCTGTTCATGTTTCTGAATAATTCTGCATCGCTGACAAAAGACGGAGGTTTAAAACTATTTCAGGCGCTACCTTCTTTTATACTTCGTTTAATTTTATATCTTGGAGTTTTCATTAATCTTTCAAGACAGTGGCTCATCATGTCGTTAAAAAATAATATTCGTAGAAAACAATAATAATTATCGACCTGTGCATTCATAAAACAAATGTTGATCTTAAACTCTGAATGTGTAGCCGATTGATGCACTCAGTTTGCACTCAACCGATTAAATGTATCTTACTATGTTGAGTGAAACAAGAAATGTAAGGAGACCCCTTAACACTTAATACAAAAATGAAATACACTTTATACTGATTCGATTTCCGCCGTTTAAGTATGCAGGATTACATGGAAATACGTGTCCGTTAAAGTATTTTAATATTTTTGCAATATTACAACACCGTCTTCCGGTACAATAATATTTGCATAGCCTAAAGTGCAGTAGTAATGAATTTTCAAAATATTGCGAATGGAAAGAGTATTTGTAAATTCTATGATTAAGCTTGTCACGAATAGCGCAAAGAGATCTAGAAACATTCGAGAAAAACACAGAGAAAGCAAAGGTATATTCGCATTATGTGAAACATGTATATTGTGATAATAAATATTTTACTTAAATCGAACCGTTGTACGAACGAGAAGATATTTTCGAAAATTGAAATGACTCGTTCTCTTAAAATACGAAAATACAATTCAGAGTGTGAAACAAAATAGAACATTTTAACATCAAAGGGTGCGAATGTCGCTCGTACAACATTTCTGCAGGGTGATCCTAATTGCTGCTGTTAAAAACAACCTTCTGAAATTCAAACATAAATTAACTACCATTTGCTGTAAGAACAAATAATTGATCGTGTTACTTTGGACGAATTTTTAATTTGCACATACATGCGGGGAGGAAAAGTAAATCAAAAATTTCAAAGATGCAAGCGTTTGTGGTCACCCTGGCATGAACGGTAGCAAATAATTGAAACAATATTTGCAAGATAATAATGATAGACTATAAAAAAAGTTTTATGAATATCTACGATTGTTCTGGTTGTGGTTACTTCTGTATATGCATTTTATACGATAATTGTGATTCTATGTATTCCGAGCTCATGTATCATTACTAATTTTCTATGGATTTGAATATTTTATATGTACCTAGAAATTGTTCGAATCAAAGTACGCCAGAGTTTACCAGAGACGGATTTTACCAGATTTTTATAAGGAAATAAGAATCGATAATGTCATTCATATCCCACAAACGACCCAGTTTAACAGATTAATTGACGCATCTAAGAAAAAGAATTACAACCGTCTCTGCAACGTACGAGAAAAAAAAATGAAATTGCAATATTTCAATGATATTGAATTGAAATTAAAGGTGCTGCCAGTTAAAAAGAATTTATCGGTGGAAGTATAAAAACAACCAGCAACATAATTTTAATATGATGACTGCGTAGTATTATTAATCGTATACCAAGCAATTTGTACAACATAGAATTTTAATAGAGCGTTTCGTGTTATGAATCAATTTTTATGAAGTCAAATGGATTTCCTGTTCGACTTGAAAAAAAAAGAAAGAAAAGATATCGAATTATTGTTCATTTGTACATTCTTCGATGTAAACAAAGCAAATCATCCAATGTGACGCGACGTTTCAATTCCTTATTAAATAATAGTTAAATATACTAGCAAATTATGAGTGTGATTTAGAATAATTACGGGTTAAACTTGCGTGTAATCGTTCTAAATATTATTAGACATGATTTTCACACTTGTAATTTGTAATTGTACCAAGTATTCAGCTATTCAGCTATTTGTAATCGTAATCGTATTTGTATTTGTACTCGTATTCGTATCCGTATTCATTTAGAAACTGTACAAGTAACGATAGATTGCTCTACGTGATCAGGTCGAACGGTAAACCTTATACTGTATAGTTAACAATGTTTGGTATTCAATTATTAAAAAAAATGTTTAGTGTACGTCGCTGTTTAGAGTATCAGGCAGTACCTTATCAACGCCGAAGAACGGAACTATTTTATAAACGAACTACAAAATCATTTAATTATACAATGATAATTGTGTTTGCGATTTAGCACGTAACATATAATATGCTAAATTACCAGATCGGTTCTTTGCTTCCTCTTCTTTCTTTCCATAAACATCAAAACTAATACGTACAGATTAAAACGCTTGTGTACATAAATTTTTTGATACGATGCCGGAACATATATTACTTTAAGAATTGTTTCTATGTACCACGCTTCGAATCACGATTCTCTGATAATTTGTTTATTTTAGTGCTGAAACTAATAAATCTTGACATGCATTCTTTTTCTACTGCGATATCGATTTTCGATTTTTATTACATGTTCAAGTTCTATATGCGTTGCAAAATATGTGCGCGTACTGTTTCCTATTATTTTGAATGCGATGGCATTAAATCGAAAAGAAGAGATTTAAATAATTGAGCGGATCGCTCTTCGGAAAAAATTGGTTCTTTCATTTATAATGTTATTGCTTCACATAGTGTCATGCAACATGAAGTTGACATTCCAAGTAATGATTTTCAAGAAGTACAAAAGTAATATGGGCTTGCATTTTAATCTTCATGTCCTGCCAAAAACGACGTAACTATTCGCAAATCAATATTAGTATTTGCATAATGTTCAAACAAGTTTTCATATCTGATCGACTACCGATGAGGAAATGATTATAATGAAATGTAATTAAAAAAGGAAGAAAAAGAAAAGAAAGAATGGAGTAAGAACTTTTCGTTGTCACGAACAATTGTAGTAAATTCTAATAAATGTCAGTACAAATTGAATACTAAAAAAAGAAAAAAGCATCATTTGTGTGCAACTGAAAAAAGAAAATATTAACAACTCGTATTTTTGGCAATACAATTTTAAATAACAATTAAATTAGCGTAGTAGTAGTTAGAATGTTAGTAAAATAAATTTTGTTCTGATATTTTCTTGATGACTGAAAGTTTACACACGCATATATATATATATATATATATATATATATATGTATATGATTAATAACGACGACGATGATACAAAGATAATAATTGTCTCATGGCGTAATTTGTAGGACGAATGTTCATTATTGCTTCTTATGCTATTATTAGGTAGTGGATTATAAAGATGAATATTGTAAATTAATAAAATTGATCATTTGAAAAATAAACTATATTGATAACTTGTGTATCATGATGTTAACAAACTAACTCTTAATTACTAGGTTTTCTGTGCGCATTTATATTAATTTTTATTTTGAATTAAGGCAACACGTACGCTTCATAAAAAGGATGCAGTAACATCAATAAACCATGGTATTTCAAGAATTCTCACGTATTGAGAAAATAGTAGATTCAGAAATACGATAGTTATTTTAGGTCTACTACACTGATCTTCATAGCTTTTAGATTGCAGATGTCATTTTACTAAGTGAGAGATACTTATGAGCCGTTGAAATGTAAAAAGCAAATATGCACTTTTTCAATTTTAAACTTTATTGTTGCTACGTCATACACATTTGTAGGTTGTCGATACAACATATGATATCCTCGCTATATATAGATAGGTATGCATGCATTCACATGTATGTACATACTACGTATAAATCAATATGCGAGCGCATAATTATTACGTGCCAACTTCAGGGTGCAATTCCAATTGCCAAACTTAAAACCTTTGGTGCTACATCAGCAAGGGGAGATTTTGTATTCGTCTGTTTAAAAATGAAGAAATATGAATGATTCAATTAGATCCTGCATCTTGTAAGTAAGTAAAATTGAGGTGGTCTATGCTTTGAAGTTTATTATAATCATGTACATAATAAATTTATAAAATCCATACCAACTGCGTCTATTCGTAGGAATCTAACAAATCGGGTACGTTGTTACGAAACAACGACCAATCCTGTGATGGGTATCTGAGCACAGTGCTGTCGCCTACCTTTCGTAGGGCCAAACTGTGTTTCTGTAAAAACATTAGACGAACATCAGTTAACATCGTCGGACGAAACAGCTTGTGCATCAACCGATCTCATCCTAAAACTACTAAGATTAGGTATGTTTTCCAATTTTTCAAACTTAGATATACACAAAATATCTTGATTTCATGAATAACATTCGTAGCAAATAATTCACTTCATTTTGACGAAAAGTCGAATGGATTTCGTGATCTACGAAATTCGTACGCACATCGTTGTTACAAGCACACTGTCCACCATTTTGTTTATTGTGTCCACTTTTGGAGGGAAACTAAAACTTATTTTACGTCAACCTCAATTACGTGTGGATTTATTGATTCGATCTACGTCCAAGTCTGAATATAATGCATTGAAAAATTGTATGTCTCTTAACTTTTGCGCCTCTACTACGATTATTTACTTCTCTCTATAATTTATTTATTTAAAAGCTTAAGCAATTAAAATGTTGATTTGATCGTTCGATTAACACTTGTGATAAAAAATGAATCTTAATCAGATTGTTAAAATTACTCATGACTTACCAATGAAGAATATTAAAGGCTAACGTAATCGAAACAGAATGATTAATGATTAATCATTAATGAAAAATTAATTTTTCTAGACATGGCACGTACCAAGCAAACTGCTCGTAAATCAACGGGAGGTAAGGCTCCCAGAAAACAGCTCGCGACCAAAGCTGCACGTAAAAGTGCACCTTCCACTGGTGGTGTGAAGAAACCTCATCGTTACAGGTAAAAATGTTTTCGATTAATCGAGTGGACGCTATTGCGAAAAAGTACTAATACAAATTTGATCACGTTATTTATATTTTAGGCCTGGAACTGTAGCACTGAGAGAAATTCGAAGATATCAGAAATCGACAGAATTGCTGATCAGAAAATTACCATTCCAACGTTTGGTTCGTGAAATCGCGCAAGACTTCAAAACAGACTTGCGTTTCCAGAGTGCAGCTATTGGAGCCTTGCAAGAAGCTTCAGAAGCTTATTTGGTTGGGCTGTTTGAAGACACAAACTTGTGCGCGATTCACGCGAAACGTGTCACAATCATGCCGAAAGATATTCAGCTGGCGAGACGAATTCGCGGTGAACGTGCTTAAGCATTTCATTGTTCAAAACATTTAACTGTTCCCACAATCAAGTTCATTTTTATTGTCCCATTTTCTAAAGTTTTCACAATCTATCAAATTCATTACAGTTGTGTTGTTTTCATGAATCATTACTGTAATTGACACTGCCAAGACCTTGAAAGATAAGATATAGGTGATAAAGTATATCAATAAATATTATATTTTGTAGAATAGTCAAATATATACGTTTATGATTTAATGGTAGAAGAATAGGAAAGGGGCACAGAGATCAGAGTTTGTAGTTCGTAATACATAGTAACACACTTTGCATAATTTATGTTTTAACTAGTGAAATGGGTGACACGAAATCAATTAAACGTGTGGAGAACTCGTATATTTACAGAGGAATTTAGCTGCTTTCGCTATATGTTTCTTCTATGTTTAATACTATTTCCGGTTACCGAACGAACTTACTTTGCAGAATTTGCAGTGAATTGTAAAATATTTCTTCTGTGCAAGTAGAGAAAAGTTACACTTCGTAATATAAGCTGTAGAAAATTAAAATGTTATAGAATTATGTACCGAGCGTGTCCGTAGGCTCATGTTCTTAGCTGTATTTGCGTTATCAAAGTATCAGAATATTTTGCATTTATATTTCATGTCACATTTGATTTGAATTAAAAAGTCCATGTCTATGAGATCTTGTGACAGCCTTGTTTAATGTGTTATTATTTTAGTAGGTACAATATTATGATAAGTACTAATAATAATTTACATTTTCAAATTCATGTATAGAAATTTTTAATAAACTTTAATTGAACTATCTTTGTAGCAGAAGATGCACCTTTCTTTCATAAATTTTGGGGAAGATATTTTGAAATACACTTATAATTTCGATTGTAAATGGTTTCTCGAAAATGCTGTTTTTGGAATCGCTATGACTAATGCACAATGAATGAATCATGCTTATTTCATAACTAATTATATCAATTACATGTTCTTCGAACTTGTAAATTTACTCTGCCGTACGTCATAAGTAAAATGTACCTACCCTTACATGTATTATTATCAGTATAATGTGCATACGATCGAAGAGTCCTATGTATAAATTGCTACTTTTAAATGCGCATACATACATATATAAATATAAGCATGTATGCATATGTTTACTTGCTGTAGTTGTATACACTCCGTTTTTTAGAATCTACTTTTAATCATAATCTAATTTAAATCAGTAAATTGTTATAATTATAAAATTAGTTATTCGTCCAATCGACACTGACATCGCGTCATTTGCGTTGTCAAAATTGAACGTAAACCCAGACGCTATAATGTTTACGTTGGGCACGCAATGGCGTCTACTATTTCCGAGCCGAAACGCGAGAGAATACTTGATCTCGGAAGCAGTAGTTTATCGTCAACTCAAACCGCATATTTGATAAAGAACAGCATGCAATGGATGTGAAATTTTGACAGTAACAAAATAACCAAGCCCTAAGAGTTATTTGCTGCATTTTATGACGACGTATATTTTCTAGAACTTTCCACGAAGCAGTCAATTTCATTGTTAATAGAATTGCACGAACAAAGTCGTGATATTCCTGTGTGCAAAAGCATCCCAAGCAGATAGAAATTCGAGCAATGATAGTTGAATAAATTTTGATCGGTTGCTTTGATTATCGTTTGAAATATTTGCCGATTTACCCAGATATCGATTGTGTCGTTTTTAATGACGATGAAAAGGCAATTATTGCAAGTAAAACGAGGTTGCTCTCGACGGCCAGTATCATGTGTATATTACAATTGACAGTGTTCTTCTCGTTTCGACTTCTAGGCGTAGGAAGCTGAGCCAATCGCAGGTCCTACACTATGAGGTAGAACTGCCATCCGACATCCGATTGGATGTACCGCACCGCGGGCTTACGTACCTCTCGCGATTTAATTTCTAGGGGGTAGGGACAAGGGAGTCGTGACTCGGGAGAGCGTCCACTGCCATCGGAGTACAAGGAAACAGATAGTGTTAGCTCTCGCTTCTCGTGAAATTTGTCCTTTGAGCGGTACGTAAACTCGTTGAAATTCTATAACACAATTGGTCACGTGTAAGTAGCAGTGCCAGCGAGCACGCGGCGAATGCAGTGTTGTATCGGGACGAATAAAAAGTGTTAAGAAATTGAAGTTTTCACATCGGAACGCGACGTACTGTCGTGTTGCCTCCATTTTGCAATTGACGTTCGTGGAGGGAATCGTTTACGAGTCTCTCTCTCTCACGGCCGATGCTCGCCGCTTGCTTCGCCAACAGTGTCATTGGTTCAGTTCTGTTTACCAATCGTTTGTTTTCTTCAATGAAACAGTAATCAACAGATACGAGAGCTCCGCGAATTCGAATCATACATTTTTCATGTTAGCATGGCTTTTTTTTCGCGTCGATGCAGAAGGAACGAAAGTTTGTACATTGCGCAATGCGCAGCGTTCCTCGGTGCGCGGTTCCTTCGTACGAATAGCAACGGATCGTACCCCCACTACTATTTCCCCACCACTGGTCTACCCTTTCCCCCATTCGAAAACTTGTTTCACACTCCACTCCACAACTCCATTTCGAACTCCGAAATGCGATCTTCGAAATAGTTTTCCCGCGTCGTCTGATCTGTGTTGTTATGTTTCTGCCGCTTCGTTTGAATGGTAACACGGTTTTTCCCAATGTACTCATACAGTCTCAGTATTTACGGAAACAGGGATAATTGCTTGAGAATAAATTAATTATATATAATCGAGTGTAGTTTACATAGAACGACATTTTCGTGTATATTTTGTTTTCGAAAAAATTGTGTTCGTAAAGTTCGAAAGCACACGAATAATTAAATAGGTATATTTAAAAATTGCTGTTTCTACTTTAAACGGGATTTTCTCGAAAATGAAACTTTGAGTAAATAAATATCTGATAAATAATTTTTTTTCTACATTTGTAATAATTTGTAAGCCACTTTTAACATCGTTACAGTATAAAAAATGGCACGTACTAAGCAGACAGCACGTAAATCAACTGGAGGTAAAGCACCTCGTAAGCAGCTAGCTACAAAAGCAGCTCGTAAAAGTGCTCCTTCTACTGGTGGTGTGAAGAAACCTCATCGATATAGGTAAGTCTTCAATGTAAATTGCAATAGATTGACAATAACTATTGCATTAATGTAAACAAACGTTTAAAACACTGAAAATGTAATGCAATTTTTAGACCTGGTACTGTGGCTCTTCGAGAAATCAGAAGATACCAGAAATCTACTGAGTTGCTGATCAGAAAGTTACCTTTCCAGCGACTGGTTCGTGAAATCGCACAAGATTTCAAGACCGATTTGCGTTTCCAGAGTGCTGCGATTGGAGCTTTACAGGAAGCATCTGAAGCGTACTTGGTGGGTCTGTTTGAAGACACCAATCTATGCGCTATCCATGCCAAGCGTGTAACAATCATGCCCAAGGATATTCAGCTTGCTCGACGAATCCGTGGCGAGCGTGCTTAAATAATATCTAACTCCCATACATACCATATACTGCTACTATTACTACAATTATTATTATTAATTATTATCATTCATAACGATCCTGGATGGAGCATTTTCATTCCAGACTATGTATTATGTTGTACTCCACAAAAAGTGTACAAGCTCATCCCTATGATAGGTGCATAGATTTTGGAGCTCTTTTAAATCAATGCAAAATGTTATCACCTGTTTTCGATATATTGGTAGTCTTTGCTATTGGTCCATAGCTTCTTGTAAACACAAAGACTGCATTAGTTTACTAAAATAATTCGAATAATTATTTACCCTGTCTTTCAATTCATTGGTAATTTCTTTATTAGTTTACTCTTTATTTATAATGTCAAGATATATACATATATATATATATATATATATATATATATATATATATATATATATATATATATATATATATATATAAATTAAAAGGAAACCGATCACAAAACAATAATCTTAATAAAAGACAAAACAAATCTTCTATAAGCACTAGTAAGAATAAAAAAAAGAGCTTTAGTTTCTCATTATGATCCTGTTATATTGTATTTGTCATTATTGCAACACATAATGTCATCATTATCATTATTGGTATAATACATAGCAAAACATTTTGCATTAGGAAATAAGACAGTTTCTTTATAGGGATCCAAAGTAGTGTTTACTATGCTAGAACTCTGGTTGTATGAAAAATACATAGAACATTTCAATCAGCCAAGTACTCATTGTTCGTGTAAAAATGAACGTTTCATAAATAAATCTTTAAAATAAGATTAACCTACCTTTGTTTCTTATAGGTAAACACCATTCCATAGGTAGGATAAATTTAATGAATTCGAATGCAAATACACGTTTAAAGACTGTTTACAATAGCTTTATTTTACAAATATTTAAATTTACTTTTACAAATTTATGTTACAAATATTCTATTAGTTGCTATTATTTGGATTTCAGCGTCATTTGGAAATCCAGTTTACAATCAGTTTGGTATTAACAATACAATTGAAATATTTGAATAATTTTTATTTTGATACATTTAAGCGAAATCTAATAAGGATCGACAAATTTTCTTATTAGATAATACATTTCATTTAGCGGTGTTAGTATATTTTCTACTTTTGTATAAATATTCAGAGATCCGAAGCTATTTAAAATTATGCAAGTGGCATGAAAGCACACAAATTATGGTAAAATATCTAGTACCAATAACTTTTACATGTTCTGAAGTATAAAACTGAACTACTTCACGACGCATGAGAAAATTCATTTGTTTTGTTATTAAAAATAGACATGTATCTAACTTACTCTAAAAGCTAAATTTGCACTAGACGTTACAACATTCTTCCTAAATTATGTCAAAATGTTTAATCGTGTTAAAATTATGTACTGAAAATAATAGCTCACAAATTAATGTAATATCATTTGTGAATATGTACCTATAGAACGTAACTGTGCTACGTGCCTACGATTATCACGTTATCAAATTTATACTTACAAATTAAAATATTTACAAAGTCCGATCATACCATTGTTAAGCATACTTTTAAATAATGACGATAGGAAACGGAAAATAATTTTTGAAACTCACCAAGTCTCTCCAAAACTGGGAGTCGAGCAATTCTATAATTATTAGATATAAATAAAAAGTAACGCGATAGAAATAATAATTCTCATTCATCCCATAATTTTGCAATAAATTAATAAACAAGACTTGAATAAGAATTAAAACAAATCAGTAGGCATAGAAGTATGTACGTCGTACGAAGTAAAAATGTATTGTTGGAATATTTCCCGTTGTTTATAATCGAATGTGGTTGCTGTTTCCAGAGGCAAAGCCTCGTACCTGCCGCCTAGTCCTAATTAAAAAATTCAATATTCTTTCATTACCATCTTTTAACACTGTGGACTATGGTTTATGATACTTGAATGCACACTCAAATTTGACCAGCGCTTCCCAATCATCTTCCCAAAAGATTTTTTCTCGCATTCTGCCGTTATATACCCACCCCGATATACTGGATCTGATTTGAATCGTTTTCACTATTTTACTAATGTTTCCTTTAATAACTTCAATTGCACACAGATAGTGCACGTAATGTTAAAACCACAGTGAAAGATTGAGAAATGCTGTACATATTTATGGATTGTGCGTAGAGTAGTACAGCATGCATATCGAGACGAGTAAGAGAATACATGAGGATTTGCAATTCAAAATACTTGCTTCTTCAAGGTAAATCCTATTCGTAATGAGTAATTAATGTGTGTTTCATATAATCTGTATAAAACTGTGATAAAACACTAGTTCTATATTGTGCAATTTCGAATACATTTAAACAGTTTGATATTATACACACACAATGGAAGGTTTTATTCTAAACAAGAAATGAACATTAGTGACATATACATCTCATGCAGTAAGAACATAAATTGCAACAAATGATGTTGTATTACGCAATATGTATTGCCCTTTCATGTTGTATGTACAAATTTTTATGAAACTTCCAAGGCTAGTTTATGAGTGCAGTTTATGAAACAAAATTGAGCACAAGAGGTCAACAATTAGATGATAAATATAGATTGAGCCATAATTTGTTCTACAAATTATCGAGTCTCGTTATTACATGTATGTAATCTTTACATAAAATTATGCATCTAATATTGCCATTGCATAAGCCAATACTCTGGATATATGAGTTTATCTAAATGTATATCTGTTATTTACAAGTACACTTACATTACTATGAATTTAGCTTCTTTAACTTACTACTAAAGTAAAATTATAAAAATATATTATATTACAACATATTGTTGGCTCAACCTAATATACACAGAAGCTTAAATAAAACGTACTTAAAGTACATATGAAAAAATAAGACATTTAAGAAAAATGTGTTACATAGATTTTGATAAGCGATGTCAGATAATTGATCAATTTACATTGCAAAATAAGGTAATACTCATTAACTTATGAATTAAATGAAATATTCAAGCTAAAATGAATATAAATAAACAAGGGTCTCAATAATTTTGTCTAACGAAGTCGCCCAAGAAAATTGAAAAAAGAGAGAGTATTCATTAAATTCATTTAAAACCGTTTAAAATTTGTCCTTTTGCAGATTTAAATTATTGAGACCACGTCAGATATTACAAAACTAAGAAAACTTTTTATATCACAAAAAGAAAATTCGACAGTTAAATGCAATTCGGTATTCACCTACACCTTATATTAAAATGTGATGAATAATAAAGTACGATTATGGAACTGAAAAGTATTAAGTCGCGTTAAATTGAAATCAAATAACTTAACATAAAATCGTAAATCTATCGTGATACTAATTAATTTTGATCGCTTTGTCTCAGAGACATACTAAAAACTAAGACGTAATACGCCTTACAATTAGGATAATGTAAAAAAGAAGAAGGATGCACTATTTAAATTAGTACCGCAAGCGAAAAACGGACTATATAAAAAGTAATGCAGTCTTATTAAATATTTTGAACTTTCAGAGTAAAACACTAGTGAGCTGGGATAATTGGGAGCTTTGAGTACACACAAATTCGTGTTTTTAGCATTCACAAGAAGCACTATGTATGTAAAGGACGAACATAGAACTAAATAAGTACAGTTAATTTAATAATTATCATGTATCACTTTTCCATTATCACTGAATTATAAATTTATCAGAAGCCCTATTATTGAAGGAGGCAATATTACACAAAAAATAATTTATCTATTCTTTGATTCAATTCTAAAAAACTCGTTAAAACCTGCACATTGATACATGATATTTTACTACAAGTACACGCAGTGCACAAAGATAACGGAATAATGACGTAACTTTTCAACATTATTACGATGCTCTAATGTTACCTGTAGAGATCACGGACGGCTTGATCCTCTCGAGATGGATTTTGACACGTGTTTAGCTTATTCTCCAATGCCTGTGTTGATTAAACAACTATCGTTAATGTATTGTCGTTTTACAAATGTGTTGTTGTGATCAGTCCATATTTTTATGCTTTTGGAGTGCGCAAATAGATATGATCGAACACTACTATTTACATACAGGAAGATTAGCCAGGAAAGTAGGAAATGTAGTGTATGTACAGTAACAGAAGTTTAAAGTTCAAAGCAAAAGAATCCAAATAAAGACCTGTGTCACAAGAATGCAGAAAATAATTTAACGGTGAGGTATCATGGAGGCTTGGTCAGCACTTGGTTGATCTGGGTTGCTGTTGTATACATTGACTAGGTGTATGAGCCTGGACGGATGGTAAATCGGTAGGTGTAGCGGACACTGTTTTTTTCCCACCCAGACAAGTGCACTTTACCCTCCTACACTCCATGCAGACCCACCTGTCAAGCTACCAAAACACCAGCTACATCACGCTACAATATCATAGACTAATGTACTAGTTTTCGTATAAATTCAATGTATTTTGATATAGGGTTCGAAAATACTGACAATCTAAAATTGTTTATGCGAATAAAAAATTCATGCTACATGGAACAGTTACCTAGTGCCAAAAAACGTTATTTACGGCAACTGATAAAGTTACTTCAACAACTTCGGGGTATACAAGCCATGCTTCAAGCTATTTCAATGTACATCATTGTGTACTCAACATGTAAAAAATGTAAAATGTATTTATATAGCAAAAAAAATACTTACTCCAACTTTCCTCATAAGATCACCAATCATATTCATCGCTAATATTCTTGTGCATGGTGCCAACGGTGGATTCACATTATTATTGTTATTGTTGTTCCCAGTTACACCCCCTACCACTCTGTTTCCAACTAATTGCAAACAGGAGAAGACAAAAGTTACTACAGGTATATAATATTAAAGTATCGAACTTAGAGAAAATGTAACTACTGAATGGCACAATACTTCCACAAAAATAAATAAAAAAAATAGTCTACATGCAAGTTGGATGCACAGTACAGTTTTTTTTAGAAACTAAAATAAAGAACAAGTTTGTTAAAATAATTTTTATTTCATTGATAACAATATCATATATATATGTTTATATAGATATATGTATATGTATATGCATATATATATGTATATACATATATACATACATATACACACATACACACAGAAAGATAAAATTCATTAAAGCATATAGAAGAATGTTATTGAAGCATAAAAGTCGGATTGAGCAAAAAGTTTTTTAATAAGTATCAACTATTGATAAAGAACTTATTTATCATTGAGAAAGAATTTTATATAGCATACAAAAAATATAATTTACGATTCGATAATCAAACTTTGCATCCATTTATTGCCTCGCAGTTAAATCGATTTATTAGAATTAATATATTTCTCGTTGATCCTTCAGTTTAAGAGTATTAAAGATTATCTTTTCGGTCCAAAGCAAAACATGCGTTTAGTTTTACGAAATGTATTATGTATCTTACTTTTTAGTGGCGAAGTTGTATTACTTGGAGGTATGGATTGTTGTACTATTGGGGTAGATGATATATGAGTTTCCAATTCAACTTGTAGCTTATTACTATCGACATGATTACGAACTCGGTCAGCGGACTTATCGTTATCCGGTTGATGCCTTTCTTGGACTTGAATTTCCTGCTTTAAGTCTGTAACAACGCCTATTATTAAGATCACGTTACTCGATGCGACCTCAGTTCTTATTAGTTATTTTTTCAACCTCTAATTTCGTCCATTAATCTCTGTACTATAACTTTTAGGCCTTCTTTTTCGTCAAGTTCCGATTCCAGCAAAGCATTTTTCTCAATGGCTGAATTAAGCTTAGCCTCTATTTCCTCTTCTGTTACCCTGTTTATCCTAAACGGAAGAAATACAAAAATTGTAATACGAGTAATTTAAATGAATCCATTCTTATCATTTGGGTGTAAACATTTAAATACCTGTGAGCTCTTTCTAAATCGTCATTCTTTTGCTCTAATTCCCTTATATACTTTAATAAATGATCATGTTGTGCTTGCAGATCTTGAGCCTTTCCTTGAAACATTGCACAGTCTGATGTTTGTTGATCTAATCTTGTCCTCAATTGTTCCACCTCGGTGGCAAGTCTAATATTGCGTTGCCGTAGTTCTCTGTTAGTTTTTTCTGCTTGCTCCAAGGATGCTTCTAATTCCTTTTCTAATAATTGTGAGTTTTCTTGGAACTCTTCCAATTCTCTTTCTATATCTTCTTTCCTATAATCATAGAACATCGACTTATATGTTACATGATCTACTTTCTTCTATGTTTTTGTAGTCAATTGATAAATTACATAAAAATTGAAATGCTGTCAAAGTATTTAGAAAAAATTAACTTACCTTCTGTGTAGTTGATGTGCAAGATCTTTCCAATAATGAACTTCATCGTCCTGAGACACAAATTGTGGAGGATCGATGTCCATCATTTTAGAGGTATTTCCAACTTTGTTGTTTAAGTTTTAGATTAGTGTGTTGGAAGCAAATGACAGCTACAATCTGTTTTGTTTTACCAATGGTACTGGTACATTCTACGAAGGAAATACATCGATTAATTTGTGAAATTCTGTCTAATATGTGAATACATATACACTAAGCTATTGACGTTCTTGTCGACGAGTACGTTCAATATCGTAATCGGCATGGTGAAAGTTTCATTGCTTTCGTTAACTAAAACTGTAAAAAGGGAAAAAGAAGAAAAGAAAAGTATGATTGTCCTGTTACAGTTACATATGTAGATATGTACTCGGAACAGAATCGAAATAACGTCAATCTAACCTACTTCGCAGTAATAAGTACACTGATTGGGAAACAATGAACGCGTCGTGAAATTGAGGGACGAATGGAACCGTGAATAACGCACCAGTTAATTAAACAATGTTGCACGTAGTAAAAATGAGATTTACTACAAAATGTTTTTGAAACAGGAGTACTTACGTGGTTCGTTGGAGGCTACATGCGACAATTTGACGAGGCGATGAACGGTCCGGTGTAAACTCCGCGGCTATCTCTGATCGAACCGAAACAGAATCGTAGACGTTTATCGGTATGAATGTTGAATGAAACGGTCGAAAGACTCGTGTAAACGCATCAAAATTGAATCGTTATATGATGAATATAAATACGGAAGACCTTGAAAAACACTAGCAGGTGAAACGTAGAGCGAATGTCGCGTGGGACACAAATGTCATTACCGTGGAATTATGAGTCACTGCTCAGTTGGGACGGTAAGTTAGGAATAAGAAAAATGAAAAATTTTCTCCCGTGAATACCGCGTTCCAAACACAGCAGAAATCAAATTAAAAACCATTCGTTGAATCGGCCATTTGTCTTCCATCGATCGTAAACCGCACCGCTATACTCGCAATCGATTTACATTCGGCGTTGCTCCTGGTACAACGATTCCGACTGAAAGACCCGCGCCTATTTACCACTTGCAAAATGGCAGACGCAAATACATATAGCGTATCTCTCTCTACTTTCGATCACGATGCTACGGTTACGACGTAGTTAAAGTGGCGTTCGAGAGCTAACCGGTTACGCGTCTATCAGACATGGTGGACCATGGTGGATGACCGCGGACGCAGTAGCAGTACATTCGGATACCATCAATATGTAGTTTAACTCCTTTTCCTTTAATGCCCTACGCTCTACATTATATTTTTGAGTAAAAACGATAAGAATAAAATAGCTGCATACATCACTCACCATTTTTTATATCTTTTTTCCTCTTCAAAGAAAGTACATGTAATGTAGAAAGACAAAGATAATCGAACCATTTGTAAAGTGCTACACAACCTGTGTATCTGCGCATATGTACTTACATACTTAAATTACATGTCATCAATATCAAACTTACACTTTTCCTGTACGGTATTTCTCGTATGCTTGCCGCTCCTCCGTAATTTATTGATCTACAATCATGCCGTAATTTGCCCGGTATTTTCGAAATTATATCGTCTTTTGTATAAATTATAAATCATTACTTATATATCCGTTAATTCATTGTTGTGATATAGAATATGACTTGTAAAGTATGACAATATAAATCTCGTAAAGCTGTTGATATAACGTGTCAATTTATTTATGCAATTTTCCTAAATCTTTCATTTATAGTTTCATTAACATTCACGTAAACTTTTCCCAAGTTCAAAGAATTATTGTTATATGACATAGAAAATAAGTAACATAATAACGCAGCTTTAAATTAGGATAGTTGTACCATGTACAATACTATTAGAACACATCAAGGACTAGTTAGACGTGAAATTTCGTTGCTCTTCCTGCACCATAACGTTCGATAGCGAACCCTGCGGTACCTCTCCTTGTCATACACATCACGGGCATGAGATGTACGCGTTCTATAAAGTGTAGGATACGGCCAAATACAGTGTGCGACAAGGATAGAAAAAATTAAGGCGCCATCTACGGAGGCGGGTTTATGAACTAATATTCTCTATACTTGCAATGTATAAGACAAAGACATCGTAGTATGCTCTTGCAGAAAGATAGAACTGGTCTCGCTCGTGCTATCTACATTTTTTGGGGATCTCGAATTCCTTGGTAAGTATTAATGAAATATAATTACAGTGACTCCGATTAATATTTGGATACCTCTTAAAACGCAATAATTTTTTTAGAACTGGACTAAACATCTTGAATTTTGTTTAGATGATAGAGGAACCAGTCTACTAGATCAGGGCACGCAACATGAGGTCTGCAAGGGCTATGAGTCCCATCGCGCGTCTCTTTCCGTGTGGTTACCTCTTTCAGTGCGGAGCACATCAGACGCTAGTGCTTGTTTGTTTATACAGGGTATCCCCAAAATTACTCGCAATCGGGAAATGAGGGATTCCTAAGATCATTTGAAGTAACTTTTTCCTTTACAAAAATTTTTTCCGAGACATCGTTAACGAGTTATTAACGATATACACTGACCAATGAAAGACGAGCTCTGCTGACGCGCCGTGGTTGAGTTAAGGAGCGGACGAAGCCCAGTTTCGCTGATTGGCTCGACCGCCTCGCATCAGTTGATTTCGTCTCTCATTGGTCAGCGTTTTTTATTAATAACTTGTAAACAAAGTTGCTGATTGCATTTGTGTTACTTCAAATGACCTCAGGAATCCCTCATTTTCTGATTGCCAGCGATTTTTCGGACACTCCGTATATGCATGTATGTTACACTTAGGCGATCATTAGGGAGCAAGCACGCGACAGGACTCTGGATGCACAGTCCTTGCGAACCTCATGTTGCGTGCCTTGTAGTAGATCATAACTAGAATGCTTTCTTTACATTTTACTATTGCTTACAATGACAAAAGAAAATAAAAAAATTTTCGTTTTTAATTTTTTTATCTGAACCTATAACGAAAATTTAAAAAATGCGTTTTGTAGATCTCAATAACCTATATACATGTTGAAAATTTCTTCAAAATCAATTTAAATTTCGTTAAACAATTAAAGATTGCAAAAACCACAGTTTGTCTCGATTTTTGACCAACAAGTGTGAGAAATCTGTAGTTTTAAAAATCTTTTAATGTTTGTAACTTGACTTTGCGTTAATCGATTTCGATGAAATTTTCGGCATACATATAATTTACAGAGATCTATAGAACGCATTTTTTAAATTTCTGTTATAGGCTCGGATAAAAAATTAAAGAACGAGATTTTTATTTTCTTTTGTCATTATAAACAATAGCAAAATTTTAAAAAAGCATTGCACTTATGATCTAAATCTTGTAGATTGATCCCTGTATCATCTAAAAAAAAATTCAAGTCGTTTAGTCCACATGTAAAAAAGTTATAATCAGAGCTATTAGAGAAGGCCTGACTTATGCATATTGCGGAGAGAAAAAAGGACAGGTTGCGAGTCTATTGACACACCAACTCGAAAAAAGATTCATTAATTATTCACTTCTCGCTAACGAGTTATAAATATTTGCAATTGAAGAATGTAAAGTGAAGTTCTAGCTATTTTCGCATATAGTTTTTGATCAAGTTTTGTATGTTTTTAAATAGTTACTAATCAATTTTGCAAGCTACGTTCCGAGACAACACCAAGTATCTAATTTGATAGCGTCCTACAAATAATTAATTTCTTGACTTCGGAGACATCATTTATGATCATTTATAATTAAAGAAACAGGAGTGAACCTCTAACCGTATGTTAATAATACATTTAAACACATTTGGTACCATATTAGTAAATTATTAACGATTTTTTCACGAATATATTCGTCTACTCTATGTCCGTAGTGTGTAAGAGAAGGGCAGATTTATTGGGCGACAAGGATACCAGTAACCTAATCGTTGCACTAACTTTGCATTTTACTTTACGGTTTTTCATATTTCACTATCCCAAGCTGTATAAACAAATCTAGTGGCAGTTCGCGTTAGCTCTGTCCTCATTGTGCTATCTATCTCTCCTTGTCTTATACATTACGAAGATAAGCAGAATTAGTTCACAAACCTGCCACCGTAGATGGCGCTATCATTCTTCTATCTTTCTATCCTTATCACATATTGTCTTTGTCCCTGTCTTACACATCACTAGTCTACGCCTACGCATTACCCATACCGTCTACTTACTTCTACTAACCAGGACTCGCGGGTTGTAAGAACATTCAGACTTTCCCCCCACTGCTCTATCTGCAAAAGAAGGAGAGAAAGATTAGGAGTCAGCGAGAACAACGCGACACGACACACAATGCTTCTAGTCTTTTCCTCTTTCTTTTGCGTTAGGTAGTGGTTAGACAAGAAGGGACAAGTTCTGAAAGTTCTTACAGCCCGCGAGCCTTATTACTAGTATAGATACCAACTGTTACGAGCGTGACGATCGCGCTGCCTGCTGGCGTTTAGTAATATTTATGTAGTGTCGATCACAAAGATAGGCCGAGGGACTATTGGACCACGCCGTAAAAGTGTTGTGTTATTATGAAATTGTTTCTTCAATTATTTCGTTTAAATAACATAATAAGTAAACAAAAGTAATAATTAGTTACATACAAGATTAGGAATTATTCAGTAGAGAAATGGATGACGAAGCTGAAACGTATAAATTGTGGCGAATAAGAAAGACTGTGATGCAGTTATGTCATGATCGAGGTTATCTCGTTACTCAGGACGAGTTGGATCAGACTTTGGAGCAATTTAAGGAACAGTTCGGTGATAAACCGAGCGAAAAAAGACCGGCACGCAGTGACTTAATTGTTTTGGTAGCTCATAATGACGATCCTACAGATCAGCTCTTTGTGTTCTTTCCGGATGAGCCCAAGATTGGAATCAAAACAATTAAAACTTATTGTCAGAGAATGCAAGAAGAGAAGATTCACAGGTAACGTTTCAGTTTACTCTGGAAACATGATTTCCATACTATTTATTTTCTATCTATATTTTATGCAATTGTTTATCACAAATAGGGCTATTATTGTCGTTCAACAAGGTATGACACCATCCGCAAAACAGTCTCTGGTAGACATGGCTCCAAAATATATATTGGAACAATTCTTAGAATCAGAGTTACTCATTAACATCACAGAACATGAATTAGTACCTGAACACATTGTGCTTACGCCAGATGAAAAAGAAGAACTACTTACCAGGTACAAATTGAAAGAAAATCAGTTGATGCGTATACAAGCTGGTGATCCTGTTGCTCGTTATTTTGGCTTAAAACGTGGTCAAGTTGTAAAAATTATCAGGCCATCCGAAACTGCTGGAAGATACATCTCTTATAGACTTGTATGTTAAATAAACAATTTTTGTATGCAACAACTATGTCATACATGTGTATTGCCTTGAGATAAAAGTACCTATATGTAATATATAATTTCCATAAGTATAATATAAGATAAAAAGATGTACAAAATATATGAGTTGTTCTCTAATTAATGAATCACAAACATATTTACAGGTAATATTTAATTATACTGTAATTTTTTTAACTGTTACACAATAAATAGTTTTTACTTTGATATCAGAGTTCATAGTCAGGATTAGCAGATACAACCTTGTTCAAACATGTAACTTTATTATATTTGATTATTATACAATTCTTGGTCCAGATACATCATGGTATACCGTTGTCTCAAGACAACTCAATTCCAAATTGATTTAAGTAATTTACACAGATTGTGGGGAACAATGCTTATAGTAAGTGAATGTGTACCATACTTCAATGTCTTGCATCAGCAATCAATATAAAATGTTTAGAAAACTAGAAAATGCAAAACATAAACGACTGCTAATAAGGTCTATTTAGAAATTATGAAACTAATGGAGTGTAAATATATTTGTTAACATGAATATGCAATACAAGTGGATCTACATATTTTTGAGTCATTTAAATCTAAGATAAAGATTTCCCAAAGTTTTTTTCAAATTGTAAATGTCTATTCTACATCCACGTTTTTGATAACAACTACAATGGTAGAATAAAACTTCTAACAATTTTAATGCTTCGTAAAACTTAAGCAAACGATCGCTACTGTTTCAAGATTAATTCAAGAAACAGTAATTTTTCTCCCGATTTGATCAGGATAACATTTGCGTCAATAGGAACTATATAAAATACTATAAATAATTTCAAAAAATGTCGGCAATGTAAAGGAGATTATTAAATAACAAATATATATATATATATATATATATATATATATATATATATATATATATAATTTTGTAATCTCTTATTTGTAAACGTCAATTGTTATGTTATTGGATTCAGTACTGAAACCAAATAGTTTGTATTTTGTAATTATTGCAGTCTTTGAATTAAAAAGAAATCTATTATTACTTTAGAATAATTGCCTCTTCTTGTTTTTACTTATTTTATATAAATGTAGTGCACATACAAATACAATGCAACTTTCAATTACTATATAATGCACTTGTAAAA
Organism: Augochlorella aurata; assembly: GCA_028455555.1. NCBI lineage: Eukaryota > Metazoa > Arthropoda > Insecta > Hymenoptera > Halictidae > Augochlorella > Augochlorella aurata. The sequence goes on from CM052154.1 coordinate 1,072,451, forward strand.
CACTTATAGAATTTAAATTATTAATTCTTACATACCAAGAATCAAAAAGTATTATGGATTATGGGCGTAAGTAAATAAGGCATGCAAGTGTAATTAATATAATATATTGTTATCAATAAAATGTAACATAACGAATAATAATAATAATTACAAAATAGGGCTACGTATTTTCATTGTTTACACGAAGATAAAAAAAGTAAGGTGTGCCGAAATAATCTGTTAAAAAGAAAGTGTTTAAAAAATATACACGAACTAGCGATCTTCTAAAAATTACATGTTTCACGTTATACAGACAAGTCTATTTCGCATGACCAATTTTCGGAATTATATCATGTTTTGGTATGTGTCAAAAAATGCATTACGGGACACAAATTCATCTCGATTCTGTGTTTTACTTGATTCGCTAATTTATTTCTGCCGTGTTACAAAGAATAAATCAGTCGCTCGTTGTACTCGAGTCCCATTAATATATGTATATGTATAACACGTACCATGTTCGTGTAAAATTGGCATTTTTGTTTGTTTCTCTTTGTCGTAAAATCTCAAAAAAAAAAAAAAACACCATAATATATTTCAAGAAAGAAAAGTTTGTTTCATAGGACAGGTAGTAGTAATCAGAGAAATAAAATTTTCCAATCGAAATTACAAAAATTGCAAATATATCTTCGCTAATACTTAAAAAAACATTTCCCTCGAATCTTGTCTGAACGATTACTCAACGTACAGTCTGAAAGTACAAGTCTATATTATATGATACACAGCAAGTATATCTGATACATCAGCATCAGATTTGTCTCAATCGTTCGAGGAATATTATCTTCCTCTTCTTACTTGTAAAAATATCCACAACATAGAGGCATAGTGTGCATTTTATGCCAAAAGGCGACGCGTTTTAATGCTATATCTATATAAAGTTCTTGTATCTGGCATTCTAGGCTCTTTATCACGAAGGTCACCCGTTCTTTGAACAGCAAATTCTCGTATCGAAAAATACAGTGTTTACGCCAGCCTTACATTAAATTCGACTTTCGAAACAGTATGTATTTTTCGTTTAATATGGCCGATCCTCCTTGTTAACCGATGTACACACAAGGTCAATATTATACCTTCGCGTTTGAACACTCCATTAATGGACTACCAAGAAATAGGAAACACCACTCCACGATTCATTTGTCACACGTAAATGTTATGAATGTATTTTCAGATCTACTCTCTACTCGATTACTTGTGAAACTGAAATATGAGATGCTTATGGGATGTGTCTATTTTACACGCATAATGACTATTAATAAATTCGAGTAGTAATATCAGTCTCAGTGAAAAGTTCTCTTGCCGATTTGAATGTAAACAAACTAAAAAAAAACTTGCTACCTTGCTGTCTGCTACGCAATAAAACTCTATGTCTGTGCATTTGTGTTACTATAAACAAGGAGAAGCTTTTTCAATGGGACCGATAAAGAGTACTAATGGTGTATTAAGCCAAGCTAAAAACTCGACGTCTAGACCACCAATGCATCCTGGTAGCCCATTCGATAGGCGGAGTTTGCAAAATTTTCTTGATTAATTCTGCTCCAGCTCTGATCCTGTGTATAATAGTGGTGGGACATGGCGGCCGATGCTTCTGGCCTTTGTGTGTGCGACATCGGGCCTAAAATCAACGATCATTTTATTCTGAAAAATCAAATGAAAAGCTTAAAATACTGCTATTATACTTACCTAGGAGTGATAAGGAGTGACATACGTTGATGGGAACAAGCCTCGTCTATTGCCAATTTCTCCGTGCCACCAATGCTGATCCGTACGGTCGGTTACAGTAATTACATCACCTCGTTTAAACTCAAGTTCGCCAGGTTCTTGTGGCATGAAATCGTATAACGCTTGTACTAGACACTGAAACAAAAAATATATATATATATATATATATATATATATTTATAAAATATATATATACATTTATTTCATTAATTTCTATGTATCATTACCTCTTCTGGGATCATATCTCGTAATTTAACATCTTGTGAGCGAGAAACAGAAGCCGTACGGTGATATTCTACTAATTCGTTAAGACTGTTAAATTTAACCACCCACAAGAAGAATTTTCCTTGCGCATCCCTCAATACTTTGAAGTGTTGAACACCATCTGAACATCTGAAGGAAACCATCAAATAATTATTACTTAATAGGTACATTTGATCATCGTGTAGCCACATGTAGTTCCTTTTTAATAGAATTTTACTAACTTAACAGACAAGGAGAAATCACCAGGCGAACTTTCACTAATTCTAATAAGAAAAGCGCCTTCTTGTTTGTTCATTAATAGTCTCTCTGCATCTGCTCTGGTTATCCTTCCATAATACCAACTGTAAGAAATATATGAAGCATGAGCAAACAATGAAAACATGGAAGAAGTTAATAGCAATTTACAATAAATTAATGAAAAAAAAAAGAATAGAACACCCACTCGTGGTTTTTCATTTCTATGTAGTTACTTGGAATGAGTCCTTCTCTGGAATCTAGTTCAGCTCTGTACCAGTTCATGTCATCCTCCATATTTAGAATCTGTAAGAATAACATAGTTGTTATACCATGCATGTTATGGTAACAATGTTGTGTATTAAATTTGTTAAGGCTAACAAATATGTCTATTGTTCTAATATAAATATAGACAAAGCATTAACAACATTGTGTATAATTTTACTTCAAAAGCTACTATTCATACTACCGAATAATTATTCGAAACAATCAAACCATTTATGCACCATTTATGCCCTTTCTAATAGAAAATATTTCGTCCTTATATACTTCCAAATAAATTACTCTTTCAGAACATTTAATCATAGATAATTAAAGCAATGTCTCTGGAAGATTTTATAAAGCAAACAACCCTCTATTGTGCAACACTATAATTTACCGGTGAATATTTTGGAAAAAAGAAATGTGTAAGCTAAAAGGAATGTCACACGATTTTTTAATTAACCGCAAAAGGAACAGGAAGAACAGAAATTGTTATCTCTGGCACAATATCGATGTTACTTTGAGCCACATGTTTTAGGCGCAAGTAATATCGAAAACCTAGTAAAAATGAACATTTTTCCTTCGACTGGAGAAAAAAGCGAACGGGGAGCATCATTTTGTTCAGAACGCTACGCATTGTCGCGAATATCCTGAAGCGACACGCGACATCCGTTTGCGCGATAGCAGTTCTGAAAGTTCAGGATTGGTGAAACCATGTGCCAAAAACCAGCAACGGTGCATAGTTTTCTTCAATTTTCTGTTCGGAGTGTGTATCGCTACGGTTGAGGATCGAGTATAAGATGTACAAACCTTGAGGATTTGGCTCCTTCGAAAACTAAGCTCATCCTCGGCGGTAGCCGTAAAATCATGCTTTGCTATCGCCTCCATTCTGCTTCTTCGTTCCACGAGAACAAGAACGATAGAGAGGAAGAGAGAGAGACAATATTATATATCCAGTAGTTGAAGGCAGCGCTAAAACTAGCCGCCTTTGTTTGTCACTGACAGATACTGACTGTTATAAGTCTGGTACGGAGGTAGATTTTCCTAGTTGATATTTCTACGCTATGAGTCAAAGACACGTAGGTGGTCACGACTACAGAACGGAACGCGCGACACACACGAACGAATGAACGAACGAACGACCACTTGTGCTTTTCTCTGGTGCGCTGCCTGCGATTATCTGAATCAGTCCTCCGTCAGTCCGCCTGGATCAATGGCACATTGGCACGAACATATTAGGCGCAACACGACTGCTGCTCGCGGATGGGCCCGTTCGACGATTCAAGTCACTTTTTAGGGAAGGTGAACTGTCAAAAGCAAAGGTTGGATCACGCGCTCGCACGGCAGTCCATCGCTCGTCTTATCAGACATTACACTCTCGACTCTCCCACTGATCTCGGCTCCGTGTTTCGGTCCACCGATGCGCACTGGCCCACTGCGCCGACAAGCCCACCTCGACGTCCGGATTCGTCTCTACACCAAATTGAAATGCGATCGACGCATTAGATGTCGAGGTGTATACCGATCAAACGACTATCGGATTCCTCTAAAACGGGCTGACAAACAACCACTGCTGACTTTCCACAGCCATAGAGACAGTGAACGCGATTTTACCAGACGAAATCTCCAGCGTACTATTTTTCTGTGGCGCAGGCGCGCGCATGCGTGTTCTATCTATGCTGCGTCGACTGCTCTGCCACCATTTTGTACTTTATGATATCACCCGTATGCGAATACCACCAATGTTCCGACTTTTCAAAGCACTACTGTTTTAAATAGATTTCTTCGCTACGAGAAGCTTGTCTTCTATCTTTATCATCACAATATTTTCCATTTACGGATTAAGCATCGTGTACGATATACTTCCTACCGTTGGTTAGAAAGCTCGAAGATTGTAAATCGATAAATAGATTTGACGAGCTTTCAAATGATCTAGCGAGCTTGCTCTACCAGTACGGGTCATTCAACTTTTTCGTAAAATAGTTCTCCGTTTTTTTGGAATAAATATTTTGTTTTCGAAATTCCGTTGATAAATCAAAACCGAAGACCAAAGATAATAGGGTACTGCGTATTTTCCGCTTTCCGTCATTTCCTGCCATGTAGAATGGATTGCTATCGGGTAATTGGATACTGACCATGCGATAATAGCGAATGAAGTCGTGTTCGTTGCATAATTATTTCACTCATCATCGAAGGAAGCACGATTGCGTTAAATGATGAAATTACGAAACAAGAAACGACTAAAAATTTGACTCATTACGCAAGCGATACCGAAACCACGATTATTCTACGTTTGAAAGCGTCTTACGCCATGAAATATGCAGAAGAGAAATAGAAATAGAGAAACGTTCGAACTCACCACGAAATGCTCGTACATTTCCCGCCGACATCATTGTCACCGATCACGTGAGTCCTCAACAAACGTGCAGTGAAAGCAGGATAGGTTATAGTGTTTGCAACGTTCAAATTGAAATTAGAACTTCCGTTCTCATAAAGGTTTACCAAAAGACGGTAAACATATTTGGAATAAATGCTTGATCGCGCGGTAGATGGACGTATTGCAAGATACCGCGTAACTTCCACGACGATTTAAGTACCGGAAATTATCTTTTAGTTTACAAAGCGCAGTTCGCTCGTTTTTCAACTCTATTTACAGTTGACCGACGGGTTCGGAGAGACGGATCATCGATGAGTCAGCGTCAGGCTATTGTTAATTGTTACCGATGTACGGTTGTTTTCGAAGCAGAAAAAATTGGCACGATAAAGATCTCCGATCGACGTTCTTCATAGGTACAATACGATCGAGGTAGTAGTGGTGAACGCGGTTAAACAACGAAAACCGTCGCGTCGCTGTAACGCGTATTGAGTTAATTATTCGTGTGTGTCGATCGATAATTGCTCGACGTAAATAGGCGTCGTTAACTAATTAATAAAACGCCCATTGTCGACCTTGATGAAAGTTCGTTAACGAGACCTTCGACGCATAACAATGTTCCTTTTTGTTTTGATCGATTTATTCACGTTGATCGAATTGAATTCATAAGTCCGAGATAGATTTGTACAATAGCTTGAAGAAACAAGAAAGCGATCGTCTCGATTGCGATTAGTTTGAGCGCCAACCGTGACACGTCACTTGAATCAATATCCCGCAACTTGAAATATCGCGTCGATCTGTTATCTAAGACTCATGCGAACGCATTGTTTATTCGCATTATTGTCTTTGGCTGTTTACACAAGGAGCAATGTTTTCAGAGAAGCAACGGGAGAGCAGGCGCCCGTGCGAGCGCGTTACCACGGAAATTGAATTACCTTTGTGCAACGGTGGCGTTGAAAGCGAGACTGGATTGTACCGCCTTGCAAACGAGCTTCCAATTAAACGCGACAAAGTACTGCAATTTGTACGACAAAGAATCTGGACGTACCGGTGTTTCTCACCTAGCTGCGGCTGCGGCATCGCGCTATTGGTCCCGTGAAAATCTTTTAAATAGAACAGAAGAATTTTGGAAGGGAATAGACCGCTGCGTTGCGAACGCATGAATACGCGCGCGTTTCGCTTCCCGTCGAAGATTTACGGACGTCGCAGATCCTCGCTTCCGCCCACTTTCAATGAAAGTTCCTGAGAGATTTGCACGCCATTCGATCGTGCTAATTCCCAGCGACCAGAAGAATTTCTTGACCGCGGTGTCGTCCCGAAATATGCTAATGAGTCAAAACAAGAAGGGGGTGGGATTTATTTTTCGTAGAAACGTCTATTCTCTCTGATGTTTCCATTGTAAATATTCTTGACCAAATGGTTCGCGAAGCGTGAAGGTTAAAGAGCAAAGTCTCGCACAGGAAGGGTTTCGATTTGCGGGAAATATAAATCGTGATCCGTTCAAATCCGGTTAATCGAATTTAAATGAAATTCAGCAGTGGCCTTTGTTAGGGTTTCTCACGACTCCTACCTGACGCGCCGTTAGCGCCGTCTTTTTCATCATTATCATAACCGTTACGTTATCGTGATCTTATAAAGGATGACACTATTACACTTGGGGATTGTCATTAACAGAGAACAATTAAATTAACCGCATTCGCGCGCCCGATGCGTTCCTGTTGAATAACTAACGATCTCGTTATTGCACAGTTACTTAACCCAGACCCTAACCTCCTTTGCCATTTGACAAACAACCCATGTACAAAGCATCTAATAAGGAACTAAACCGATTTCAATCCTAAAGAACAACGGAACGATAACAGGCGAGAGGATTTCCATCGCGAGAAACGACTATCGTTTCTAGTACATGTATAGTTAGAAACTTATCCTAAACGCATGCTGGTTGCACGGTTAATCTCCAAGGAGGAGAAACTGGGGTCAACAAACAAGACGCTGAAAGAGAAAAGAGAAAAAGGGACGGGGCATAGAGCGAAGCGAAGAAGAGCCGAAGAGCCGTGCGACAGCGACAGGACAGAACAGGGCGAGAGAAAGGAAGGAAGATGAAACGTAACGAGAGATGAAAAGTAGGCGGAGGAGGCAAAGAACGAGACAGGAAGGGGTCTCTCTTCGCGTCTGAGGGCGACCCTCGGTGGAAATGCAATTTCGGTTCTTGTCTGGTGGCGACTTCGCAACCGTGGCTCATATCTTCTACGAGGCGTAGCCCCTTCAAGATCGTTGAAGAAACAGCCTCTCTTGCAGCACACACAGAAGTCCCCTCTCTCGCTTTCTCTCCCCGGTCTTTCTCTGTTCCTCTCTCTCCCTCTCTTTCTCTCTGCTTGGCGTGTCTCAGCAGATGAAAGACTCCCGTGGCTATCAAAGGGAAAGGGAAGAGGCAAAGGCCCCACCAGACAATAATGGCCCTGAGTTCCAAGGTTTTCAGCCTCCTTGTCCAGGGATCGGTGGTCCAGACGCGTGATCACTCGAACCGAACCTGTTCGCCGATTCTAAGTTTTTTTGTAAATTAGAACGATACCACTTACCTACGATGCACCTACGAGGTACACCTACATGTAGTTGTACCTGATAGAGTAGTATGAATTTAGGTTTCACGCGACCGAGACGGGTTTTTGGATGTTTATTTTAAACTACGCGTCCAAACCATGCCAGCCAGCTAGTCAAATAGCCAGCCTCGACGAGGACATCTTCCTACGTCGAGCGAAACTGAGGAAATACGCTGCGCGAGGACTATTCACCGAGGAACGTTTCCCCTTTTAACCGATTACGAAACAAAGAAAGAAGGCAGTTCTAAATTTGTATCGGTTCATTTTGCATCCTCGTACAAGAGGTGAACGCTCTTCTGATTCACGAGAAAGGGAAAGGAGGATATCGATGGTACACGTGCCTCTTATTACGTTCCATGTTTCGTAGAAGATTCTTAATGAAAGTTTAACCTAAACTTTAAATCCGATTAGAAATACGACGAAACACGCGTACACGCTAAAAAAAGATTCGAGATTCATAGTTGACGTCATCCTCTATGATAATCCACAATTATCATTTTTCTTCGTATAGATTATAGAGTATGATAAGTTTTCTTTTCCTCTTGACACAATTAACTGGAAAAACATTGATTCATGCTTTGAAAAATACTATAAAAATGCAACATTTTTAGGTCATGTTTGAATATCGGTATCCTTGATTTCCAGCACTTTCTAGGCTCTCCGTGATTGCAAATCCTGCGAGGTAGATTCACAGAAGAAATGTTTCGAAAAAGACAATATTGAAAATACTTTTCTTTGTTTATGTTATAATTTGTAAGGTAAAAGCACGGATAAGATGTGTATATAGACCGAATAACATGAATTTACGTCCACAGATCAACTACTTTACCGTCTTCCATACACTGACAAAAGCGACCTCTTTTCTAGAACAACAATATGTCAGAAAAGTATTGATTTAAGAGATTTTTGAAGATAAGAATAGACTCAACAGCTTATGAATAATCATAGTCCTACCGAGTTAATTAAAAAAAACAAATGCAATCTTTTGCATCTAAATTTCTAGGTGGGTAAAGCAGCTATATTTGATGATTGAATACCTAAAGAGTTACATCTATCATCTGTCTTATCTATGGACGTAAATTGTGTACGTAAATGTATGCTCGATACGTGCTGCCATCTTCGGAAATGGTTCAAGCATCCGATAAGGTAGAGTTCGGCTGCCACGCAGGAGGGTGGCTCAATATATATATATATATATGTGAAAATAAACAGATCCGTCTCACGTTGCTTTGTAACAAGTGTTTTCACTGTATGTCGAATTATTAATGAATTTGTATCTTGACAATCCAAATTTGAAATCTCATTCTCTATATTGTAGTTTTAATACCAAGACGAGCATTCAAAGAATTATGCACGTGAAGCGAATCGAGATATACAAATTGTTCTGGACCACGATTCTATACTTCCGAGACATATTCCAGTGGAGCCGATTGCTATGGGGTGACCAACTTGTTGTGTCTTTGATTTGTTTTCGACCATAATTAAATTTATATTTATTGAATAAGATATATAAAGACTTTGTATCTTTTACATTTTGTTTATTCTTTAAATAAAAAATTTAATATGTTGTATTTGACAAATGTAAAGTTCATCAAGCCCGAAAAGAAACCAAAGAAACAGCAATTGGCCATCCCATAGTAACCGACTCCATTATCCTAGCAATCGTAATTCTTGTATACATTTTTCTTGTTTCTGCAGTTTTTTTAATAATAGGCTATATAATGAAAAGGTGGGTTACCTCGCAGTAAAAATTGATGAGATAGATCAAACTTCAACTTCTTCGGTTGTCATAGTTAAAGGTTCGAACGAGGGCAACGATTTCGTCGAGAGGACGTTTTATCGCGTAGAGACTGAAATTTATGAAATATACAAATTTGCGGATTCCAGAAAAATTGAAGCTGAGGTGGCAGGTGTGTTACGTACGGATATACCAGTAATAAGAAGATAATATTTGAGCCTTGAAAAGCAGCGGTCTTTGCGAGTGCGAAAGTGTGAGAGACTACGAGCGTCCTGTACTTTCCTAAGCACCTGCGGACCCAGAACGGATCCGGCAGGTGCAACAAGTGTACATGGAACCCTGAAGAGTTTTATGGCAACTGGCAACCCTCGCCCTTCCATCGACATCCGCAGGTAACACGATACAAGGTACGATTATAACGAGAAATTGCGTGCAGTCGAACCTTTGTCATATCTTACAATCCTACATACAATTAGGCTCTACGAAACATAACGAGATCAAAATAGCAATGATACGTTTTAAAATCTAGCTTTTGCTCTATTAAATGAATTACTTCGATCGTTAGCACTTTGCCTACCACGAATATCGAATATTGTATTTATAGAGATACATTGTATTTCATGTAATACAGTCAGGAAGAACGATTAAATCTATTGAAAAGAATTGAAAGGTAATGTGCTAACGTGTCGAATAAAACTGTTAAAACGGGCGAAGTCGATGGACGATCTCTTCCTGTCGTTCCTCGTTTCCTGTTTCCGGCTAAGTTTTGCTTCGGTCGAACTTTATCGTCGGGAAAAAAACTCGTTAGGTTGGCGCAGCCCAGCTGGCCAGCTTCCAGATCCCACCGGCAGAGGTTCGTCGTTGCGACGGAGATCGAGCGAGACCTACTCCTTTACTCGACGATGGATATCGTGACGTAAGATGCAACAGAATAAAACCACCGTAAGTCTTGCCGGTTCATTAGCGGAAACCGCGGAGTACTGTCGAGCATGACATCCTTGCAGGGAGAGAGAACGAGAGAACGACAGAAAGAAGGCGAGAGAGGGATGGACGCGGAGAGACTGAGAGAGAACGAGATTATAATCCATAGTCTAATCTCGGCCTATCCACGATATGCCTTTGAAACGTAAGCTCCGTTGGCACAAAGCTCGACTATGTCGTTTCTCCCCAGAGAATTCTGCTTTTGCCATTAACTTATAGTTCACACCTAGAGCGTTACGTCTCTGCAGCAGGAAAATTCGTTAACAAATAATGGAAGAGATTCTCATGATAAATTTAATAATAAATAGCATTTTGAAAATCATGTCGTATGCGCACGCGTGCTTGCGGTTTATCGTGCTATTTTGCAATGTATCATAGTCGCACAAGGGGACGAACAAATTAAATCATTAATTTGAAGTTACAGCTATCGTTCTCGAACATTTCTAGACTTGTTGGGAGGCACGCTATAGTTGAAAGAAAATAAAGACAGATTTCTTCGAAGGATCATTCGGAAGTAGCATTCTTATCGATATTGAAGCAATCGACACTGTATCGTTTCGCCCATGAAAGGCCAATGGAGACAGCAGGATCTTTAACGAGGTCGATCCGTTACCAGAACCCGATCATCGAAAGATAAACCGAACACGTATTCGGTCGGTGAGTGAATTTATGTTTTTTCCCTATGTGTTTTCGTTTTCATTTCTCGTGTTTTACAGAAACGCGTTTAGCAGACCGTTAGAGGCGGAACGATCTTCCGCGCGTTCACGGTCTCGTTCGCGTTTTGTGCCGCAGCGAGACACTAAGGAGATATAATGTGGTTGATTTGCACTCGGAGAGGTCGGGCAGATAAGCGAACCTGCGGAATTGACTTTTGTAATTACCAGTCGAGACTACATCGGTATACATATGTACATATATTCGAATAGTAATAGTCGAAAGGAAAAACGTTCTCGCGGAACTGATTCGCCGTCTTGTTGACGCCGATCTATCTGGATCTTTTTCTCTTCTCCAATCGACTTTTAAACGACTCGTAAAATTATCTTTTTCTTTCATGTTATTGTAGGGGGAACAACGTGTATCGCGTGCACGCTATACATACGCGGTACGCGTACGTTACGCGTGAAAAATCGATAGCGTGGAACGTTGCGTAAAATCGGTAAACTGACGTTTTCTATAAAATGACGTCAATCGGTACGTAAGCGTCCTGCGAATTGCAAATCGGACTGGCGCGCAACGTTCGCACCGTAAAGTATATTTTTCCGAGCTTCTTTCTACGATTGGGTTGCAAGATTTGATTTATTTTTGTACTTCGTAGGACGATTAGTTCGCTATTTCTCGAGGACTGGGAATTTTTTCACGATGTCGAATCGCGAATTAGAGTTTTAGCGACAAATTTGCTAAAAAGGGGGATTGCGGGCAGAGGAATTCTGGCGAAGAAGTATGTATGATAAAGAAGAATCGAACACGAGTCGTTATCGCGACGGACGAGACATCGGTATATGCTGCGAAAGAATGTAATGCAAGCGCGCGTGTCGCGCCGAAACAGTTCAGTGTCAGCGATTTGTTTTCTCGATGCACGAACGTTTCGTTGCACAACGTCGATTTATCGCTGACGAGGAGAAGAGGTTTGCGATCGCCTAGAAACGTGTTATCTTCACGGTTCACATATCGTCAGTTTTCGAAATCGATTCGTCTCCACGAGAACTGTAACTTGTGCAACAAAGCTGAGTTTGTTAAACGTTTAGCATCCAAACGATGGAAAAAAACAAAAATTCTATATCGAATTTTCAGGATTTCGAGTAGAAAACTGGTCGGTCCGATCGAGAGCGTTATCTTATCAGCCTGTAACAGCAACGGGAATACAGAAACAGCCCAAGTTCCACTGAGTGCGCGCCAGTGCGCGGCAAATAACATTTCACTTCAAATCCCGCGGCCAATGTGATTCTATTCGAGATCCCTCTCGGTCGATCGTGGAGAAACCAGAATCCGAAATACGAGACGCGGAATACGAACCACAGATCTCGCGCTCATCTCGATTTCAATTCTCGCGATCGAACGGCTGCTTCTTGTTATCTTATAATCCTGTCGAACGAGTCCTTTAGTCGGTGACCTAGACATCCTGTGTACCGCATCTGGCTATTAGAATATACATGGTAGACTTTAAAGCTCCCGTGGCACCGTTCATCGAGTTCGCTCCGAAAAAACAGACTTTCTCTTTGTCTCTCGCGTGTTCTTTTCGCTTTTCGGTCCAATCAGAGCCCGTGCACCTTATAACGAGTGATCGAGGGCACGTTTGTCGTCGCCGAGAAACGAGGAAAATCGAAAGAAATTCCGGGAGATCCCGATGACGTTATCACGGCTGTTTACTGCCAACAACGTTCGGATTTCACAAGTAGCGCGATGCTGACCTTTTCTCTGAAAAAACGGTGCTAGCCGTGTACAGCCGAGTCGAGAGAATCTGTACGATGCGCAGTCCAGAAAGGGATTAAGTAACAATTACGTGAACGCTCGCATCGAGGCTAGAAGCCACGATTAGATAATAGTCGGAACGATTGTTGCCCGCAAATGCGCGATATTCTGCAAACAGACGAGCGTGCACGTACGTTCGTTGTCCCATCGATCGAGACCCTTTAAATATTATTATTTTGAGGAGAAAACATTTGAACATTCCATTGACGAAGCCTTATCTGCTCACAGAGTCGATAGTCATCTTAAGTTCGATGGAATTCGATGATTCGCAGCTCGTTGTCCGAATCGTTTCCGTTAGGATCTGGGACATCGTTTCTATTGATAGGTCAGTTACAAACCCGCGACGCGAATAAAGGTTGTACAGAGCAAGTCCGGGTAGAGTCGCAATTTTTCGCATCTCAGATGTTACTGTCTACTCAGCAAAACCGAAGAGCGATATTAGCCTTTTCATCTGTATACAAACACGAATTACGGCCTTGGGCACCTTATACACTTAAAACTCGTACCAATTGATCAGTACAGACCACAGGCGTCGTTTGCTTATTTGTAGAAGTGTATATATGTAGGATATAATGATTTCTAAACCAGTTCGTTCCATTCTTTCCTCACGTTCGTATTGTCCTCATCGCCATGACGATGTTAGCTTTTGGCAATTGTATTAAATTCAATGTAAACGCACTGTTGGTAATATTGACTCTTTTGCGACGTATTTTTCATTCATAAATGTTGAATAAATCTTTTGACATTTGAAAATATTCATAAAATTTGGAGCTGTGGCCGATTAAGAGAAATTCTTCTTCCGATTTTTGGTTCCTTCGAATTGGATGGATTTTCTCTTCGTCTAGTGCGATTTGCTATTGCAATTAAATCTCTTCTTGAAAACGAAAAGTTGTTTATCATTGCACTCCGAATCCTTTCTCTGAACTCTAGAGTCTTTATTGATCAGATGATGTGAAGTGGGAAGTATGATCTCGGCAGGAATAGTGGGAAAAACGAGTGGACGAGACTCGGTAGGGTAAGCAGGGGTTCCAAGAGATTAGGAAACGGTAGCTCTGAGTGGGAAGAGTTTTATATAGAGATAAAGAAGTTTATGTGCATACAGATGACGTTGTTGCCGGTCTCTGTATAAATGGATCTGTACATACATATAATTCGTTTCTATTGGTCCCAAAGCCGGGTTGGGAACGCGTAAGTAACACGCGATCGACCAACGCGCTCTATTTGTTTACAAACGAGACACGGGTTTGTCCTGGGTCAAGGCTGCTCGGTTTTATAATCCAATTCAGATAACGGTAACATAGATTCCTGGACCTTGAGAACGTGTACACCGCTGGAAAGCGGAGGAGGGACGACCGAAAGAGAGAACACGAGAAAGCACATGCTGCTCAATGACTCGTTCCGCGAGGAGTTTGTCAAATCATCTATATGCCCCTTCTCTCCCCCAAGACCCGCCCTGATTCCCTCCCGTGTCCCCTAACCGCGAAGAGAGACACACGTTTATCACGAGAGCATAGTGGCACGGATAACGCGCGCACGTGTCATTTCGAGTATCTCGAATTAAACTGTAAACATCGTAGTACAACGCGGCTACGACTGAAGCTCGACCACGCGGACGGTGTCAATGATCCTACTAATTTATTGGATCGTTGCTTACGCACGCCACTCCTCTTCGTTCTATCTGCGTATGCGCTATCGTCCGTGTATGTACTTCTACACACGTGTACCATGTCTCTGTGTTGACGTTCGGCGCCGTCTCTCCTACCTCATCTAGCTTTCGTCAGTCGCGACCTCCAGGGTCGTAGCTTCCTCGTGCCTATCTCGCTGTCAACCGCATTTCCTTTTGACAGATTGTAAAATTATGAAGGAGAGATGAATAAGGAGTGGGACTGAGCCTGCTAGAGGACTCATCGGTAACACTATTGAGGAGGTAGAGGGTATAAGAGAATCTACCACACTCGATTTTCGGACGCGGAATTTATTAGAAAAAAGGCGCGTAGTGCTTCTCGGTCACGAACGTTGACGACTGGTTCACGAATGCTTAACGACTGTCCAAAGCTTTTTTTTTTTTTTTAACAAGAGAATTTCATGATTTAGGGGGGGGGGGGGGGTTACGCCGTACCTGAAAGCACAGAGCCTTCGTACCGGGCGAGGATAATTGGTAAGATATTGGCATTACCATCATGAGGTATAGATGGGGTGTATCATGGGTTAAATTGGGGAAAAAATTTTCAAAGAAAACCCCAAACTTGAGATCATGGCAAAACCTAAGAGAGTGGGACTTTGCCAGTTTGAATTTAGTATGGGAATCTACTTGAAAGAGAGGAGTGAGCAGAAAGGGAGAGCAAGGGGTGGGAGTGATGCAGTGTTGGTTTTGTGAGGGTGATGTTAGGTTTATGTAAAATGAGTGGTGTCCAGAGGGAATTTGGTTTTGATTTTATATGGGATTCTATTTCTGTCATAGAGACCTGTTTCACGAACTAGAGGGTTAGGGCTTAACGACTGTCCAAAGCGCGGCAGACCCGCGAGTTATATACGTCGAAAAGCAGTACGTTAAATAAATGACGAACGCGCGCGGGTTTAGCGCTAACGTACTCTGCGGATGGGCCGCCTTAGCAGGAAATCGTACGCATACAAAGTATTACTCGTGGATCTTCATTGTTGCAGAATGTAACTTATACATATTGCAGTCGCCGACCGGGTGCCGCTACAAAAGTATTACTCGTGGATTTCATTGTTGCCGAATGTAACTTATGCCTATTGCAGTCGCCGACCGGGTGCCGCTACACTATTTAACAGATCCTGCTTCGATGCGGAGACATTGAGAGGACGGTTGAGGACGGCAGTGATCGCCACATCCTTCTGCCGCGGACACCAAGCATTGTATCCTGAGTACTTGTGTCGAACTACTGACTAATTCTTGTTCCTTATTTCAAGTACTATATTGGGAGCTGAGACTATTGCTGCAGTGGAGTATAGTTCGTTTTAAGAACCTTCGCAAGCAGGCGCTAATGATGTAGGTAATGTACAGCAATTTGTCTGTCGAAGTCCAAGGCACGTTCAATCTCTCAATAGTAGTTTGGACCGGTGTAACAGCCCGCGTCTCCGACGATTTCTTGATGACATGCCGATCAGAACACAAGCACGGTGAGCGATTCGGTTTCGGATGAACTTGAAGTTGCGAGTACCCGGGTACTCTGTTACTGGATTGTTTGGGTCGACACGGAGGTATAGGTAAAAGTGGGCACGTGCGTCTACCTCCGCGTCGCGTGTCCGCAGTTTGTGTCGTTGACTGAGGGTGGTGGCGGCGGCGTCAGCAGCGAAAAGGGGGGAATCGGGGGAAAAGGGTGACGGAGAGGGAGCAGCCACGTGTGAGGACGTACTACGATTTACTCGCAGATCGGTGGAACGTCTTCCTCGTGCCCTCCCTCGCCCCCCTTACTCTTTCTCTTTCTCTTGGACGACTCTCTTTCTTTCTCTTCTACCCTTTCCCCCTATCGCGTACTTCTCTTCCTCGTTCTCCTCCTCCTGTCCGTTTCTCCTCCTCCTCTTCCTGCTGTTCTTCCTCCTCCTCCGCCACCTCTTCTCCGTCTACCACCGACATTATACTACTACTACGGGTACTCCACTTTCATTCAGTCGCTTCTAAAAATAAAGTCCCTGATTCACAATGCATGAATGACAATCACACTGAAAGGAATACCGCACAGACTTGTAGCCTTTCTCTCTCCGTTCCGATAGGCATCTTTGTCGTGCTTACGATCTCTCGCTCTTGCTCTTACCGGCCGTGTCCCATCTCGCTCCTGTATCTCCGGCGATTCTCTCTCAGTCTCTCTCTCTCTCTCTCTCTCTCTCTCTCTCTCTCTCTCTCTCTCTCTCTCTCTCTCTCTCTCAACTCGTTTCACCCGTCTCGCTCCCTTTTTCCAGCTAGATCTCTCCCTCTTGCCGTTATCCACCCCCGTCTCCTCGTCCTCCTTCTCGTAGCTCACGCTGCCGCGCGTCGGTCTCTCGTGTAAGAGAGCGAAATCTCGATTCGCCTGTTGCATCAAACTATTGGCTCCGTGTAAATAGATCCCGTGGAAATTCCAAGTACCATTGCCGGCAGCGTGATCGATTCGAGAAGGAACAGGATCGATGGCGCATACGGGTTACTTGTTGCTCTGCACGCCGGAATTTACGGATTCGACGAACCGCAACCGTTCCTTCGTTCGCACGTGCAGGGTCGTAGTAGGTAACGGAAACTTTGTCATCGCATTTATGATTCGGTGCGGCATGAAATGTGAAGAAGTTATTGCGAATCAAAGGTGTCTTGAAATTTTTGTCGTGCTAATTGAATTGTACGGTTTCCAGATCACCAGTGAACACGATCGACCATAATTTTGAAATGCTCGGTCGTCGCTCGCAACGCTCGAGAAATTTGAGGAAATTGTGGCTCGTAACTTGGACTACACCGCCGAGTTCTCTCTGTCCCGAAGCATCCAAGGAGAACTGGTTCGGTACTCATCATCATCGTCACCTAGCGTTCACGATTCGACGTTCCAAAATAAAAAGCGGATAATCGAATGTCCCTGACTGCGGCAAAACATCGGACCAAGCGACTGTTCGAGAAAGTCAACGTTGAAAAATGAATGGACCAGCCTTGAGTCGTCACCGACGAATTTTACGAGCCGCGCAACCATTCCAGCGCGGAATTGATCGACACGTTTAACATTAATTCTACCCGCTAGGCAAACGTGACAAAAATCAGAGACCCAGGCAATACTAATCGTCCAAGGGGGCGGCAATGGGAACGAGGAAACGATATCTATCGGGGCAACAAATTTTCGTAACGTGGAATCTTAATGTAGGAGACGGTCAATCCGGTTGGCAGAGTTTCCCCGCGATGATTATTCGTCGCCTCGAGCCACCGACTATGCTCTAAAGAGACTGCGGTCCTCAGAGCATGAGACAGAGTTAGATACTAGTAGTAGTAGTAGCGGCAGCAGCAGCAACACAACACCTAACCAGCGGCGAGAGCTGCTCACGGCTAAATATATCTCTCTCTCTAGAGCTACTCAAGGTCACAGCGCTCGGATTGGCCCACGATAAAGCCGAGCCTGGTGCCCGTCTCTCGTCCGACTGGTCTTATGCTCCGTCCGCACACGTTTCGTGCCACTGTCGTTGCTGCTCCACTGTCGTGGCCCACATGTTGCCTCGCAACAATGTCGTGTGGCAGCCCCATCGAGAACACGTGTTCGTGTCGAACATGGCTATAGCGCTCCACATCCGAGCACCGTATTTCAAACGAGATACAGGATACAACCAGTCACGGCTACCGTTCGCGCTCTCTTTCGTTCCCCTCTCGCGCTAATTACATCTTTTTCTGATCGCGTTTAATCACATTCGTTTATTCGTAAAAAAAAGCAGTAAAGTTCAGCTTTAAGAATAGTTCGCCAAAGAGAGTCTGACCTGTTGCTATCAACAAATGGTTAGCGGGTTGCGAACCTATTTTTAAAAAGAATCATCAAACAGCCGCATAGTCGAAAAAAGAAGATTATTTTATAGCCAAAGTATCTCTAGTTTTTTTATGTTTGAAGGAAGGAAAGAAGTAAATTCTTGTTGGGAAGAGACAATGCGGGCTCGAGCAGCAGGGGAATATTCAAGAGTAGTTTTCGGCGCTTTTAAACGTCGGCCGATTCAATTTCGAGAGGGCTGTTCTGCGGTTCGACGATGCTGATAACAGAATCGAGCTCTGCTCGTTCTGCAGCTGAATTTGAGGTTAGGTTATTGTCCGGCCGTGCGGTGAGCATCGATAACGGCGCGTTGCAACCGCGCGCGCGTCCTGCTCGGCCGATCTGGCAACCGTGTACTTACCGGTCGACAGTGTCGGGGTTGAATTTCAAGCGCCCGAGGGACACAGAGGGGGTCGGGCCTCTCTCTTTTGTATAGGGGGCACGAGGGCTTCACCGATGGTCGGCGCATAACGGTGAGTCGACGGCCGTGATGTGGGGCTTATGCAGGCTTATACTCGGCTGCCCGGTTGGTTCTCTTGCCTCTTGCCTACTAAAACGCTTCGAAAGAAAACCGGCCTTTCTCTTCGTCTTCCCCTTCTGTACCGTATCCCTCGTAACATTATCCGCGACTTGCGCTCTAGGCCTATGGGGTTGAGTCCCAGCATAATCGCTCGTTTCTCACCACCGAATATTCCCCTGCGTATTCGAATTTCGAAATTCTCCAACCTCCCGCACCATGATGAGCATTTGAAATTCAGTAAACGACGTGTCTTTCGAACAATGTTTCTTCTGAATTAAGTATTTTTAAATACTTGCCTGTACAAAATTCCCGTGTGCGAAAACACGGCTCCTCGTCAATTGCAATTTAGTTTTTTTAAAACATGACTATAACGCTAGTGTACGGTATGAATAAAAATTTCTTAAATCGTCTTGGCGACTTCCGGCAACGAGGCAAATACAACCGCAACCCCTGGTACTCGGTGTCCGACTACCTGCCCCATTGTCCGCGTGTATACCTGCCAGAACTTGAAATTCCTTGGCCGCAGTTAGAGCCTTCGGTTTTGAAAATTCTCGGTGCAAATCTGGGTCCCTGTAATCGTTGGAGACGTCGTAAATTAATTGAAATAAATGTTGTAAACACCTCTATATAAACGCTTCTATAAAAGTCCCGTTTCGTTTCAGGGAATTAGGGATGCGCGGTAAAGTAAGAGGCCGCGAGCACCGTAAGCGTTCTCGTAGAGACCTATTTAAACGCGGGCCAAAGGGAAGATGATGGTGTTAGATTAGTCGTGATGTGGTTACTTGAAAGATTTTCCGGGCTAGTTATTCAACGTCGATGATTCGAAAGTTTCGCAAAGATTACCGGCAAGTTCTCTCGTTGTTGCTCCGCAGGAGCAACGACAATGGAAAGTTACCGAAGCGCAAGCGCTCGGTCGGCACTTTCCACGGCTACAGTCGACTGGCTAGCGGTTATAGAGCGCACCAGTGGTAGTGATGCTGACATTGGTAGTGAGGCGTTCGCTCTTCCATGGTACTCATGGGCATGGCTCGGTTGGCGAAGCGAGATCTCACGACGATACACGGCGTACCCACACAAGCACACTGGTATCGCATACCAACACCAACCCAAAGCTGATTATATGCCAGCGCTGCTCTGCCACCAGCGTGGCATGTGGTACTGATACGGTACTGTATAGGCGTATGCCGTGCTGTAAAGAACGCCCGTTCTCTCACGTACACGAACGCAACGCGATGCAGCGCACCCAACCCAACGCAACGCAGCGCAACGCAACACGACTGAACAAACCCTTCGCGCGAAATACATATCGTTCCGAGGAAACGATCGCAATTTTGCGCGACGGTCACGGACGCTAGGGAGAAACAGCAACGAACAAAAAAGAGGTCGAGAGATTTAAATCGATTCGTCTCGGAATTTCTGTAAGCGACGATGAAAGTAGAGATAGCGATAAAGTATTGAACAAGAGAACAAAGGTTTCAGGACAACGAATTTTCTGAAAAAGCTATTCTCTCGAGTTTCCAAAACTGAGAAAACTTCGCAACTTTTCCGACATCACCGTCATTCGAAAACAATCCCTTTCATTCGCATTGGGAAGAATCGTAGTATGTATTTGTATATGTACGTAGTTTAGAGAGGTTCGAAAGCTTAGCAGACTTTTCGAAAATGTGTTCGGCTCGGCGCGACGCGAGGGTTGCTCGCACGCCTCCTCCGCAAATGTCGTTTCGCGTGTGTTGGGCCACTTCTGCTGGCACACGTACACACGTACTATCGACGGGTAGAATGCGCATGCGCATACAGGAACGCTCGGTGTATTCGCAGAGCGTGACGCGTCGCACACAAGCTTCGACCTCTTCGTAGAACGAACCCCGTCTCTACCCACACGGTTTAACCTTGCGGAGTATAGAGGCTCCGGCGCACACAAGGATCGCGATCCGTGTATGCCAGCCGTGGTACGGCACCACTGGCACTGGCGCGCCTCTACTCCGGCTTTAGCATCGATTTCCAGTCGGACGACCCAGCGCGATCGAGCGAACGGTACGCGCCTTCACGAGGACGTATCGAGCGCCTGCCTCGCACCGAGCGTGCTGGGAGCCCACGAACGAGGGAACGGCGCGAGAAATCGTATCGCTATCGCCGTCGAAATGACGGATATTTCGGTGAAATGCGCATAATAAAGGCATGATTTATTGCATTTCTTCCTCCGTTTCCTTGTATTGAACAAAGAAGGACAAACGCGCGGGGCAAAGGGGCGAATTTATATGAGATAGACGAAGAGCGAGTTATGGGCCAATAGAGAGGGGGCAGAGCGAGTGGGAGCAAGGAGGGCGGCGGTGGGGAGATAGGGTCGGCGCTTTGCGGCGATAGTGTCCCGAGGGGCACAGAGGGAAGAGAACGAGCCAGAAGGCAACGAAGGCGCTGCCCTCAGTCGGTCGTCCGTTTCACTATAGTCAGCATACAGAGAAGAGCGAACGATTGACTATACGTGGTCTCTGGCTAAGCGAGCACTACTCCGGTCTCCGGTGTTCCCGTTTTTCGAGGGAAGGCTTTGAGCTTCGTTCTGCCCGCTCTTTCGCTCGGTCGCGAGCGAGCGCGCGCGCATTCGATTCGATTCGACTCGACTAGGCTCGCACTCGCACATCCGCGCTTCGAAATAGACGGTCGGACTGCGAGAGACGGAGAGAGAAAGAGAAAGAGAGACGAGAGACGTGCAGAGACAGGCGAGCGAGCGCGTACACTGCCATCGAACGCGGTGATTCGTACGGAGGCGGACGTGCGATAGAGCGTAACCGAGGCCGTTTCTCGCGAAGGAAAAAGACTGTACGCGAGGCGACGCGACTCGACGCGATTTGTGCATCGCGTTGTCCTCGTCGTGTTCTCGTGGTTGCCGCGAGCATCGTCGATGAAACCGTCGGCGGAAGTTTACCGACGTTCGAGCGTGGACTCTTACCGCCGTAGTGGAGACCGTCGAGAGACAAGAACGTTGGGAACGGTTACATGGAATCCGTCGGTACACCGTGTTCTGGCAGATGAGAGGATCGGAAACGTTGACGAGTAAATAGAGCGAGAAGGGGCGAGAGAGCAACGCACGTACCCTGCGGAACGCGCGCGTACAGTCTCGTTGCGGCCGATCGAAGCACGCGAGAACCGTGTGTATTCCGAGAGAGTTGATTCGGTAAATCGTCGGTGCATACGTGCGACGTGCGACGTGCGACGTGCGTGTACGAGATCCGAGCGGTGGGGGAAGACCGTCTTTGCTTCGCGGACATCCGGCGGGGAATCCGCACGCATTCGCATTCTCATTCGTACGAAAGCCTCTCTCATCGGACTGAGGGAGAAAAAGAGAGGAAGAATCTGGCGCCGAGGGAAACACAGCGGTCTCGAGTTCTCGGGAGACCGAGGGAAAGAGAAACAGAGAGAGAAAGGAGGTTCCCAGTGTTCCCGGCTCCCGTATCTTGAGCATTCTCCTTTCCGACGAGCCTATGAGCTCAGAACGCCGAACCGCTTGAACGACAATAATATAAAAGTATCGCCGTTGTCGTCGTCTGTAACCTTATTTTCGTAACGTCGATTCCCGTGCGTGTCTATCCGCACACAACCGTCGAAATTTTCGGTACGAATAATAAGGGTGGTGAAAAGAGGTGGAAGGACGTGGAGAAACAGAGACGGAACGAGAAAGAGAACGATCGCGTCAACGAGGGGGAACCGTCAACGAGCAAGGAAGAGCGAACGAGAGAGAGGGAGAGAGAGAGAGCGATACACGCCGAGTGGTGCTGCTCCCTATTGGCGACGTCGAGTCGCGCTCCCCACCCGGGACAGTCGAACGAGGTCCGAAGGCGAGTTCTCGGCGTGCAACTACGGTGATTTTCCCTTACCAGAGTGTACGCACGAGACCTCGTAGCAGAACAGAGCATTTCGTACCCGCGTAAACATTGTCACGGCGTGTTCAATTCCACGCGGATACACCGATAAATATCGTTTCGGTGACGTTGTTCTTGAAAGCGCGAAGAATACCCTGACGTAGAAATCGAAAAACGAGCGAAAGGAAGAAGAACGTCGATCAGACAGAGAGAAAACTGTGTGCCAGTGCGAAACTACTCGTCGCGTCTCGCTGAATCTCTTTGATCCGGGCACGCGTTTGTGACGCTACGTGTGTGCAGACCGATCGTGAACGCGTCCCACGCGTGTGTCGCGTATCACCGCCGCCGGTGAAACCGAGAGAATTCGAACGAGGCAGAGGGTAAAATAGGATTTCTCGCGTGGTCGGTCCTCTCCCGAGGCACGCGCGGAGAGGGGTGCACCATCGGATCGCGAGAGAGGGAGCGTGCACCGACGGCGAGCGAGGACAACACACACAACACACCTCGGAACAGCGGCGAATCGTGTGAAGTGCGGTGAGAAGAGGAAAAGAGAAGGAGGGACACGATCGGAGAGGAAAGGAAAGAAACCGCCAGAGTCCGAGATACGCGGCTTCGTAGAGGATAGAAAAGGATAGAAGATCAGCAAGGGTAGGAGGGAGCGAGACGGAGTACGCGTGCGAACGAGCGACGGAGACGGGCATAACGTGCGGAGGCGCTGCTGCTGCGCCCCAACGGCCGTTCCGAGAAGCTCAGTTATCACAATGGCTTCCGTGAAAGACACAGCGACTTTCTTCGCGGAGGGTACCGCGAATCAGTTCGAACACGTCCTCAAGCTTTATCCGCAGGCGCTCAGACTGAAGGCGGATCGCAAGACAAAAAAACCCGAGGAGCTGATCAAGTTGGACAACTGGTAAGTCGTTCGAAAGCTTCAGTTCTATTCCGTGGACACATTACGCCCGACACTCGGGCCCTCCTTTTCAACGAGGGGCTTCCACCACGGGCACCACACGGGACAATGAACCCGTGGCGCGCCAGTTGCCACCGCGTACCACCGCATGCCCGTCTACCTCGCGTATGCGTATGCGTACGCGGTACGCGTACCAGCTAGCCCACACATGCATGTATATGTGTGTGGCTGCCCCGTCCCGTGGCTGCCTACCTCCCTGTGCTTGCTTGTGCCCGTGGCCTCTCTCTCTCTCTCTCTCTCTCTCTCTCTCTCTCTCTCTCTCTCTCTCTCTCTCTCTCTTACTCACTCTCCCTCAGTACCCGTGTAAGCGTACCGTTCCTTTCTTTTCCCTTCTTTACCTTTCCTTTCCGTTCCATGTTCCCGTTTGGCCCCCTCGCGAGATCAGCTACGATTTCAGATAGCATATTTACCCACCCCGATGTCGCGATCGGCGGCGATCGCTACACTGCTGTGATCATTTCGAATCGAGAGATTTTCTTTTCCGTCACGTGTCATCTAGCCCCGATTCGATCCCCACCTCCCCACCATTTCTTCTTCCCTTTCGAATTTTCGCTACACGTCGCGATCTCGAAAAATTTTTCCTAACTCGTTGTCTGAACCGATCCCATCGGCTTAGTCGTACTAATTTACTGCCAGCTCATCGAGGAAGTCCCGACGTTGCCGTTACGCGGTTCGCCTCTCGATATTCAATACCCGCGCGAATCATTGCATTTACTCTTGGTAGAGCCTTCGAATATCAATATTTCGATCAAGGGACGGAGAGAAGCTGAAGCTTTTTGTTGGATTTTTCGAACGGCTTAGGTCGATAGCGGGGCAGATTCGGCCGCGTCGGTCGCGCTGGCAACGATGCCAGTGAAAGAGGCGACTCGCCGGCGTCGCTTTCACGGCGACGCTCGTCTACTCGGTTTCTTCGAACACCATCGACGAACCTTTCTCCACTCTTGTTTTCGCGATCCCTTTTTCGACACGCGACCCGATTCGTCGGCGACCCCGTTTCTCGCAAAAATAAATAACCGCTAGTTTCCGAACACAGGAACCAGAAACCTCTTCCAGCGTTTTCTCGCTCCATTTACGATTTCGAGCGAGATTGGTTTCATCGAAAACGAAAGGATTCTTTGGTTGGGCCAATCGATTCATCCCGGTAGCTCGACTCTATCGTTATCGCCACAGATAGCGTGCGATATTTGCTCGACTTCGAAATATCCGCCAGTCGATAAACTATACGTAAACGTCTCCAGAAATCGCGGATACGGGCAGGATACGTCGCAACAAAAAACGGGCAGTTACGGTGAGGAGGGTTTCTGGCGAGCTTATATCCCTGCTGCACGTAAATCTCGCGTTTAGCGAGCCCGAGTCTTGGGCAGCTGTAAGTAGAAAATTTACTAAGGGGAATCCGATTTGGTTGGAACCTGTTAAACTTTGAGATTCGAGCCTGAAATTATACCTGGAATGGGGATGGTTCCAGTGGCGAGACACCATGGCGCGCGAGCTTCAATTCCTCCGGCGTCGCGTCGTCTCGCGTCGCGTCGCGCCGCACCGCACCGCACCGTGCCTGCCTCAATTAATTAAAGGCAGATTCGAGTCTCGTCGAATATCGCGTCGAGGTTTTTTAGTCTTTCTTTCTCGACGACGAACCGGAATCGGACAATGATAATAGAATCTATTCCCCTGCCGGTCGCGCTTTACCGTTCAATTGTTCGTTCGCTTCCATGAGCCCGGATATCATTCTCCGGAACCCAGAAATTCATCGCGTTGTGTATTCTAATTTCCAGATATTACATCGCATAACGCAGGTGATTTTGCTTGAAAAATTTTACTGTTCGTTTCGAATGTGTTTACGTATTTGGCATGCTTATAGAATTTTTCTTATCGTGACGAATAAGAGAAAATGAACGTTCACCATGCCTCTGCTCAGTTACGGTTTCATTGTTGCATAAAGGGTTAATACGTTAAAAATTGAATAAGCGTTCGGAAAGCATCGATCCGTTTATTCTTCTCATAGAAGAATTGCGACCGATATCTTCTGGCGATAAAGTGCCGTGCACAATTCTTGCGACCAAGTTTTTTAGATTTTACGCGATCGTTGTGGTACTTTACGATCGCTCTTTCCTTCGTTTATTTTCCCGATGCTGTAACGGCTGGTTGTGCAACGCCACGTGTTTCCCGTGGTCGACGATGCTCTCGCAGTTTTTTCGCATCGCAACGAACCAGCGCGTCTCGTAAACGTCGAACGTCAGCCGATAGCCCGTTAAACGAACTGGTAGGCTCGCCTCAGGAAAAACGTCGAAACAATTTCAAGTTGGAACACCGAGTTCGAGTATCCTCCACAATACGTCCCGATAACGACAAATCTGAGACCACGTTACGCTTCTGCTACCACGCCGAATTCAAGGTTTCCTCGTCCCGCGAAAACAGGAAATCGTAAACCGCGACAATCGTCCGGCGTCCCACGGATTTTGGAGAGTTTATTTTCATAAGGATAGGAAACTGCGACTCTCGTCTTGTTTTATCGAAGAGGAAAAGAAGAACACGCGGTAGTTTGAGAAACGCGGAGAGCTCTTTGGAAACTTGCAAACTAGAAAAAGCGGGCGACAAATGCGCGGAGAAAAGCATCGAGGAAAAACAAACCACGTTGAGTTCTCGCGAGACACAATCCTCGTGCTGAAGCGCGGCGATTGTGTCAAGGTTGTTTTTGCGTCGCGTTGCGTTGCGCCGCGTTGCATTGCGTTGCATTGCGTTGCGTGGAGCAGAGTGAAGTGGTGTGTCACGAATCACGAGCGCCTCTTGAAACGGTTGCGCGAGCGTTCGGCCTCAAAAGATTTCGTGGTTGCTCGAAAGCAAGTCCGAACAATTGGTTGGGGCCGACTGAGGGACAATCTTCTCGTGCTCGCGACTCGGAACGAACATGGGGTTTTGAATCCAAATCGACTCTGGGAAGTTTTATTTAATCAAGTACGAAAAATTTATCGCGAGCTTATCTCCGCCAAGCAATGGCATCTCTATCGCAACGGATAAAGCTGCCCAGGAGATCTTGCTTCAGCCAGATTGGCTCACGAATTTTAAGCATGAAATATTTCAGGATAGTCCGAAGCACGCGGTTCGGAATCTATCGTCGATCAGTCTGTCGCTCGCAGTCCATTGATCGGCAAGATCGCGGAATGCGAGTTCGTAATTGTGTTGAGCAGCGTACTGCGATATAGTCGATTTATACGAGTAGCGTGGCCTCTTCCAAAGACAGGGTGCGCGAATAAGAACGCGCGTGAGCGATAGCATGAACACGAGCACGCACGCGACTGCTCGTCATTCAAGGGAACACGTGTCCAAGTGTCGTATTATTGTGAATGAAATACAAACTATCCGTAACTAAGTTTAGCTCTTCGGCCGTACAGCTGATCGGGGCGACCTCCGAAAACACTTACCCACAATAAAACCACGCGGAGAGAGCCGTGTTTCTCTGTTTCTCTCACTCTCTTCGTTCCCGTCGCCTTCTCTCCTCTCCTTGTCTGTCTCGCTCCCGTGCACTCCGGAGAACAACGGCGAAGCGAGAACTTGTCCCATGTCGATGACCCGAATAATAGGAACAAAGAAAGGCCAAGGGAAAAAAAGAGGATGCGCTACTCGAATATCGGGCGTTCTCTCTCGCAGACGTAAACCAGATTCTTGAAAAAGTATGGACACTTAATCCCGATCAGGCGATCTTTCGCTCTGGGTTAGTTAGTGGCTCTTTAAATTCTCTGGAACGATACCCAATCGATTCCAAGTAATGACGATGAATAATCGGTGACATCACTGTTCGCTGAAACACGCGCTGCCAAGTCGTCTTGCGAGTTTCTCCGGAAAAATCGTTTCTCTCTTTTCTCACCGATTTCGCGAATTAAGCATCGACGTTTCTTTCTGCTTGCAGGTACCAAAATGAGCTTCCAAAGAAGATCAAGTCACGCGGCAAGGATGCACATCTTAATCACGAGGAATTGGTGCAAACGATGAAATGGAAGCAAATAGTGAGTATATCAAGATTCCGTTTTGATGTTTAGGAACCAAGGTCGAGACCAAGTCGTTCACGAGACGATTGCCCCTTATTTCCAGCGTGGCAAATTCTACCCTCAAGTGTCCTACTTGATCAAAGTGAACACTCCCCGCGCGGTCATGGCAGAGACGAAGAAGGCGTTCAAAAAGCTTCCGAACCTTGAACAGGCGATCACGGCTCTCTCGAATTTGAAAGGCGTAGGCACCACGATGGCGTCGGCCCTGCTGGCGGCGGCGTCGCCGGAGAACGCGCCGTTCATGGCGGATGAATGCCTGATGGCGATACCGGAAATCGAGGGCATCGATTATACCACCAAGGAGTACCTCAATTTCGTCCAGCACATTCAAAACACCGTCGAGAGGCTGAACAAACAAAGTGAGTGTTTCCTGATTGGAATCAATCCTGCGAATGCGGTGTCTACGTTCTGATCCATTTTTATGTTGATTCTACGTCACGATATAAAAATGTTCATTTAACTTATCGATATTTAGTTCTAACTTGTTAACAACATATTGAGTATTCATTTGCTCTTGTTATTTAGTCAGTCTTGAACTGGAGAGTACAGATAGTGTAGACAGATGGTTAAATTTAGCTTTGGTAATTGTAATTGAATTGGAAATTGGTGGAATCGAAGAAAGTGTTTTGCGATCGAAGAACGAGGGAGCACAAGGTATCTGCACAGCAGGATATCATTACTCTCGGGTATGAATTGTTCGGTTACAGCGACAAGCGGGAAGACTTGGAGTCCGCACAGGGTGGAACTAGCGTTGTGGACACACTACGTTGCGTCCGAGCTGAAGCCGGAGCTCCTCAACGGGATTCCAGGCTCGACGGAGAACGGGAACTCTCATCCGCCGAGCAACGGCGAGGCAACAGAACCGTCGGATGACAGCAATCAGGAAGTGGCGGTGAACGGCAAGGAGCCAGGCAGTATTGATCCGGCGGCCATCGACGAGAACAGTACGACTACATCGTTCACTGAGGACTCGATGGACAAACCGGCAACTCCGATCACAGTGGCGGTTGCCAGCGAAGACACGAATGACTCCCTCGCCACGAACGACAACGAGGATAGTAACAATACGCCGCGACCGACCGACAGCGAGGACACAGAGGACTCGCAAGATGCGCAGGAACCGCCCAGCAAGAAGAGCAAGAAGTGACCCACCACCAGCCAGGGAGCCACCAATGCGGGCAACAACGTCAGCACCCTCGTGTCGGCCGCCAATCTAACGCTGATCGCAGCGAGGCGCTTCTAAAATCCGCCAGGGTCACCGATCAGGGTCAAGGATAGTAGACCTTGTAGCTACCATCGCACCATCATGATCGTTTCTCGATGATTCTCCTTCGCTTCTGCTCTCTCTTTCTCTTTCATTCTCTCTCCCCGCCTCTCTTTCCCTTTCTCATGTATACACACTCATCCTCCTTCTTTCTTTCTCATGAAAACTCTTCATTGGTCTCTCCATCTCTCCTCACCTCTTCTTCTCGCACCACCGACGATTTCTCGAGTACTTTAATATTAATCCGTTCCCCGTGTCCCACAAGCTGTCTCCGTTCATCCCCGTTCGTTTTATTTTTATATGATTCTCACGCTTCACGTTCGTCACCCATGCACCTCTATCTCCTTGTCGAAAACCTTCGTACAATCTTCTTCTTGAGATTCTTGTGTACAATAGAGCATCTCGTACACACGATGGACTGTTACACGCGACGGTACCTCGTCGATTTTTAGATCAATCGCAAGACCTCCCCTGTCGATCGGGGGCAGAAAGAAAAGTGGTAAAGCTCTCGGACCAAAGTCTCGAAGATTATCCACGCGGATTCACCTCTTTCTTTAGCCTATAGTTTATTTCGCTTTCTCTCGACGATTCCCATCGATGGAACATCGGTGTTTCGTCTGTTCACGAATCGGCGGAGGAAAACGCTCGAGAGACCGCGGAGCTTTTCCTGCTGTTTTTGATTTTTTGCCGCGCATATTATCCTCTGCACTCGGCTCGTCCGAATGAGGCGATCTCGATGCTGACTTTTTCAGCGGATTCGTTCCCCAGTCTCTTCTCTTCTCCTGCAACATTGTCCTTTCTCAGCTTTCACATCGCTCGGTAGTAAATCGACCGTAGCCTTTTATCGACGAGAACGATAATATCATTCCTTTGTACCATGATTTGTACCGCGTGTTCAAGGCTGCCGATGAATTACGAACGCGAATCGAATAGGTCGAAAATACACGTTGACACGCTTTTTTGGGTATACACGTATATAGCATATATCTATGAGCGTAGTGCGTTCTATGTGTGTATTGTGTGCACGAGTGCGTGTATGAGGAAGACGTAAAGAAAGAAAGGTAGAAAGAAAGTGAGCGCTAACGTGTGTGTGTGTGCGTGAGAGATAGAGAGAAAGAGAGAGATATAGAGATAGAGGCGCGTTCTGAAGAGAAGAGAGCGAAGACCGTAAAATTAGGTGTTAGAGAAAGAAAGATCGAGCAACTGATTCCGTGACCAACAAGAGAATTACGGGGCGGTACACCGAACACACAATGATAATATTAATATTAATAATTATTATTATAATTATAATACAGAATCATTACCATAATTTATATACCTAAATGAATCTGCATGTCAGAGCGATGCATGAAGCAAAACCAAATACCTTGTAAGTAAAAGAAACTTTAGAAGGAAATAAAAGTAACGCTTTTTTGAATCTACCAAGAAAGAGAGAACGAGTGCAAGTGGCGGCAGACCTAGAAAACTACACACTATACACTCACATACTCTACATACCACGTGTATAATGTATGTGTATATATATATATATATATATATATATATATATATATATATATATATATGTATATTATGAGCGTGTGTGTGTACACACAAATATATAAATAAACAATTGAGATACGGAAGCACCTCATCGAGACGCGATATCACCATCAACATCCTCGTGTCGAGGTTTTCGTGTACAGGGATTTAATTAGTATTTTTGCAATTAATTAGACAGTTATCGTCGATCGTTCGAGCGAACACGAAACAGAGAAAAAAGAGCTCTCGATCGACGAGATGGAGTACCAGTAACGACGATATCTCGATAATGATCAAGATACAAAGAGACGAATCATACGATTCGAACGAGTACGCTATACATACTATACGACTATACGACTATACGAAGCTATTTAACGCGAAGAGATTGCGACCGACTACAAAACACGGAAAGAGATAGACAGCAAGAGAGTGAAAGTGAAAATGCGAGAGAGTGCATAATAGTTTGTGTGTGGCCCGGACATGGGAACGAGAGAACGTGAGCGTGTGAAAAAAGAGAGAGAGAGAGAGCGAGAAATAAAGGAAAATACAAGAGGAAAAGAAAAACCACTATAACTTGATCGAAAAAACGTTCATTCAAATTTTATAAATATACATATTATATAAATATAAATATATATAAATATATATTTGTAATTTAGAACACTGAGCGGCCGAGGAGCTGCCCTTTAGTACCGAATCCTATTATCATTTGACACGCGACCGCGCTTCTTTTGCCTGCACGGAAGGAAATTAAAAACGGGGAGAGCTGGGACACAGAAGAGACTCCTGTACTTCCGGTGCATCGTCGCATCCCTCTCCTTTAAAACACGAAAACTAACCAGTGTAGGAACACAGAAGGGCAAGAGAAAGTCGAAGACAAGAAGAGAAAGAGTATAAACAGAAACGCAACTGGCGTTGATGATCAATCTACTCAATAAAAACTGCAGTGGACAGTTCTATTTATTTAGCATCTAATTTATTCAACATCGATCGTTTTGTTTGCAAGGGTTTGATATATATATATATATATATATATATATATATATATATATATACATATTTATATATACGTATATACATATGCATATTTATATATACGTATATACATATGCATATTTATATATACGTATGTAGATATACATATTTATATATACGTATATAGATATACATATTTATATATACGTATGTACATATACATATTTATATATACGTATGTACATATACATATTTATATATACGTATGTACATATACATAGTTGTATGCAAATTCACGGAAAGGCGTTGAAAATCCCACGTTTCCAGAATTACGACGACAGCAACCACTGCGACATCATAATAATCGATGAACGGACTATGTTTATTCTGCGAACGATATATCGAATAGAGAATAAAGTTAGCAACTTGTCCAAAAATCAATCAACGCGCGCTTGCGAGCTACGGCGAGGACATTACGATTACTATTATTATTATTATCATTATTATTATTATTATTTTATTATTATGTCATTGTTACTATTACTATTAGTACTACTATCAATCATAATGAGAGAGTATAGTTTTTAATTGTCTTATAAACACAACGGATTCAAGCGCAGCGCAAAAGAAGTAAATTGTTCTTCGCGCATTACATTGAAATACATTCCATGTCCACGCACTCGTACGTACAAGTATTCTTACATTTGTTTCTCAATTATGACAACCTTTTTTTCTTTTGAATTTGCCAGAGAGACGACTCTGTCAAAAGTCTGCATCGATTATGAAAAGAAGAAGAGATTGTTTGTTTGTGTGATTGACACGAGTCTTTCTTACGCGCTCGCTCTCATTCTCTTTCTCTCTTCCTCTTTCTTTATTTCTCTAGAAACGTGTTTTTCGTTCTTGGTTCTCTAGGCGAAACGGAGATCCGAGCGTGTTATCGTGATATTCTAGTAAAACCGAGATCCATTCCTAGGGTGTAAGCAGATCGAAGACGCTTGTGGTTTCCACGGCTCCAGGAATTCACGGAGGACGTCCGCTGTAAACGGAAACGGGAGTGTTTCTAATTGAGAGACATTCGCGCGTTAGGTCCAGAATTCGTTTAAACGATCGATGATCGATCGGAACCGCCTTTATTACTGCCATTTACCGTAACTAAGAAGCGATCACAGGATGGGCTGCCTCTCCTCATCGTCCGTTTCGCGGTGGTCCGATTCCCTCCATTATCGCGCGATTCGCGTTGTACCTAAGGGAATCGCGATCGCGCGCGCGATTTTACCTTGCTTTCGACATGGATCGCGACCACACGGCTTTCAATCGGATCGTTCTACACAGACACATATCCCACCGATATGCACATTTCCCAGATTCCTTTTGATCATAGCACCTGACTCAGACCTAGCCCTCGGTGCCCCCATTCTCTCTAACTTTGTATAGAGCGCTTCAGCGACCGAACAGTTTCGTTTCTCTTTTGAATAGCGATATGTAACTCTTGGATTAATTGTAAAGTAACGTGATGTCATTACGAAGTACGAGGTTAAATAAATTATTTGAAAACGTTATGCCCTGTGCTGTTATGCCCCTGCCGAACGGGCGCGTCCAACGGGAACATTGCGGTAGAATTCCCACGAAATCGGTCGAGGGAAAATGGAAGCCGCCCACGCCGTGTTTACGTCCTCGTTGACGATTGCGATGTCAAAACATAGTTATTTTTTATAGCGGAGCATCTTCACGGTAACAGGAACGGGACCAACGCGATGCGATTCGACGGAGCGAGAGAGAGAGAGAGAGAGAGAGCGCTGCGTTCGAGGCGCAACGGATCGATCCCTCTTTCATGTCCGCCTTTGGTTAATTTTTAACATGCGTTAAAATTCACTGGGCTGATTAATCGTTTCTCCGTCGAATGCTTTGTCAAAGTTGCGCCGATACTGCATCGTAGCATCGAACGCGATTCCCTCGTCGTTCCTTCTTGTCAAGATCTTATTCTTTATCGGTTGCACTCCACTCGATGGATTCGACTAATTTTTCCGGAAAACGGAGATTGTTTTTCTAAGCTTTCGCAAAAGTCAGAAACGCGGTTATCGAACGCGATCGAGGAGAAGGGAATCGAGCAAAGCGTTTACGGTTTCAGGGTTAATAGTACACTGCTGCAATTACACGACCATTAACCGAATCCGCAACGAACTATGCGGCGTGGCACGCGGCCCAAACAAGTCGGTAATCGATTCGAAATTAATCGGACCTAAAAGAAGCAATTATGTATCGTGCTTAAGCAAGAACGGCCGGTGGCAATTCGGCCGATTCAACTCTAACAGATCGATCGAACCGATCACGATTTGGCAACTAATTGACCGGTTAATTGGAAGCGAAACGGCTCCGATCAAACGGTCCGGTCGAAAGTATTCGTTCGCGCGTATGTGCCTGTGCCTGCGCAGGTTGCAATCGACGACGAATGCACTGGACGTGCATTCGAGTGGACTGATGAGGATCGCGCGTCAGGGGTAATTACTGAAGAATCGCCCCTGCAGTTTCGGGAACAGAATTTCAAAGGCTGGTCCGAG
Source organism: Augochlorella aurata (assembly GCA_028455555.1). Taxonomy (NCBI): domain Eukaryota; kingdom Metazoa; phylum Arthropoda; class Insecta; order Hymenoptera; family Halictidae; genus Augochlorella; species Augochlorella aurata. The sequence continues at coordinate 1,106,327 of CM052154.1, forward strand.
AAACATTTGTGTGACGTCTTGATACCTGGTTGGGAAAGTGAAAGCGATCTCTCTGATCTCCTCGACTTTCTCTGAGCAGCTTCGCGAAACGAACACAGACGTCTTCGACTCGAATTGATCGAAAGTCATTTTGTCGTTGAGAATAGAAATAAAGCGAGCTAGGAACGCGCGTTATTGTCTTCGTGGGAAGAAGCGACTCACGAGCGCGTTCGCGGTGAGACGTGTCTAAAATTAAGGAAAGAAGCTGGGTCTTGCCTTGTGGATCGCTGCCAGGAACGCAAGCCTCGCCAGGAAAGAGAGAAACTTTCCTCCGTGGGGAATGCTGCTCGACCAGTGGAATCTTGGTTGGTACCGGCTGCTAATCATCTTCCTCGGGAACGGGTCGAGCTTTTGGAGAATCCGCCGGAGATTCAATCCACCTCTTCTTTTTTCGAGGGGCTACCAGATCTCTGCGGATCGCAGCATCGGTGCCTCGGATCGAGGTCCATCGGGATGAGAGAGAGAGAGAGAGAGAGAGAGAGAGAGAGAGAGAATAGAATCGGAGTAAATGGGTTCGGAGAGGAGAAAAATTGAAGAATTGATCTCGAATTCGGTATACCAGAAAGAGACGCGAGGGACGTTGCAAAGGGACGCGCGCTCCGGGGTCATCGCAGTCGTTCCAGTGACCTAGTCGGCTCTGGCACGACCTTCGAGGCGATATGCGTTCACCCATTTAAACCATCCTCCCACCTTCTGTCTGTCTGTCTCTGTCTCTCTCTTTCTCTCTCTCTCTCTCTCTCTTTCTCTCTCACTTTCACTCTCTTGTATCACGAGGAGAGTTCACGAGTGTACGTAGCCGTGTGTACATACGGACAAACATGGATAGTGCCGAGGAGGAGGTGCAGGAGGTGCAGAAACTGGGGGGAAGGAGGGGGTGGAAGCGGGCGGGGATGCAGGGAAGGGAATTCCGAGCACGGTGTTCGCGAGACGAAGAACCACTGACAAGCGGAGCGAGAGGGAAGGTGATGGGTATGTACACATCGACAGGACAGAGAAGTGAAAAGAGACAGAGAAACGGGGCTAGATAGAGAGGTCAGCGAGCATCGGGAATGACAGAGAGAAGCTGCGAGAAGAAGAGAGAGAGAGAGAGAGAGAGAGAAAGGCGAGTAGCGCGGGAGTCGGAACGATCGAAAGAGAAGGAGGCCAACGACAGAGGAAGAAAGAACCTAGTCTACGGTCGGGGTTGGGGCAAGAGGTTGTGTACGAGGAGGGGGCGAGCGGGACAGGATGCAACAAAGCACCGACAGGTCGTGTGATACGCCGTTACGTCACAGACGGAACAACTGGTTGCCTCATGGGGAGTTTGAGGAGTTCTCTCGTGCACGCGCTCGCCGCCTCGACGCGGACGCGGACGCTGAAAGGGAGGGGAGAGAGGAGAGAGGACAGACGAGAGACGAGAGACGATATACACCGGATGGGGGTATTCCCGAGTCCGCGGGACAGCGGGGGAATCCCGCGGGCGTCAGGAGGGAGGATGATATATACAAAACACAAGGTCACGAGTACGGCTATAGGTATCTCTCTGTAAACACGCGGTGACGTAGCGAGCACGTGCTACGACGTTACCATGGCGGGGACGATTCGAGGGACACCCTCCACCCTCTGCACCCGCAACCGCACCCGGACCAGCACCCGCTTCTGCACCGTTCTTCGTTCTCGTTCTGCCTTCTACTTTCGATTCTTCTTGTCGAAACCACTCGACTCGCACTCGTTGTCGCGCAACACTCTCCGTCTCTCTCTCTCTCTCTCTCTCTCTCTCTCTCTCCCTCCCTCTCTCTCTCTCTACTTTGATCATGAGAGAGGACGTTTCTCTGCCTCTGCGTTTCCCTTTCGATGGATGGAAAGGCAACTGGCATCGGGAAAAGAACATCCGGAAGAGGAGCGGAAGTTCACCCACATCTGATGTGTAATGTTGTCAGGAGATTAAAAGATTAACAACGACTCACCATAGGTGTAATAATTAGACTGTTTTTTTGTATGCATTTATAGCATAAATGAGTAGATAAAACACGAAACAGTAAAAGTCTCAGAACAACTGAATTCGATGTTATTACAGTTACGTTATTCATACGTTTAGAAGAAGAAACGAATTATGGAGTGTCCATGTTTTGTAATCGATACACAAATTTTCGAAATTGCGAGAAGATCCGCAGGCTAGCAATGATCGCAAAAAAAAGAAAATGGAGGCTGACTTTTGAGCAATTCGCTAGCCTCGAGTAAACTAACGGAAGTGAACAAGGAATTTCAATATCGTCGGAGTTGGATATTCACTCCGATAGACGGCAACCCTTCATGTTTGCTATGCTAGCATAAGGTTTATTAAATAATGGAACGCGTAGGATCGTCAGTCAAGCTGTTCGTAACTCTCGTTCGTCGATCGAGGTATGAAAATACGAGAATAACGGAAGAATAATATGTCGTTACGACGAAGTCCAGCTCGCCGACAACCAACTCTGGAAACACAGCCCTCAAATTTCTCCCAAAGCTACGTCTCTCTGAATATTTCAAGTCGCATGCTAACGTATTCCATTGAGCTAGAGGAAAACGTCCAGGACCCGCTTTCCCGCTGCGATCCCCGAGGGTCAGGGCTGTCCCTTTGTCGTCCCTTTTCAATAGTGCGTCTGCCTGCCCGCCTGCATGCCCGCCTGCATGCCTGCCTGCCTGCCTGCCTGCCTGCCTTGCGTGTCTGCCTTCCTGCCTCAGCCTGCATGCTCGTCCGCTTGCCTGGTTCGCCCGCTGCTCGCCAGCTGCTTCTCTTTCTGGAAGAGACGTTTTTCAAAGTCCCCTTCGTGCTAACGATCACCCGGTCTCTTCCTAGCCCCGATGCGAAACGCTTTGAGGGTCGAAAATCCCGCTGGGAGATTATTTTCCCTCGTTTCTCCCCGCTTCATTCTGTCTCGTTTCTCCGACCTGGCCTCTCAGCCGGCGAGTACTCTCCGGAATATTACGAGCAGATATAGAAGGATGCATTTCCTCTTCCCTCGATGAAAAGACGAAACTTTCCCTTCCTTTGGTCATGGTGTCATTACACATCCACAATCGAATTGATCAATTCTTCCTTGTCGATGAAACCGATGATTTCGAACGGTCTCGATTGAAAGCTGTAACCGATTCTACGAAGAAGAAACTCGACACGAACCTTCGATCCTGCCCAGAAGGCACAAAGACCGGGAAGCGGAACGACGATGAATTATAGAGCATCCCGGACTCTCCAGCACCAAGCGCGGGTCGATATCCACTTCGCGGGGCTAGGCGATGCGTACCAAGAATCGATAACGTCATGCATTATCGATGTGTCTTCCTAACGACAATGCCAACACCGAATGCCAATACCGAATTATCGAACCGATTCGACCGAGAATCGCTTCATATATTCGCATTCTTTCTTGTGTTGTAATGTTCGATGTTCGGTCCGACGAGAACGACGTCACCGATTATCCGGTGGACTGCGGCGGTAATATTTCTCTTTTCGCTGGTGCGTTCAATGACCTTCTGCCGGGATCGATATTTCGGCTAGATAGTCGAGCTAAATTATAAACGCCGGACTCTTCATCGCCCGCCTGCACGTACCGTCGCGCATAGCCACCGATCAATATTTCTAATTTACTTTTCTGGCTGCGACGCGATGCGATGCAACAGACAACGTTCCCTGCGAAATTATATGACACGTGTCCTCGTAGTTTTCCAGTTGACTTTATTATCGAACGAGAATCCCGTTTTCGGGTGCAGATTTGAAATCTTAGTACTTGACATCGAGCTACAAGACTACCTAGTAAGAATTCTGATCCAAAAGGAAGCACTGTTGGTAGGAAGGAAGAGCTATTGAATAAGATCATCTCAACAGTTTCGTCAGTAACACCTAAGGCAAGTTGCATGGACCAAAGGAAACTCGGAGTGCAACTGGCCGACGCGAAGAACGAGCAAACCAAACACAGCAACCACGTGCACGTGTGTATCTCACGTGACACACAACTATAAGGTTACACGGGTAAACGCTGGCTCGCAACGTTGGTGCACACGGACACGCGGATACAGAGACACGCACGAGCGCGAGCGAACGCGCGCCTATGTGTCGAGACGTGTACATAGCAGTGCGTGTGTCCGTGTATATGTACACCATTGACCGGGATATCGTCTGTCTCGGGATGAATGAACCATTACGTCACGCACTTGTACTCTCTGATCCCCTTCCGCCTCTCCTCCCTCTGTGCTTCTCGTCCGTCGATTCTGTCTCGGTCTCTCTTCTCTCGTGTTCGCGTTATGTTATGTGCTGTGTGTACCGTGCCTGCCTTCGCTTCCTTCCTCCTTCCTTCCGTACCTTTCTTCCTTCCATCGATTAGCAACGGAATTTCAAGCGGGTAGGGGAGGCGGCGATAGAGAGCTATAGTTTCGATTGGAGGTCAACGTATCACGGTGGCTCAGACACTCGGCAGACGTGTCTGCTCTGTAAAACCTAGTGGGACGAGGAGAGGACGAGGAAAGGACAAAGAGACCAAGAGCGGGGAGCGTGCGGGGCGCAAGGCCGGCGGAATCGCTTTCGTTGCACCACTGATACACTTTCCTGCCTAACTGCACTCCTATCTGTGCCCGCGGCCAATCTCCTCCAATCTCCTCGTCCTCTCCTCTCGTCGCTCTCGATTCTCTTTCCTTTCCCTCTTCTAGATAAATCGCACCCGTTTGGAATCAAATGCAGAAAACGTAAATTAAAAAATTATTATTTTTCTCCGATCCTCTAAATGTGAAGATGACAGGCTTTCTAGTACATTAGATCTTGGTGTCGGACAATACGTAATCGGTAGATGATGTTTAGCCTTCTATAATAGGTTCCCGAGGTTCTCGACCGGGCTCCTTCAAGTTGGGGTATAACTTGGCCTTGTGACCGTCGCTGTTCACTCTGCCGTGGAAGTCTGGTTTCTTCTCTTTGGGTGCACTCCGCTGTAACCAAATGTCCAGTAGACTTTTCGGGGCGTAAAAGCCGCCCTTGTGCAGTTGTTTCCCCAAGGACATCGAGGTACTAGGCGGTGGTGACATCGGCGAATCGGTGGTTGCTCTTATCACGCTGGCTCGTGCGGTCCCATCTTCTTTCCCAAACCTACGAAACACAAAACGAAGTAGCCCGTTTGTTCCTTTTAGCTGTTCGATCAAGGTTATTTACCCATCCAATTCACGCAACGCCTGATCCAATTCGACCTTATCTTTGTCGTCCTTGCTCCGTATGTCGAGGAGACAAGTCAGAACTTCGGAATGAGCGGCGGAATTGTTAGCATGATACTTTAGGAATGTTTCCAGTTCTCCCCACAACAACCTGTAATGTTCTTCTCTGCGTACACCACCTTTCCCACCACGTCCGCCGCCTATACTCGGCAAAGGCAGTGCCTCGTGTTTCGTTTCCAATTGTAACAAGCTGAAAATCACTTGTTTGCATTGCAACACCTCCTCCGCGGTAAGTTCCTCTTTCACCATTAAGTCTGGCAACGGGTCTATTAACTGAAACGCAAAAATAAACGCTGGTAAAATCTAGCCGGTGAAGTGAAACAACAAATAAGTTTCATAAGGGTATAAGTTGCAATGAAATTTACCTGTTTCAAGTTATACATAAGTGTACTGGAAATAGTGATTGGCCAGTATTTTGTATGCCTCTCCAATCTAGACCGCATTTTCTCTGCTGGACCTTCGCCGTTGCTATTTGTACTTCGTTTCAAAGGCACCAATACGTTATTTTTCATAAGTTTCCCGAAATCCTGTGAGAAACGCAGCCGTTATCGAGAGAAAGACTGTATTGCATCGAACATATAACTTACGGTTATTCTATAATCGGTTACGCGTCCACCACAACCTTCGCTGATAGACGGTGGATCTTCTAATACACTTCTGGCAGTAGACAACGTGTGTATAAAGATTTCTCCACCATGTGCAGCGAGTAAATGAGATATAGTTTTTCCTCCACTTTTGCGAGCCATTTCAAGCATCACGGATCTCCCGTTTAGCAGAAAATTGATCAAGCAAGATGACGGTCTACTATTTACATCCACCGGTGTGATTCTGTGCATGGCAGTGCAGTTTTGCATCTCTGCTGCGCTACAGCCTCGCGGTGTACACCATTTCAAAGTTACCGTTTCGTACTCCGATCCCTCTTCGAATCTCCTGAATGTTTTAATTAGGGCTGAATCTTGTGGATTTCCTACAAAAACCATACCATGTATGTTTGTGGATTTTATATTTATTATCGGAATCATATTCAGAATCAAGGTACCCTTCAGAATCGCGGAATGCGCTGCCGACGAATGAAATATTTCGACATCATAATTGGCAGAAGAACTGGCATTCTGTTCTTCCTTCATGGGTATACCCGTAACCGTTGTACTCGCCAAGTCATAGTGAGACAGGATCAGATGAGATAGTTTTGAATGCAGAGCAGGTGCCTTGATCGAGTGTACTTCCACCGTCAGCAGCGGTGATACCTAAAGCAAAATTCCCTGTAACGTATGTGGAGAATTTGCAAAAATGTGAATATTGATACCTCTCTAGGTCCTTGGCTAGTAACTTGCGACTCTATATTGTTAGGAAATATGTTTAATATAACTAGATGGCAGTAATCCACAGGTATCAAACTGTAAAAACATTAAAAAATTATATATTCATTAGTTTCTAACAACGATTTTAAAATATATACTGACTGATCCGATGCTAAAGCAGTTTTATTTTCTTGAGCCAACTCGTTCAGGAATATATTTTCTAAACTTTTCATATTGCTGTTGTCCCTTGCACTTGTAATACATATTACTCTGCCCCTGTTCACGAGTTTGCTAGCATTCTCATTTAATGATGTCCTTTTCTCATGCTGAATTTCCGAACATTCGTTGAGAGTCTCTATAGCTACTCTTAAACCATGTATTACAGAATAATCTTCTCCAGGCTCTGGAGTTTTCGTTGGTACTCCCAAGATAGCAGTGCCATTCATGATCTGTGTTAAAGCATTTGTTTTTACAATATTATTTGCTAAGAGATGATAGAAACCAAAATAAAAAGTCCATGAAAGCTTACGTGATTTAAATTCTGCTGTGAAGGGCTCCATGAGTTCAATACATAAGCTGCTCGATCAGTTACCACAAATCTTATCTGTAATTAAGTCACAAAAACATAGTTAATTTGATTTCGAATTATACGATCTTTTAAATAAATTATACCAAAAGAAATGTTATACCAATTTCCCAGTTGGGAAGAGATCCCATACTATGCGGCAATATTCTAATGAGGCTTCTACACTGGTAGTCCACAAAGATTTACAAACGGGCGCTAAAGGGATCAAATTTTGTCCCCGACTTTTTAGGAAATCAAATTCTAATGGAGATTCGGTAGATATACCAAAATATGGTGTATGATCCAAAACAAAAATTGTCTTATGATTTGCCGGATACATTCTTCTATAACATTTTAAAAATTTGCCTACTTTCGAACATAATTCGTCGTAAATCTATTATTTACACATTTCTTATAAGCAGAATAGTGCATCGCGGGCCTCACATATTATAGGTTAGAATACACGACACTACGAAATCATTTGTAGTTATTTTTTAATAATTGTGTGCAACAATATTATAGATACACAATATCAATAACAATATTATATGTAACATATACATATCTACATTATTCTATAATTAAGTGTCATTTTGTATAACAAACATTGTATTAATATCTTAATATAACTGTTACAAATGTATCCGTATAGTAAATCAGTTAAATAATTTCTGTTTTGATGAGTATTATTAAATAATTCGTGATTTACAAATTGGGACATTATTACATTGAACTGAAATCATCAATTTATTTCTTATACATACATATATCAACTAGTTTGTTAACGTTTTAAATTTCCCGGTCTAATTTAAGTGTACTTCCGTTACTTTCTGAAGTCGAAGTTATTTCTATATTTTAATATGTGCAATCAATTAATTTTTATAATTTTACATACAGTATTTCAAAAATTATTATTCTGTTTTCAATATCAATAATTTTGAGCTTTTTTACTATTGAACTAATTATTTTGTTAATCTCTGTTGACTGAGTTGTACTTTGTGTAAGGTTCACAACTTCCTTTCCGATTGGAAGTCTCCTAGTGGCATTGATAACGTAAGCTTCTCTTAATGTTATAACTATTTACAATAATCATTACTCATCAGAAAATAACAAAAGTGTTATTTACAGAATAGTAAACTTGCGAAGATTAATATTTATATAAATCTAAGTACGAATAACGAATAGTTACAGTATATATCGAAATCTTTAAGTCGTTCAGTGCACGTGGCATTCTTTCCATAAAGTTTTGATAGTAGAAATCTAAAAATATGAAGCTTAAAATTTTTAGTGGTTTTAAGTTATGTTTCTGTCAGTTTAACCTTTGCCATTTATTTTCTTACGTACTGATTATATTTGATGATTACGTTTTTGCTTTAGGTTAGGGAGTGAGGTTACTTTCCTGTGAAAGTTGATTTGAAAATAATACCGCAATAAATTAAAATTCAAGCTGAAATTAAAGTTTAAACTACATCGTATTTATCTGTTTATTTCTGTTTGATTTAGGTTAATCGTAAGTTAACCACAACGTTAAGATGTCAGGAGGTTTAGACGTATTGTCTCTCAAAGAGGACGATGTTACTAAAATGCTAGCTGCATTTACTCATTTGGGTGCAGAAAATGTCAACTTTCAGATGGAACAGTATGTCTACAAAAAGAAGAACGACGGTATGCTCTATATTAAAACAGATGAATCAATTTTTGCTTAAAAATATTTATTTTAATTTCTGTGTTCAATTTTAGGAGTTAGTATTATCAATCTCTGTCATACCTGGGAGAAATTGCTGTTGGCTGCACGTGCCATAGTTGCTATTGAACATCCCAGCGAAGTATTTGTCATCAGTTGCAGACAAACTGGACAAAGAGCAGTTTTGAAATTTGCTCAACACACTGGAGCTACACCTATCGCTGGTCGTTTTACTCCTGGTGCTTTTACTAATCAGATTCAGGTCATTCATCTTTTTAATTTTACGAGATACATTCAGTACTTACCCAAATGATAACAATATTTCTATAAATATTGTATGCCTTAATTTACGTGTTCACTTAATTGATGATACGCTGAAATTATTTTATAAATCCAACTAGCTGGATTACTGTATAAAGTTGCTGTATAAATACTTTATAATATTTGTTTTCAGTCTGCTTTCCGTGAGCCACGCCTGTTGATCGTTACTGATCCATCCACTGATCATCAACCCATCACAGAAGCCAGCTATGTGAACATTCCGGTCATTGCTTTTTGTAACACAGATTCTCCTCTTCGTTTCGTCGATATTGCTATTCCTTGTAATACAAAAAGTTTACACTGTGTTGGTCTTATGTGGTGGTTGTTAGCCAGAGAAGTCCTCAGACTGAGAGGTTCCATTGCTCGCGAAAGTAAATGGGATGTAGTCGTCGATCTGTTCTTCTACAGGGATCCAGAAGAGGTTTGTTTCATACCAGCAAAGCATGATTTTATGTTTCAATGTCGTTTTTTTATTCAAAATGATGAGAAAGTAGTCAGAACAAAATTTGTTGACATTATTTACTTATGGCTTAATCTTTTCTGAGTAGATTTCTTTTTCTTATCTTTTATACTAGATTAGTGTTTAAGTAATAACAGAACTTCGTTATTATTTTAGGCTGAGAAAGAAGAACAGGCAGCTAAGGAAATTGCTCCAGCCAAAGAATTTACAGGACCTGTTGAAGTTGCAGCTACTGCAGAACCTGGTTGGGTAAATGATATTGAAACTACGGTAACAGTCCCAACAGAAAACTGGGCCGACGATGTTGCACCGCCTACTGCAGCTGCACTTCCAGCTGCGGGTGCTGCACAAGCTTTCCCAGCAAGTGGAGATTGGGCTGCTCAGGTAACAGCAAATTTTCCGCCTTTCTAACAATAAATATCTAATACATGGAGTATAACTCATTCTTTTATTTATACAGCCTTCTGAAGAATGGACTACTGCACCATCTACCACAGCTCAGAATTGGGGAGGTGCCACACCAGAAAAGTGGTAATCTTGTTCTCTTTGAGAATTGAATATGACACACTTTGTACGACCAATGTAATAAAGTGATTTAAAATGGATCTCACTCTTGCTCCATTTTTTTAATGCTCCAGAGTTTTACATGGGAATACTAGTCTATCTTATGCCTGCAATGTGTAACACAAGGAGAGACTGATTGTGCATATGTAGGTAGCAAATAACCTGAGAGTACCACTAACTTCGTTTCTTACATATCTCGAACTTCGCCAATTGGAGCTGTATAAACAAAAGTTAGTGACACGCTACTGCTATCCCTGTCCTTGTGACTCAATTTTCCTCTCCTTGATGAAATGTGTAAACATTGCGGGCATGTAATAGATGAGTATTCAAATGCAAAAGTACATTTTAAGTTATGTGTGAGAAGTCAAGAAATTAATTATTTGTAGGACGCTGTCAAATTATTGGTGCTGTCTCGAGACACAGCTTGCAACATTTATTAATAACTACTTAAGAACACAAAAAACCTAGTCTAAAACTACATGTGAAAGGATCTTTCTCTCTCCGTAAAATGTATAGGTCTGTATAGTATTGTGCTCTTGTCGTATACTCATACTGGCACAATGTAAAAATAGAGCCATCGCGATCATAACAATTTTTCTTTGGAGCACAAACAAAGAAGCAATCAAGAATATATAACCAAACTAGAATCAGCAGTAAATTTAGAAGAAATAGATACAGAAATAATAGTAGATCCAGATTGTTTTTTTGAAAAGGGGCCGGGTAAAATAAAGTGAAGTATAGAAAATAAGATTTAAGATGTAAAATAAGCAGAAAGAAAACTCTAAAAAAAAATTAAAGATTGATATGTTTAAAAATCGAAGGTGATATACAGCAATAGGAACTAGTGTATATAGCTTGAGTTCAGTTAGGATAAGAAGTATTTATGAAGACTGTTTTCTAATTTTTATTTTCTCAGAGCTAGAAAGAAATCTGTTTTTGTTTTGCTTTATTCTATTTTTTAGCAAATAGTGTTAATATTAGGATATAAGGATGAAGTGTATTTACACTATAACCTGTGTAAATACACGAAGAATCTAAGGACTGGAGAACTGCGCAAAGGAGTCATAAAGATCTCAACACCTTAAATTTTCCTTCCTTATTTATAGTTCTGACATCCTATGGTATCTTTAATACTATGTCCGTGTTTCTATTACATTCATTTTTCCAATTACTTAATTCTACCCTATGCGATGCAGATTTCCTTATTTTAAAATTCCAAATGTATACAAATTACACTTTTTGTTTTTGGATTTTTACAATCCATTTTTCTACTTGTTTTCCCTATGCTATGCTATGATTTATTTATAAGTGCAAACACATATTGTATCCAAGGTGTTGTATGCACTTCATCTCGTTTCATAATATTTCTTGATATTTACACTGTGTATCGTTTTATAGTATTTCTCAAACTATTGTTTTACTCTATATTCTCAGCAAAGTTTTTTTATAACATTTCAAATACTTTCCGTTTCTACACTGAAGATGTACAAAAGTTTTTTCATATTTCTTGAAATTAATACTATATTCTGCTTTAGAATATTCTAGAACATTGCGTATTTTTTTATCGTTCATTCTCTTGCTTTTAATTACCGTTTTTTTTTGTAGACTTATTCTATTACTCAGTCCTGGACTTATAAGTGCGAAGACCTCAGGGTGTTATTCACACTACATCTCGTATTTCCATATTTCTCTACGTTTACAATATGTTCCAATTTCTATTACATCCATTACTTTCACTTTCTAATCTATCTTATCTACCCTATATCTATCAAGATTTCCTTGTCTTATACTTGAAATGTGTAGAAAATATCTTTCTCAATTTCGGTTTCTTTCTATAGATTCCTTACAATCTCATTTATCCATATTTCTCAACAAATCTTTTATCCATCACTCCTATGTTATAGCTTGGACACCTTCTTTTCTCTAAGCCCATACTATACATATACAACCGGTCCACAAATCTATGACAGTTGCAGCTCCTGAGGGCGGAATTCGAAGTTTCCAAAAATGTAGATAATACAGCCTTTGTAAGACTACGGAGAATCAATTCACAAATCTGCAATTGTAAATGGTATTACCATTGTCTCTTTCTATCGTTATGACACAGTGTCTTTGTCCTTATGAGGGTAGACTCCATAGCGACGTGATAAGAGTAGAGGACACAATTACTAACAAAATGGTAGGTTTACGCTTCCCAAATTTTTATCCTTATATGAGAATATTTTTCTTCTCATAATTTAAGGATATTATGCAGATATTTGGTAATATAAGTTTTAGAAAGTAAGTTAAAAATTGATAGTGCCGAAGTCATGGAATCCAAGCATTATTGTGCCATTGGATGAATTTTCTGGGTGAAATTATGAGAATGGTGCACTGCTATGAACTTTCCTCTTTCGAATAACTCATTTTTCATTGAAAAATATTCTCACATAAGTTGGGAAGCGTTTCAGAATAGTTTTGTAGCGTCAGAATTCACGATATCGATAATGTAGAGCATAAACTTTGACAGGTTTAGTTACACTGATGTTTATAAGGTGCCGCCTAAGTAGAAGGACTGTTGATGTGGATTGTGATTACGTCGGATGCAATTCGCTCATCTGCGGTATGCGTGTAATTTTTCTATATATGCAAGCATAGTGCTCTAGTTTGGTGTTTTGGACGCATGGGAACGATGAGCAGTTGCAAGCAGTTGTCCATATCTACAGTATCCGAAAAAATATTCATACAGCATTAGATGTTCTACTTTGAACGGCGATAACTTTATTTATAGAACATTAATTTAATAATGAAATACACTAAAATGTAGAAAATTAACACAGCTTTCAAATGATATAGTATTTTATTAAGATTTAAACATTTTATTAGAAGATATAAAACAAAATTCTTAGCGAGTACAAAACCATCAAGAAAAAAATATTCATACAACTGCCATCTATCGATAAATCATATTTAAAATAGCATAAGAGGAATCCCGATGTACATGTGTTTTTGTTTCTTAGTTTTTGTTTCATTTCGTTTAATATTTTTCTGCCCATAGTAGTCAAATGACGTTTATTGTTAAAATGTCTACCAAAAGAAGAGAAATGACGTTAGAAGAAAGGAATATCATAATTAGTCTCCATGAAAATAAAAATTCTCTTAGAAAAATTAGTGAATTGATTGGAAAAAGCCATGTCACCGTTAAATGTATCGTAAGTAAATATAACAAATTAGGAACAATAAAAAATAGGTGTAGTTTTGGAAGGCCTGTGAAACTGAATGAAAGAGACGACAGACTTATCGTACGAAATGTGAAGGAAAATCCTTTCAAGAGTGCTCCTATAATTGCGGCAGAGTTAGAGGCAGCTACAGGAAAGCATGTTAAATAGACAAAAAAGGCATGAAATTATCACCGCTACCTATCAATATTTCTTCCTAGATATTAAGATTACCATACTATTTATATTCATTCATATACTCGTATGCGTTTACACATACCATTTGTAAGCTTAGCATGTAATCCATAGCTTGATCTCACAACCTTGTACATAGTTTCACAAGTTCATTAGTATGTTAAATCGAAGTTTAATGTTTTTAAAGCTATTATAACAATTCATAGTTATATTTTTCCTTCTCTAACACAATCGTTCAAGGAGGCGGCATGTTGCGCGCAAATTGTACATGCTTTTTACATTTATGAAGGATCCAGGTAGTTTACGACACTCACAGTAAACCAACGGTCCTTCAGCAAACATCACCAGATGTGGCCACGAACCTCAAGTTTGTGCCTCAATACTGACCCTTCACGAACAATAGACCAGGGTATTACCAGATCTTCTACTTTCTCGCCAGCTCAACCGTTTTTTACATTCATTTATTTTAGCATCGCGCGCGATCGTCAGTCCGAAATATAAAAAAGGACAATGAGCGGAGACGAGGAAAAGGATCGCTTCAACGAGCAATCGTGATAGGTCGTAGCTTGTGTAAAGATCCCAGTTATATCTTCTTGTAATAAAAATCGTATTAAACACAGTACAGTTGTTCACGATCCAGTTCACCCTTAACAACATCCTCAACGTATTAAGTTATCGCGAGGGTGGCGTTATTCAATCGTCGGATATAGTTGACGCTGTAACACGCAGTAATAATGTTGATAGTTTTTAACAATATATAAATACATCTCGAAGGATTTTTAAAAATTTTCTAACTTGTTAGCAGCAGTTTACATGAAAAAATTTAGTGACATTTTTAAATAACTTTTGCACCATGAAAGGTATCGGAATTAAATTTTCATTAAAAATATTGCAAAAATAATAACTGTTAACAATTACTTTTATCATAATCTAGTTTTATATATCATATCATAGCTTTTAGTGACAATTTTTTAATAATATCTTATAATAATTATAATTCTTAACCAATTTTTTTATAATAGATATTGTTTTAATTTCCAAAATAATTTTACGAAAATAATCATAGAAATTAAAAAGTATGTATGACTGGATTTTATCACTTTGATTTGATTTTTTCATCACTTCATATAGACGCAGAGCCGAGAGTATAGCAGCTCATAAAGAAATTGGAGACTTTTATGACACGTGTAGCGACAAGTTTAGGGAGAAACACACTTGTAAGCAAGGCATGGTCCGTGCTTACTGCGGTGTATCGAATGTAATCTATTGTATGTATTTGGTATCGATCCGATTCGGTACCGATCGATATCATACATATACATATGTGTATTAGTATGTATAATACTCGACGTATCGACAATGTGCATGGACCGAATCTTATCCGTAAAAGTTTCTGTCGTGCGTCGGTGAATCGACTAATGTCGGATCCACAACTTTTACACCAGTAGTCACGTCGTTTACCCCACACACGAAATAAAAATATCTCGAAAATTGAACTATTCTTCCTTACTGTAATAAGAATGATAAAAAATATCACGTGACAATATCTGTTATGGTTAAAAAGTTATACAAAAACGGCACTGTATTCCTCAATCTGCAGTGCTGAAAAAATTATGATTATTACAAATAATTATAAAAATGCTTGAGATGCGTATAATTATTTAATAATTATTTTTTGAAATATTTTTAGTGATAATTTTATTACAACACCTCCAGCGGTTCAAAAGCTATAAGAAAATGTCATTACATTTCGCAATCCAGAGAATAGTATTTCTGTTTAAATTGAGTTTCTTTATCATTCCTAATAAAATGTGGAGGTTTTATATAAATAAACTATCAGATTTAAATATTCCCACTTGCCACTTATAATTTACTTAAGTATTTGATATGAAATTATCAAATTAATAAATAAATTACTCCTGTTTGGTATATACGTGTTCTCTCTAAGACGATTTATTAGCAATTGAATTACTCGTTGGTAGGAAACAATAATAATTGAATTAATATTTACAAGGTGGCAAAAACTTCATTAATATAATTCATAAATGTAATCAATATTAAAAATTGTCGATAAAGTATAAAACGTTAACTATCTACATCCGCCACAAGAAAACGCCGGTGGCTCCATCTCATATTTATCAAGCAGCTATACATCTCTGAGTAATACCATTTCTGTAATGAAATCTGTACGGCCAGATGACGACCTGCTGATTCCGCAAAGTCACGTGAGTACCTTACATGCTATACATTATGCTATACATTATATTCCAAGGGCCGGGATAGAGAAAATTAGTTATTACGTAGTTCTCAAATCCATCGACATAAATGACCATTAAGCAAAGTGTATAAGTAGCTAAATGTAATTAAATTAAATTGAAGAAGATGAAATACACAAAAATTCTGAAATTTATGTCTTTATTAGTATTCATAAAAAAGTACAAAAGATGAACACACAATTATGAGCTACTTAATTCTGTCCCATTTGTTTAGAGATAAATTCTTTGTCTCTATTCCATAGAATGCTGCATATAGCATTTAATTGATAAGAACAGTCAAATATTTCAGATCTAGTCGACAATTTATTAATATCAAGTCTAATCACTTTAACTTTCCATTTATCTTCGAATTCCTTGATTCTTGCATCTTCCATTGTGGAGCTTGACCAAGGTTTAAATCTATAAATGAAGATGTTATTAAAAAACGTAGATAATGTTTAGAGTATAAATAAGAATAGAAATATTAAATTACTTAGTTCCTATTATTATATTAGCAGGTTTTTCCTTTATAGCTGTCATTGTATTCATCAAATAAGGAACATCATTAAATCCTGTAGCATCATCAAAACAAAATACGGAACATATTGCATCAACTTTATCCTTACAAGCCTAAAAAGATTAATGACTGTGACTTTTGCTTCCATGCAATTTAAATACATCATACCTACAGGCAATATATGATTATATTTTTTAATGCTTGTCTCGGAAGTATCCCAAAATTGTAACTTGAATAATACAACTTTGTCCCATATCTTAACTGGCCAAAATATATTGGTTTTCTTTATACCATTGGTTTCTATGTAATTATTGGATTCTTGTATACCAGCAAGACGTGCTACAACAGAAGTTTTTCCTACTCCTGATCTTCCGACCATAAAAATTTTATAAGTAACTTCCTCGATTGAAGATGGTAGTGGTGGTCTCTCAAGTATTCCTATAAAATTATTAAAAATGTAAATATGAGAATAAAATTGTTTAGGCGTATAAATTGTTTGATGAACAATTTCATTTACCATAAAATCTTCTTTTTTTGGATGTGTTTACATAAAAGTGATGTACCAATGACTCACCCTCCACTGAATGCAACCAATTCACGTTTATCGCATTCATGATTGAACACGATATGATTAAATAATGGCACAATCTGAGAAATCATTGATAAACATCGAGAGTGGCAATCAGTACAATCTGTATGAAAAGTTACTTTAATTGGTATATGATTAGTGGACAGTAAATTTAAATGGTTCGGAGAAGAAAGGAATATATAATATGAAGAACTCTATTTCTTTTACTTTAAAACATTAATGACTAACCAAACGAATCCGTTTCCCCCAGTTTAATTCATCAGAATCTTTCGAAGCAACAAATACGTAAGAAAACCGGCAGTTTCCACGAATGTCATATATACAAGGTGTTCTACCATGAAAACTTATCAGCTTTGTCAGCAGGTTCAAAATGTTGTTAAATGTAAAGAAGAAATGTTGTTTCCCATGGTTTCACAATTAAATTGTATCTTTGTATCAACAAAATTTAAAGAAAATAGATTAGGTCTAATTATTATAGCAATTGATAGAAGCATTAATATTTCAATTCATATCTCGATTGGTGAACTGAATAAGTCTGTTGTTTACAAGACTTTTTTAGAGGATGTAATCTCTCAAACATGTCAAAGAAGTTTCGCGGTTGCATTTAGGAACACCTTGTATATGCAATGCATTGACCAATCAGGAGCAATCCCGCCTTAAGGAAACCAATAAGATCTTTTCTAAGTTGTCGATGCAAACGGGGACAAATAATTCCATTAGCAGTGAAGTTGGCGTTGGTTCGAACAAATGCCACATTGACCAATAAAATCCGTTTACAACACGTAACGCGTTGTTTGCAGTTGCGTCGCCATATTGTATATTTAACGCGGGTTTACTGGCGCGTGTATGGGCTTTCTGTAACATTTTCTACCGAATTAAAGCGCGTGGATTAAAAACCGTTGTTGAATATCACGCGCAATGGATCCGGAAAAATTGAAAGTGGTCGAATTAAGGACAGAACTTTCACAGCGTGGACTCGATACGAAAGGCGTCAAGTCAGTACTCGTTGAAAGACTTCGTAAAGCATTACAAGAAGAAAATGCGAGTCGTAAGTTACGCTTATTTTCTTCACTCTACAATCTCTCGTCATTTCAACTGTATTCACATGGATTCTTCTTCTCGTAACAATCTCCACATTTCCCCAATCCAATGTTGACAAACATTCGAATCAGGTGATAGCTACCCTTCCATTGAGTCTTGTGCCATGTCTCTGTACGATTAAACGATCGACCAAAACGATCTAAATAGTATCGTGGCCATCACCGAACTTAATAAAGGTTTCCACCGTACATATTTTTTGTATTTTCGGAGACATATACGCGAAAATTTTATATTTTTCTCATGTGTTTACATATGTTCCTGCGCGCGACGCTTCTTGAAAATTTTCTTTACAGTCAATCAATAATCTTCTTCCCGAAGTGCACTCTAATTGTCTGTATCACCTTCGTTGTTATTTATCGAAATATTTAAATTGAAAATATACATTTTTCTCAGGTGTGTTTTGTATACATGTAACTCTGTAAATGTGTTTGTATTGTAGAAGAGGATGAAGGGAGTGCAAATGTCAATGCAGAGAATATACACGACACAGCAAATCAAGAGAATGATGAGAAATCAGAGTCAGCGAAGGTACCACAGACGCCGAAAAAATCCAGTAGACTGTCTAAAGGTGCTGTGACAGTAACACCTCGTGAAACTCCTAGCACAAAGAAACGACGGACCTCTCGGGTTTCTTCATATTCCTCTAGGAAACGAACATCCCCAAAAAAATCGGATCAAAATGATATATCCCGCGAATCGTCGCCTACAATATCAGAACCTCCTTTGCATGAAGAACCTATTATACCGGAGGAACCTACAGGACAAGAAGAAGTTTCTCCTGACATAGAAAAATCCGATTCTTTGGAGAGAATTGATGAAATAGAGGTGAAAGATCCTGCGCTAGATGCAGAAAATGAAAGTTCAGATGTAAAAGAAGTTGTAAAAGATACAGATGAAACAAAAAGTATCAAACTTGAAGCAGAAAGTGCACAAGTACGAAATGTAAAGTCACCTGCGAAG
This sequence comes from Augochlorella aurata, assembly GCA_028455555.1. NCBI lineage: Eukaryota > Metazoa > Arthropoda > Insecta > Hymenoptera > Halictidae > Augochlorella > Augochlorella aurata. Next base: position 1,125,289 of record CM052154.1, read on the forward strand.
TCTACTGTCACTGAAAATTTGTCGCCGAAGAAATCTGCTGTCAATGAAAATTTGTCTCCGAAGAAGTCTACTATCAATGAAAATTTATCTCCAAAGAAATCTACCGTCAATGAAAATTTGTCTCCAAAGAAATCTATTGTCAATGAAAATTTATCTCCGAAGAAATCTACAGTCAATGAAAATTTGTCTCCACAAAAATCTATTGTCAATGAAAATGTGTCTCCAAAGAAGTCTACCGTCATTGAACATTTATCTCCGAAGAAGTCTACTGTCAATGAAAATTTATCTCCGAAAAAGTCTACTGTTGCAGAGAATTTGTCTCTGGAGAAGTCACAAGAAAATCAAGATGAAACAGATAAATTACAACAATCTGTAGAGACTACTTCAATGAAAGAAGTGGAATGTACAGAGACTTCGAAAGAGAGTAAACACAGCGAGGTGAATGTAATAAAAAATGATGAATCAGAAACAGTTACAAAAGAAAGTAATATAGACAATGTCAAAAAAGAAATCATTGACAATGGGAAAACAAATGTAGAAACAACGGATAATGTGCAAATTGTAGAACCTATTAGTAATGTTAAGACTAGTGACATTCCTAAAATAGATGAAACAACAGACGATTTGCTCGATCAAAATATTGATGACGACGAGGACGATGAATCTAAACCTGAAGATATTTCAATTGAATATGAAAATATTTTGTTAGGTGACGATAAAGAAACTGACGATATCTCTGATAATAAGCAGGATGAGCAGGTATGTATAATCAATTTCTTACTTACTGTATTATTTTTAATATAAGCTTGTCTTCTTATTCATTAATCTTTTTTCATTTACATGTAAAGGATGTGGAAATGGAGGAAGCGAAAGTTGAAGAAGATACAGACGCAGATATGAAGGATGAAGATAAGAATGATACTGAAGGGGACAGGAAAAGGAAAAGATCACCCAGTCCCATCGAAGAGCGTGCAGATTCACCAGCAATGGAAATAGTTGATAACGAACCCGAAATCGATGATACTGCTTTGACCTTATCGTGGTGTAGGTTTCAATTAGAATTGTGTTTCTTTGGATGAGAATCACACTATAGCAAGATTCTTCTCTGCTTTCAGATGATTCGGATTTAAATCTTGTTATCGACAAAGAGGGATTTTTTATGGCTACGCCTATGCATAACGATGACTTTTCACACATGTGGGCTGGTGCAAGAGCTTCGTATGGTTTCCTTCATGGAAAAGTTTATTATGAAGCTAAAATAATTGATCTCTGTCCCATTGATACAGAAAACGAGGAAAATCCGTACATACTTAGAATCGGTTGGTCTACTCTGTATACGTCGATGCAATTAGGAGAAGAAAAATTCAGTTTCGGTTATAGTAGTATTGGAAAGAAATTGACAAACAATCAGTTCGAAGATTATGGACTTCAGTTTGGTAAAGATGATGTTATCGGATGTTACCTCGATGCAACATCTGAGGATAACATTGTTTTATCTTATACCGTGAATGGGAAAGACCAAGGGACTGCATTTAACATCACTAAAGCAGAACTCTACGACAAACCATTATTCCCGCACATCTTGAGCAAAAATTGCAGCTTTGCTTGCAACTTCGGCCAAGAAAAACCGTGGGCCGAAGAAGTTTTGGAAGATTACATTTCAATTGGCAATATGGATTCTCAATCGAAGGTCCCTGGTCCACGGAGACCAACCAAAAAAGAAGAATGCGAAGTAATAATGATGTGTGGATTACCAGCTTGTGGAAAAACAACTTGGGCAACAATACATGCTGCTGAACAACCTCACAAAATGTACAATATTCTAGGACTTGGTAGCTTAATTGACAAAATCAAAGTGCGTACTTTAAATGACTCGATAGATACACATAAATTCATTACATATTTCACATTTCAATAATATCTTTTCAGGACGCAGATTTATCTCACAAAGAGAACAACAATGACCAGTGGGAAGTCCTTGTTGACAAGTGTACGCGCGCGTTAGACAAATTATTGGAAATGGCTCCAACTAGAAGGCGCAATTACATATTGGATCAGGTATGCGTTGGACACTTTACTTTTCCATTTCTTCAATAAATTAATTTAATATTTTATGAAATGTTTATGCAGGCAAATGTATATCCTATTGCACAAAGACGCAAAATGAAGACCTTCGGTGGATATCAAAGAAAAGCGATAGTATTGGTACCATCCGAAGAGGAATACAAATCACGCGTTGCTAAGCACAAACCGGTTGAAGGCAAGGAACCTACCGAATCGATGCTGATGGAAATGAAAGGTTTGTGAAAATGAGGATAGTTGTGTACGTTAATTTATGTATTCCATCTAATACGGTAAATATGTTGAATTTAGCAAAGTTTAGAGCTCCGGTCATCGGTGAATCTTTTGATGCAGTCGATTGGATCGAACTTAACCAAGAAGAAGGTGATAAAGTTATAGCAAAGTACAACAAGGAAGCAAAAGAAGCTGGCTACGGACTGCAACAGAACAAACGTCCGCGAGTCGAGTCAAGACCAGAGAATTCTCGAGACAATCGTAACACGCGACACAACCGTGACAACCGTGATCGAGATTATCGCGATAGACGGGGCAACAATTGTAGGTTTCGTAGGAAGAATATAATAACAAAAGAGGGGAGAAAGGATCTAAAGGGACAATGTTCACAGATTCGGATAGAAATCGAAATCCTGGCTGGCGAGGCGGTAGCAATATGGGTTGGAGAGACAGACCTCAAAGGAGTGGTCATATGAGGCATGGAGGAGGATATGGTCCATGGAGAGGACGAGGTGCACCTATACCACTTGTACATCGTGGTATGGACAGAAGAGGCAATATAGACAGACGAATGGGGAACGATAGAGGTCGAGCATTAGTTTCTCGCCAAGGTGGTTGGGCTCCAATGGGGTAATTAGAATTCTGACCAGCTTAATTTCAAGATTAAAAATGTAAATCTAATAATACGATTTGTTATTTTTCAAGAAATTATTCAGGATCACAACAATCGTGGAATCAGCAAAGCAATTGGCAGAGCGGAAGTCAGAGCAGTCAAGGATGGGGACAAAATAACTGGGGATCGCAGCAATGGGGAGGGAGCTGGAAGAGTTACGGACAGAGCTCGTACAATCAACAGGGTTACGGTAACGGAAGCTGGAATAGTTGGAATCAGCAGTATTACAATCAGTATTGGGGCCAACAACAACAGCAGCCGCAGCAACAGCAACAGCAGTTAGGCGGTCAAACAACCGCAAGTGGTGATCAAACTGTAAACAAACAATAATCCACCGTGATAAACGTTACAAGAGTGGAACAGTGAGGTATTATGAATGGTTGTAATTTTATTCTCGTTTATTTCTCAGTTTAAAATCAACAATTTTATACTGTAAAATAATCGAAAAAAAGAATGAGAAAACAAAATATTGCCGGAACAAATTCTCAAAAAAAATATTCTTAACACTATTCCGGTTTACTTTTGCAGGCAAACACAGTGGATATTGTAAAAACTGCTTTAGCTGGTGATTCCACAGTAGGATATAGTCTCCCTCAAAAACCGTCAGGAGTATATCAAAAGTAATATGCTCCTCGTTTTGGAGTGTCTTCATTACCAGACATTGGTTTTGATCTCACATGCAGATAAATGGACAAACTTTTCCACGACAATATATTCACGATGATTTGTTCGTATATCGTGTTCGATATACAAATTCCAAAGTTATTGCGGTATCTCATGAATCAAGCAACAATCTAGATTTGTCGCGTGAAGGCACCGTTACACATGCACCGTCAAACTCATTTGCATTGGAAAATGCAATATAACGAATCGAATTATTATTATTACATTATGTAATTATAATTTCAGATTGATTTTTCTGTTGGAAGAGAAACTTTTTCGTTACAACGCAAACAAATTCGGATTACATATATATCTTTTTGAATGAACAAAAGGGGGTAACTTATAAGAGTATAAACGTCTTGTAACGTCTTAGAACGATATGACCTTTTAAGAGAACAAAACGAGCATTGCATATGAGTACACAATTAACATGAGAATAATTGAAACACTTGAAACGGTATATCGCTCTCGGAAAAGAATCGTGTAAATATGTACAGATTTTCAAACGTATTGCACGGAACGTTTATTGGAAATCTATTTATACATGTATTAAGCGAAGTACCATGTAATAAGGGGAAAAAGAAAAAAAAATGAAACAGATCTAAGTTCTCGACAACACGAGAGTGATAATGTATATGATTTTGTCTTATCTTTCTATACAAACAACAGTGTTGTACAAAAAGAGAATATCGTGTCACGAATAAATTATTAAACTTGATTTTTACTTATCCGCGTTTTATTATACGAGTCGAATTTGCAACGTTTATCAGAATATGTTTCACATTTTCCGAATTGAAAGTTCTATTTTTTAACTGTGTCACGTTGCTCCATGATCAAAAAATATGCGTTCGTTACCCAACGTACTTTCTCCTTCATCGTGCTCTTCCTTTTTTTGTCAAGTCACGTTGTCACGTATTTTAGCCCCCCCCCCCCCTGCTCCCACCAACCATTTCATTTCATTTTTATGGCTCTTGCTTGTGCGTTGGAACGAACCCAGTTACCAGCCAATAGTAACTATCATTTTATATTTTGTTCATTTCGATATTAACAATGAAATCGTTCGTTCATAGTTACAGGATGATTGTCTTTTACCTCCTTTTTTAAATTTTATGTACAGCGTATGAGACTTCGAATTAAGGTACCTTACCGAATCGTAAAACGGCATACATTTTATTCCTGGCAGAATATATTCGATCAAACGAGTAAAGATAATGTTGGAAAGACGATTAATATTTCTCGCGTGTAGTAATTAAATCTTTTATCAAGTAGAAAAGGATAAATGTTGGTTGCAGTTGAAAACTGTCTAGAATAATGTCTGGAGACTAAGAGATCTCACGATTGCTGTTTAAGTTTTTTGTTTTGTATTGTGTAAATAATCCAAGATATTTATATTTACGTATTAATGTTTTACGTTCAATGAATGAGTAAATTTTTTCTCAGACGTTCGGTGTGTTTGATGAAATATTTTTTGCCAAGGGTGGTAGTTTGAAAGAGGATGTGGTAGAAAGAAATAGATACGCAGAGGATATTACCACGATTCGAAGTCGGCCACGATCAAAGTGTACTAATAATAGCGAGTTATTGAACAAAATTATTTTTTTGTTTTCTCTTCCGGTCGAATATAGAATAAGAGTATCAGCAAATTAATATTCGTAATCGGAGAATTTACTTGTTGACAAAAGTGTACAAACTTAAATCGTAAAAATAAAAAATATCTTCTATTTATTTGGAGTTTAAACTATTTACAACCCAGATCGGATCAGCGCTATTACCCGCTAGAAATATCCTGTAACAGTAATTCAGTCTTCACGCATACTTAACGTAAATTGTCAACGACAATCGCTGACTTTTTGTTGGTCTACGGACAAGAATTTGTAAATTAATTCAATATGATTTACACATGAACGCGTTGCAATTTATCCGACAATATTTGTAACGCATTCTTGGAATCGCACGGGCATTTTGATCGAAGGGAGAGAACTATGGAACTTTCTTAAACTAGTACTGTACTGTTTATTTTTAAAGAAGCTGCATAAGTTCTATATCGCGTGAAAACTATCAAACAACGTTTTAAAATAAATTTTTTACCCCGCAAAAAATTTATACTGATTAAACATATAAATATTGAGAACAATGATAGTTTCTGTTAGAGATTCTTTAAAATACGAATGTTGTATTAAATAAAATTCGTAATTAAAATAATTATCGCATTTTCGCTGGAGGACCAAATCATAAATTTCTACTCAAGTACAAAGATGTTGTAAGTAACTTCCTTTTTCTCGAGCGATAACCCGTTCAGACAGGGTCACATGAAATGAAACTAATTATAGAGAGTGTTACTACAGTACCATTTCTATGCGACAAAATATCTCGGATACAGTGCAGAAAAATGAAAAAAAAAACACGATGTAAACAAGACTTATGCGTATTAAATAGCGTTTAATTGTATGTATTTACTAACTGCATAAATGTAATAATAAATACGAAATCCTGCGTATATTCGTCGTTATAGCAACGATTAGCTATGTTCGATCCGCGATCAATAATAAATTAAATATGTTAGTAGAGTTTTATCTATTAATTTAAAAACCTATATATATATTACACTTAATTCAAATAACACTGGGCTTATGAAAAATATATAATGGTACTTTTGTGCAATAAAGCCTCGCATGTACTCGATAGTTTCGTTCTTGTCGGTTTCTATATCCGCTCCTTTGCATGCGGCTGTAATTATACACTCGCGCACGCGTATCGCTGCTTCTCGATCATTTGATCGCCAGCCAACGTATAATTTGTACACTTAAGTGTATACTATTTCATTACGAAAGAAATTTACAAATATTTTTATACAATTTCGCGATTCTAATTAGATTAGAATTCTACGAGAAGTAACAGTTCTGTGTTAGATCCAATTTCATAGACACGTTCTCTCACGTTACGGGGCCAGATTCTCGATCCAAGTCGATCCGTTTTACGAAAAACAAATCCACCCCTATATTCGATGGAAAGATACGTACAATCTTGACGCGGCACAACAGTTCAAAATACTCTAGAGGCGATCGCGGATTATCTTCTTCTTGATTGTCGCGACGCGGTACCAGCGCGAAACGGAAGAAGCTAATCCAGGATGGCGGAAACGATAATGCTAGGAAACTGTAAAAGATTTCGATTACATTTATAGCCGCCGTCTGAAATGTTCTACAGCTCCGCGCGTGTAAAAACAACATATAAAAAGATCCCGACTGACGTTCCCTTTGTAATAGAGCGCAGGATTCAGGGGTACATGATTAAATATGATACGAATGGACGGGTCGCATTAATAGTGCAGAAGAAGGGGACGCGAAATACTTTTTCGACGTATACCCTCATGAAACGGATCGAATGGAATCAATTGAATTCACGACAAAGCAAAACGCTCTTTGATTACAGACGTCTTCTCTGTAACGGATTAACAATGGTCCGTATTGCGTACGGATATCGATTAATGCCACATTATCGTTGCTGTATAATCCAATGTCACGGATTTAATCCACCGGGCCTCTTTCGATTCCGTCTGTTCCTCTCCAACAAGAACGACAAATCCAATGGATCTTTTTTGTTTGGCATTTTTTGCAGCAAACCGATTAAAATGTTATTCAATCTCCGCCTTTGCTCTTCTCTCTGCGAACAGGAATTAATATGCGTTGTCGTAAAAAAAGAACTAGAGAATAATAAAATATTTACCTGAGCGTAGGACGTCGCAGGTGTATGTATAGATAAGATTTCGTTTGAGCGTCGTCTACCCTTGCTCGTAGAAGATTTCTGTTGATCCTTGCCGTGCGTTTTCGAGCTATCACTCGACTCCGACTTTTGATTAGAGTCGAGATCCTGATTGCTCATTTTCTTTTTATCTTTGTTCATTTTACTGCCAACTTGTATTCCTTCAAGACTATGAGGCTGTAACATTTGATATCTATTAATTATAAGTTCCTGATCACTTTACGGGGTATATTACAGCTACGATACTTACCAAATACGTTCGGTAATGCTTAATACGTTGCGGAAATGTTTCGAAAGCGTATGGTTTCGTGCAAACTTGATGTCTAGCTCTGGCTACCTTGGTGAAAAGTCTAGCAGCGCGGTCGACTCGATACTCGCATACGTATGTGTGTTCTGGCGTGGATCCAACCGGTCGGCCTTCGTTTCCGAGAAAATTGGACAGAGAAATATATGAAAACTCAATTAAACAATTCACTTAAAAGCAAATGAATGTCTGAAGGAATAAAACCATAAGTACCTTTGCAATAAGTATGGGGATCAAGAACCCAGCAACGTTCAGCAACCAAGTCGCACGGTACTGCTTCGTAAAGAGGAGCGCAAACCACCTCGTTCTCATAGAATTTTCGAGTGGGTTCATGGTAGGTCTCATGAGGTCTCAGATAGTGGTGGCCGAAGACGAATCTTTCCCCCCTATAAATGTAAAACTACATGAGCATCCATACGAGTCTACAATGATAAAATTACCAAGAAACGTCCTTACACTGTGTTCTTCCAAAGTCTCTCGATTCTGAAGATGTCCATTTGTTCGTAATCAGGCTTTTGAATGGTTTTGTACGTATGTTTTTCCGGTGTGTCTCTCAACACGTATACCGTGTCTCCTTGTCTGAGCTGCAGATCGCCGCGCATTAGGGTGACGTAGTGTTTTTTGCCTTCTTCTTCTTCGTCTCCTTCTAGAGGTATTTCCAAATCAACGGGACGCGGCTGACATCTCTCGCATAGATATGAGTCAATGCTAGTGTCGGCTTTCACGCAGTCACAATGCTGCCAGACAAGGCAACGCTCGCACTGTATCATCAGACCTTCGTCCCTGTGTAGACAAGAATTTTCTATTTACTAAAATTATTCATCATAGATTTGCATTTCCAGTTAGTAGATTTCTAACTCTCTCACCTATGTAAACCGCATATACACCTAATAACGTCTTCCTCCCCAGCAGTAGATCCTCTAGGAGGTAAGAATCCTTGAGAAGGAGGACAACCTATGGCCTCTGTTATTGCGTTTACGAAATCAGGTTTACTTCCAAGATACAATTTCCTTAACCTGGCCGCAGCGATGCCTAACTCCGAGGTTCTACCGAAAAATCGGACATTATTATCGAAGAGCTTGATCATATCGTGGTCGAAATGCTCAGCGGTTTTGTAGTGGCCTGTTCCAATGCATTGATCGATCGTAGTCAAGTCTATGGGATCTGATATTTTTTCGTAATAATCCGGTAATTTTCTCTTCGAGGGCAATGTTATGAACGGAGAGCACAACAGTTGCCCGTTCTCATCGTTGGCTGTTGCCACAACACTGTACAAGTCCTTCAACACCTGAAAAATGAACACTCGTTAAAGGCTCTGTTCCAAGCAAGACTGTGTAACAGATTTGTCAAGTCCGTTTCATTCACCTTCGCCAGTTTCGCGGTTTTATGCACCTCCGGATCGTCTTGCGCTTGTGCCAACCTCCTCGTCCGCACCGTTCGCGTATTTGTGTTGGTCAGGGCAGTTAATTGCGAGAAGAACGCATCCGATTGGATTTTCGCATCACCAGGACTCTTCTCTTTGAAGGTACCAGCGTTGCCGAACTTTGCCTTGCCATTTTGCATTTGTACTTGGTTCACCAATGATTTCACCCGCCTCACCTTCTCCAAGTTCCTCAGCAGAAAGCAGTGATGCTGTTGCGCGAAGCATCGTTGCTGATGAGACATCGGCTTCAATGCAGGAGCGTGGAACAGACTCGAGTCGCCTACTTTTCGCGATTTGCAAATGCCTTTCGAGTTGACGGACTGTACCGCGTTCGATTTACGCACGTTCTTTCTTGGTCTGCCAACCGACCGTCTTTCTGTTGGTTCTAATTGAGAAGGAAGGGGAAGAACTGTCTTTGGAACTCTCTGACTCTTTCCACCTATAAAATAAACGTGTACGTTTCAATTTAATTGACTAAACAGGTATTAACTTTCTTATTTCGATGCAAACTCATTACCTATCACACCCCTACAGGCACTGCTACCACACCTACATTCCTGTCCTTCGGATGGGTTGAACAAGGCGAAATTGTAATCGTACGTCAATTCCTCCCCCGGCTTGATATCTCTAGAGGCGAACAGCGCCATACGCGGATGCCCGTGCACACTCCACTTCTGCATTTCGCAGTTAGGCTCGCAAGAGTGATTCACAAAGCGTCCGTCGCCTCCCATTCGGTGACCATCGATCACTAGACCTCCATCAAGGTGCAGACAATAGTGGTGCGTATCGTTTGCATACCTAAAACAATTTTACACTCTTTATGCTGTAGCTAGGTGACTATGTATTCTCTCGCGCATATTTTCTGTCAATATACCTAGTCGCCATTCTGGACTTAAATTCCCTCTCGGACACGACCTCTCCCACGTACTCAAGGATGAAGACTCCTGACTTGATGGCCTGCTGGGTCCTCACACCCCAACCTTTGTCCTCTGTCATGAATTTTTGCAGACCAGGTGCCCACTCGTGCTTCTGAATCTTCTGGTTCTCGCATTTGTCCCCGCATGGGCAGAGTTGTGGGGAACATTCGCTGAGAACCATGCGATTGATGCAGTCGTCGCCGCATCCGCTTTCCGGTTTGCACTCACATGCTTGAGCCTCGTAGAGCGTAGTCGGTTTCACGTCGTAGTAAACGTTCATACGAATTTTCCTGTAGAGAAGAAAAGATATAAATATGTGGTCTCCATCGGATACCAATCTTCCATTATGAGTGATCTTACTTGTAGTTCCAAGATGGTACTGATTCTCTGCCAGGCAGTCTAGACTGCGTGTGCAACCACCATAAATCGTACCGCAATTGGAACGACATTTTCCTTTGGCGCAAGAATTTGCCGCACTGATACGAAGCCGATAGAAGAACAGCGGAAGCAGAATCATTCGTCTCGTTAACTATTTTGTTCTTTCCAGAAGTCTCTACAGCTCCGCTAGCACCACTCCTCGTCTTCGACTCGCAGTCTTTGCTGAAGTCCTGCAGTACGCCACCCTGCAGGTACCGTTTCTTCCACCTGGACTGTTTCTTCCTGGTATGTGTCACATTAGAGTGCTTCCCAGTCTCAAGGACATTATTGTTTGACGAGTTATCATTTTCAGTGTCGTAGCCCGAACTGCGCAAACGTTTCACGTTTCTGGGCGCCAGGGTGCAAGGGCTAGCAGAACCACGTCGTTTCTTTTGGCTTCCATTCAACGGTACCGAGTGCTCGGTCTTGATATTTGCCTGAGCGACAGTTCGTTCAGCAGGATGCTTCGAATTCTCTTCCAAGGTCTCCGCGGCACATTGTTGTTGTTGCTGAGCTGCCTCGTACCTCTCCAAAGACTCCTCCAAGGGCGCGTTCTCGTCGTACGTCCTCAGATCCTGAATCTTCTCGAACTTTACGGGGCAGAACTTCTGCGCAGCATTCTCGTCGCTATCTACCTCCACCAAGTCTTTTCTAACCCTCAGTTGACCAGCTCGAGATTCTGTGAGCTCGGCTGCGCAAGCCCGGAACGATCCCTCCCGCTTTGTCGAATCAGAGGCTTCCAAAGCAAATTTGACTGCTTGCCCAACGCTCCCGTCCGCGGTGCGCTTGTCCAGGTTTCCCCCGGACGAAATTTCTCGAATATCCGCGCTCAACACGGTCGGTTTGCTCTCTTCAATGGCGTCTTCGAGTCCTTCTTTGGACGAGCTTCGGCCGCCATCTAAATCCAGATCCAAATCCGCATTGTCGTCGCTGGTTAGAGCGGCTTTTGTCGCTGTACCATTCGATGTCTCACTCGCACTCAACGATCTTTTCTTTTTCTTTTTCTTCTTCAATGTAGGAAAGCCGGTGCGATTGATCGCCTTGCGCCGCCTCATTTTCTTCTTGGTGAGCACCAGTGCGGCGGCGGCTGTAGAGTTCAAGGGATTCGGCAGGTTCGGAGCAACGTTGTCTCGTGGCGGTTTGCTCTCACCAGCGGCCTCGCTGTCCTCGTAGCTTTCGGTTGCATTGAACTCTGCGGCATCTGTCTTGATGTTCTTCTCCAGACGAACGTGATCGGATAAGGACTGTTCGTGCTTTTCCACCTTCTCCGCCACTTGACTTTTGTCAGACTTAATCGACTTCTCGCTAATTGTTTTCTCATTTTTACCACAGTGTTTATCAGCAGCGTGACTCTTTTTCAACTCGCCGACACATTTTTCTGCCTTCTCGACCTTCCCGTCGACCCTGTCAGACTTTTCGACTTTGTCAGAGTGACTGCTCTCAACAGGAAGCTTTGTCACCGTGACTCTAAGGTCCTTGACGATCTTTTTCTTCCGACGCGGCTGTATCTCCGCTTGACTGAGCGGTTTTTCTTCCAGGGATTCTGAAGAGACTGTCGCCGATTTGTCAGGGCTCGAGCTCTCTGCGTCCCTGTGTCTCTTTTTCGGGGTGACTGGCACAGCATCTTCTTGAGAAGACGAAGTGGAACTGCCACCCCCGTATCTCGTGATCGCAGCCTCGATGGCCTCCTCTATGTGACTCTCGGTGCAGTTGCTCTCATTGGCAGTTGGGTCGCTGGAGCTCGCGTTCGAGCTCTGGGAGCTGTGAGGGCTGGAAACATGATAGTGCCTCTTCTTCAAGGGCAGCCTCTGCTCATTGGGGTTCGAGTTCGCGGTTGCATTCACGCCACTCTTCGAGTCGGTCCCTGCTGGCATCTTCTCCTTCTTCGAGCGTCTTTTCAGTTTCTGGTCGTCGCTCGATGCGACATCACCTTTTCTCTTCTTAGTAAGCTTCTTCACGCGAAAGATCTGCGGTAGTTCAGAGTAACCGACACTCGTGTTGTTCCGGCCCAAACTACACGATCTGGCGAACTCTTCGATAAGTTTTTCCAACTCCTGAATGATGCATGGATCGATGCGAATTGGAGTCTTTGGAGGGTTCAACGGCAACCGTCGTCGATGCTTGTGATGGTGATGATGCTTATGACAATGGTTGTGTATGGGTTGTGTGGCCTTGTCGCACTTGTTACTCGGGCGCTCGACCTTCTCCGATTTGAGCACCTGGCCGACCGGTAGTGAAATCAGAGTCTGAACACCGACTCCGTTCGTTTCAAACGCAGTCGATGTTCTTTTGCTATTTTTGTTCTCCTTTAGCACTCGTCGTGTTACCGGCGCAACGTTCTTCTTCAATAGATTTTGCCTCTTTGACGACGGGCCGGAGTTGTTTCTGTTCTCCTTGAGACTCCTCCTTCCTGAGTTGACCGGCTTCCTATCAGCCGCGATTCTCTCGCAAGAAGACTGCTTCTGCCGACGCAACGATATTGCAGCCCTGTTGCTTGTACCCGGCTTATCTTTCCTCATCTTCTTGCACATCCTACCATCGCATTGATTTGCATCCTTCCCGTATTTACTCGTTACAGTTCTACTTAGGCACTTAACGCGCGTGGGAGAACTCGCGTTGTTCCTCTTTCCGCTTATCCTCCCCTGCGAGAATTGTTTTGAAACGTTACAGTTGCGTTTCTTTTGACAAACCGGTTTCTCTTTCAACTTCTTCGCCGATTCGCTGGTTTCGTCTTCCTTTTGTTCTCGGGACACATTGGTCTTATGCTGTGTCGACTTTGATTTCCCCTTTTTACTAGGTTCCTCCTTCGGGGTCTTTTGCTGTGGCGTTGTCTCCTTCTTCTCGTTTTTCTCCACCTTTTCACTCTTCTCTATCTTTTCGATCTTTTCCACTATTTCTGGCTTCAGTCTCGGCCTGCCCGGTCCACGCGGTTGCGTCGACACTGTTTTCGCTGGTCTGCCGGGCTTCCGTTTTGGCGGATACAGGACTCGATCCACGTTCACCGCCGGTTTTGGAACTACGGTCTGAATCGGTGACTGCGTCGGAGCTGGTGGACTCACGGGACTGATTGCCAGATGCAGCGGACTGTTGTCCACCGATTGAATCCCCGAATCCGGGGACACGTTCGAAGCGCAAGGATACTCGGGATCGTTGATCTTTTTGTTCGCTTTGCTCCGTCTCTTCCGTGGTTCCGACAACAGAGCCGTTTTCTCGACGAACTGCTGCAATAAAGTTGAACTATACACAGGTACAGGATTCTGATCGCCGTTCTCACTCGTATCCGAGTCAGCCCCGAGCGACATTCGTTCTATAGCTTTCGATACCAGCCGACCGCTTTCCGAGTCCTCGAATCCGTCGAACGGAGCGTCCTCGTGTTCTTGATCCGGTAGGATGGCCGCTAGATCCTCTTGATTTATCTCCTGAAGAGGAGGATGCTGTTGCTGTTGTGGTTGTTGTTCCTGCTGCTGCGGCTGTTGTTGTTGTTGCTGTTGTTGCGGCTGCTGTTGCTGTTGCGAATTATTGGGCGAAGGCAGGCGACCTTCCGACGAGTCTGAGTCGTCACTGCTGCATTCCGATGACTAGAAAATGAAGAAATTGTCGGCAAAGGGCGATTACTTTTCAACAATCTATTAGAATACAATCGTTTACCTTCGCCTCACAATTAGTTTTAAGTTTCTTTGTTAAGCTTCTCCTGGTCTTATCACATCGTGTTTTTTCCACATCTTCTTTCTTCGGTCCTTTCATAGTGATCTTTAATTTAAGCGCACCCTGCAAGGTGAATGAAAGTTATTTTATAGTAGATAAATTTATAAACTAATTCTTCTTCAACGTACCGATTCAAAATTGGTTTCTTGAATAGAGAACGTTTGTTCGCTGCGCTCAGACGTGCAATCCGAATTTGAACCTGTATCTTCCTCTTCTTCGTCGCCACTGCTCTCGTCGTCTGAGTCTGAATTCGTATCCGAATAAGAGCAACTGCCTTCTGTACCACCAGAACTTTCGTCCTCAGAATCTGAATCTTCTTCGGAATCGACAGAATGTGTTCCTGTGTGAAGCAAATATATGTATTAGAGAATTCTGAGTAAAAGTATGAAGCAAACTGATAAAACAAACAAGTTGATACCATTAGGTTCAGTGGTTGGATCCCAGCTACCTCCACCTTTTATGGCATCCATGTCAACGGTCGAAGGAAGTTCTCTTTCCTGCTCCCCATCGTTTTCTTCCCAGTTCCAGTTCTGTAGTTCTAACTCCAAAGGATGGTGAATGACAGCGCTCCATCCTGAATCACCGGACATTTTTTGGCTTATCTAACATCCAATAGAATCCAATAGAATACCATTCCTTATGATTTTGTTCGCTGATCAACTTCTTCTGTATTCTCATAAACCATGTCTCTCTTAAAGCTTACGATAGTTAAACCTTATGTGTATCGGTAACGCTCCCATATTTGCTTATTCATATCTGATGTTCCATGTAAGTGTGTTTACACTTTAGTCATAACTATATAGCTGCAACAGCAAATGCAAACATGTTCCCTTGTAGAAACAACGTTAGCAGGTACAGACAACTTGTTATCACGTATCAGTAGCCAAAGTTATGACAACAAAAGCAAGATATACTACTTGCAGGTAACAATACAGGAAGTTAATAAACCCAGTAATATCATAACATATGATCTGGAATCATCTATCAACTTTCCAATCAGGCTAATTTTGTAAAACTAGAAATATCTATAAGATGCGGAGCTTAATTTACCCAGATCCAACAGGGCTTATTCCTTTGCTGTACCATTAACTTCAAGCACATATTGTGTCAAGCTGAAAAAGAGAGCACAAGGTTGCTGTCATTGAAGTTTCCAAATCTTTTGAAACCATTTACTGACCGGATAAGCATAATATTTCGTAGAAACAGAAACAGATGTTTGATCGGTATTCGGGTTCGAGGTGATTCAATTTTACATTACTCCATTTCGCACACGAGTGGGAGACGAGAGTGTTCGAAGCGCGGGAGATCGTTCACGTATAACCTCGTCGAGGATACGAACATCGACGGAGCAGAATCATGATCGTTGAAAAGTGGAGGAGACTTTTCCTACGGCCGAATCGTCAGCTCCGAAAATTATTCGTAACGATCAGAGACACCGTCACCGAGAATCTGTTACGCGTCGTTGTACGTCGATGCGCGCGTATTTCGGGTACACGCGCGTCACTTTTGTGTACGCACAAACGGTAGCGACGATGGCAACGGTAACGTAATACGAATACACGCGCAAACAGCACACGAGGCGGAGCGAAAGACGAACGAATTTTATCCAAAAGCGATCGCTCTGTTTACATCGTCGATGAAGCGTACAGAGATCTCTCGAGACTCGAGAGTAAAAAGGAAAGGGAAAAAGAGAGACAGGCATAGACAGGGAAAAAGAGTGAGAGAGAGATATCGCGAGAAAGGAGCACAGGGAATAGTCAGACAGAGAAAGAGAGAGAGACAAAGTGAGAGAGAGAAAGGTAACGTAAGAGCAAGCAACTAAAGGAAGGGGAACAAGGAGTAAATGAAAGAGAGGGAAAAGAAAGAGAAGGAGAGAGACTAAGAGAGAGAAAGGTTCCAGATCGTAGAAGTGAAAAAAATAAAAGGCAAGCACGTTATTGTCGAAGCGAGCGCCTAAAGCGTGGTGAAGAGTGGTGAAGCGAGAAGTAAGTTCGTAACGCGGACAATGACAGACACGATACCCTGGGGCCTCCTCCTCCGCATCTCACGACAACGCGGCCAAGGATCCACAGAATTCTGGATCGACGATTAACCAACGATATTCCTCAAGTTGCTTCACCACGGACAGCTGTTTCTGTTTCTCGGTCGATGCGCCAGGTGCGTCGGCGACAGAAACCCGTGGAAACTCCCGTGTATTCAAGTAGAACTCAAATTGTCGCGCCATCTACCGTTATACACTCGCAGGCGGTTTATATGAAGTTCGTTTTTTTATTCTCTTCGAGCAATCGCTCTTTAACCACCAGAATGAATATTTCAAGCTGCAGTTCGATACCGTTCGTGATCCGTTATAAAATGTTTCCCAATTAAATACTCAATATATTATGTGCGAGAAAAATAAATTGGATCGTCATTAGAAATTTCAAGTTGCTTTTATTTTCCTTGCGAGAAGGTTTATACATAATTAACAAGTATCAGTTTCACAGGTCTGTTTCTATTGCGACATTATTATCTCGCATTATATCGCAACTGCAGTTGAATTCATTAAAATGACGTTCGATAGATCGACGAATTCTGTCGTTTCAACGTGAAATCGATAATCGAACGGAATGATGATAAGTAGTAAGGATTCATATTTTTTTGCGTTGCGATAGACAATTTTTCAGTGTCAAGCGAAATCTGTGTGTAATCGAACACGGATCGATGCATTTTTCGGAAGATTTTTACAAAACTATGTCCTGTTGCTATTTTTTTAAAAACCAATTTCCATTGCGCATGCGTCTGTAAGTAGATTTAACATTCAGTGCGCATGCGTAAAGTTTGCTCTCTATGAACATAGCTTCAGAAATACACAAACGAATAACAAACATATTTAGTTACTTTTTTGCATAAACAAATTAGTTAAATCGATACTTCTATAGCTTGTATGTATCTACAAAACCCCTGTCGGAGTCTTTGATGTTTGTTGTTCTGAAAATTTTGGTTAAAATTAAAAATAAGTAATTTTCAAACTGTATTTTTAGTACGCGTGCGCACTTGAATTCACTTACCGATGCATACGCATTGTTGAGGAACATCGGGGTATCGAAGTTTCACCTGGTTTCGCCTCAGTAGCAAACATGGCGCGATGGGGTAACGTTCGTTGATCGAGTGTCCCCTCTAAGTAGGCACGAATGCATCGAGACGAAGGGTGGTAGGGTAGGAGTATGGGCTTGGAGTCGGCAATATGGCCGGCCAGATGTGCATAGGCAGGGTGTTGGGGTGGTGTTAGTGTCCTGTGCGTTATTTATGTCGAATTACCGTAAATCCTGCCCGAATCTTGCGTGTTTTCATGGAATCGGTGATATATTGTGCAGAAGCAGGAATACGGCTTGCATGAAGGCATAGCATACGCTTCCAAGTCAGACAAACATGAAGTAAGTTCTACATACGTGACATAGCATTCAAAGAAAAGAGAAGCCCGAGTCTCGATTCCAGTCTCTCGGGTTCATGGCTTCGATCACCGGTCCGTTTTGTCCACGATCGTTGTCCACGCCTGTATGCGATCATTCAATCTATAATTTTGATTTTCTTCTCGCACGACGACATTGATCTTCTCATTTTTCTTCGACGTTTCGTAAGGGCGATTCGGCGTTTTCGTTTTACTCGCAAAAGGGGAAGATTCTTGTCCAGTATAGCATTCAGTTTTTTCTGGGGGGTAGCACTTTGATAACAATATCATCTTTCGTCGAACGTTTCTGCTCACGTTCTGCCTTCTCCTTGATCGTTTCCCATTCGGAGCCGGAGAATTCTGTTAAGCGTTCAATTCAGTCGTTTCATCAGTCGATTTCCATTGATTTTTGGATTGTACTATCATATTTATTAACCTTTCGATAAAGGCGATCAAGTGACAATGACGCAAACAGCCCATATCCAGCTAGTTATAACCCGGACAGAAGCTTTTGTTGTACGCACAGAGACTACTCTTCTAAAACATTGAACTTTATCGCAGAACGTTTGCTAAATGTTCACAATGTACAGTAATGTAGAATATACTATGAAACAAGAAAATATTTCATTATTTTACCTATTTATTTGACGTGTGGGTAGAATATTATTCTTTACCCATAGAATACACAATTCTGAGACATATATCACCTATTTAAATGTACTTAATAGGCGTGTTATTGTCGTTAATAAACGTCGCGCGGGGATTGGAAGGATTAAAAAAGGTCGTCTAGTTTCTTAAAATTGTCAATAGATGATGTTACAACGATGAATACAGGGTCCCACAGTTTACAGTTAATGACGTTTAGAAAACTTGCGGTGAAGCGTCGATTAGTGAGTTTGAATTAGTAATTCGGTTTTCCTACGTTATTCGGGACACACTTTGTGTTTCGTGCTTCGCGTTCCGAATTCTTTATGCATGTTCCGAAGCTGAAACCGTGCTTCATCTTCTCTTTGCTCGTTCCATGTTCTTTTTCCCTGTCGTGTGCATCAGTTGCAGTGTGCAGTATAAGCGAACGAGCTAGGCCGGGATGGAAATACAACCACGAAAAATTGTATGTCACTCGTTTGTTTATGTCCGCCGAAGCGTCCATTCTTACGCAGGCGCGTGTAATTCGCAATTATGCTGTCACTTAAAGATTATCTCGGTGATTTCACGACAATTCGCTTGGGTACTTCCGGTATTCGAAAAAAAACATCTCGTAATTGGTGTTGTCATTGAAATTCCCGATAATCGCACACCGATTTCTGATTCACCTTGAGTGAGTGATTCATATCTGGTTCAAATGATTGCATGAAATACCTTAGATTACTTCCATGACGCGTTTATATCTTTATTGTTGAGACAGAAAGAGAGCGGAACACATTTACGGATGTATCATTCGATCACCTTGCGATAACGCTCGTTGTAACAATATATCGAAAGAGTTGAACAGAAATTTCTACATCTCACCGACAAAATAGACGTATAGTTTCATAAACTTGTTGTAATCGTGATCCACCTCTTCGGTCTACTAACTTCGGGAAACAGAGAAATAGCATTTGATATTCTGTTTGTCAACAATGTCGATCTTCTTTGACGTTATTACAGAATTTATAGTTATTATGCATGTATTATTGTGCAATACTTTTATACAATTTCAGTTTATATAGAATTGCGTCAGGGCTAGATGTACTGACAGATCATATCGAAACTGACACGCGATATTGTTATTTGTTTTGAATCCCCAATGCAAAATCGAGGGCTATTATAAGTTTGACGCTTATGTTTGTGTGCGTGTGGCGTTGCTTGTCTCTACGGCTACGTAATGAAATAAGTTAACACGAACTGCACCGGACGTTAACAGTGGCTCGTCCGTGATGCCTTATAGAAATTATAAGATTTAATTTATTTAGATTATTTTCGGATTTTTTATATTAAGTGAGTAAATTAGTAAATAAATTTATTTAATGGTTTTCGGTTGAAGTGTCCTTATAATTTCAATAATTATAGAATAAGAACTTCCAGATTGGTCATTTGACCGGCGATGGTACAATTAATATTAAATTAAACATTTTAAAAATCCGTTCTTATGTTGGAGTTTTTTCAAAGTTTTGTGGTTCACGAGTAGGTGAGCGCTTTAGCATTTCCGGTAGTCCAAATTTTAAGTTGGGTCATTGTAAATGATGAGTAAAGGTATTCTGAGAAACGCTTACGGGCGAAGGGAAACATTTAGCGGAAGGAATTGGGAACCGCTTGGTTAAAAATGGTTGCGCGTTCCACGGATATTACTCTGCTCGTTATCGTAACGCCAGCTCGTTCCTGGCTGACTCTTGTGGCAAGAGGACGTAGTCAGTATCTTTTCGTATTCCGCTCGGTTCTGTTCTGGTTTCGCGAGCAATCCGTCCAACAACTTTGCTCGTAGCTCGTGGCACGGTGAAAGTGACATCGAGCGTAACACCGTTCCCGATGGAATCTGTCGGTTCTTCCGCCGTTGCGAGAATACGCGAATCGCTTCATCATCCTTGAAGCTATGCGAACCGCTTCCTGCGAATTCTTCTTGTAAGCTCCTCTTAGCGATGATTTCCAAGCGACATTCTCGTGATAGCGTGCGCTTTTTACCGCGCCGAGGGGACTATCAATCCTGGTAACGAATTCTGAAAACCGACCCGAATTCGAGACCAGTTATAATTATCCTTTTTGCTCCTGTTCCAGCGAAGTGAGCATATCGTCCGCTCGTGCGTCGGTAATGGTGTACGATGATGTTAATAAGAAATGGGTGCCAAGCGGCAGTTCCTCGGGGCTTTCCAAGGTCCAGCTGTACCATCACTTGGTAAACAACACATTTCGTGTGGTCGGACGGAAGTTGCAGGATCACGAAATCGTCATCAACTGCGCGATTCTCAAGGGTCTAAAGTATAATCAGGCGACGGTCACGTTTCATCAATGGAGGGACAACAAGCAAGTGTACGGCTTGAATTTCTCCAGCAAGGACGACGCCGACGCATTTGCTAGGGCGATGCTGCAGGCGCTCGATGTGAGTAAGACAGTAAAACACTAAAAACCCTTTGACAAAGTTTTCTTGTAGTCGTTTTCTGACTTCTATGTTAATCTTTTCAGGTTCTCAGCAATGGAAGCAACATATCTAGAAGTCTTGCTCCAGCGGTTGGCTCGACCACTCAACAGCAACCTGTTTTTCAGCAACAGCAACAAGGAAATGCTCAATACGACGAGGATATGGGCTACAGGTTCGCAATTTTGCAATTCCACAGAAGTTTCTATGCAGTATGACTAAGAACTTTTCTTCTCTATACAGAACTATGACCAGGGAGGATGTGGCGATAATTCAGGAGCGCAGAATGTCTCAACAAAGTCAGGGTATTTTATTTATATTTTCCCGTATGATATAGACGGAAGCCGCAAAAATTACGCTGTGAGCTGAATGAAAACCATATTTTCCTTCCAGCAACTGGAAGTCCGAATGCAATATCTCCCAGCTGTCCTCTGGGAAGTCAACAACAGCAGCAACAGCAAGCGCCCCAGCAACAACAGCAGCAACAGCAACCACCACAACAAGTTCAAGTTCAACAACCGCAACCACAACCGCAACAGCAGCAACCGTCAGCCCCGCCTCTGCCTCAGCAACAGTTGCAACAACAGCAGCAGCATCAAGCGCAGCAACCACCATTGCAACAACAACCACCGCAGCAGCAATCGGGTCACCACAGAACTTCTTCAGCACCGCCAGCACCGCAACCTCAACAATCCGTGATGCAGTCGATTCAGCCAGTTGGTGGTTTAGGGACAGGAGCTGGGCAAATGTCGAGCGGCGGTACTCCCCCGGTTCCACCTCCTCAGCCTCCAATGCCAAGCTCTGTACCACCGTGTCCACCAACGATGATGAACTTCAACGCACCGGTACCACCGCCTCCGATGATAATGAACCAGTACGCGCAGTCACCGTCGTCTCAGACAAATTTGCCGAGTCAGCCTCAGGCTCAGTCTATTTATAGCAGCGGGCAGGGAAATCAGTATGGTACAGCAGCAAACAGTAATCAGTATGCAACAGCCACAGTGGTCGGTCAGAGTCCTTGTCAGTACTCCTCCGGGAACCAGAATAACTTCTACGGCAACAATGGGCAAATAGGCAACGCGTACTCAAGTGGACAGCCAGGTCAACAGAGTCAGTATGGCAGCGGTAGCGGTGGTGGTAGTGGAGGCAGCGGGGGTGGTGGTGGGAACCAATACGCGAGTGGTAATTCGATTGGTCAGTACGCCAGTAGTGGAGCAGCAACGACTGGGCAGTACGTGGTCGGTGTCGGCGTTGGGGCAGGCGTGAATGTTCAGCCGAATCAGTCTCAGTACAGTGTCGTGTCTCAGGCACAGCCATCTTACGGCACCGGTCAAGTGCAGGCTGCGTCAAATGTCACAAACCCCTATGGAACGCCTGCGAACTCCGTGAATCAGTACAATAGCGGTAACGTTGGCGGTGGCGGCGGCGCGGGTTCCGCTGCCAGTGGGATCCACGGGCCGACAGTCAATTCGAACGTTTACGGGCCTGTTGGCAGCGGTGGTCCTCAACCGCCACCTATGGTACCATTAACCGGTCCCGCTGCACCACCACCACCTCCACCACCACCTGCGCCAAACGCAAACGCTCTAAGTCTTAACCCACCGGGTGCCACTGGGTCAATGAGTTCCAACAGCAATGCGGATCCACCTCCGGATGCCAATTCATTGGCCGCAGCTCTTCAGGCGGCTCGTTTAAAAAAGAAGCAGGTTCGTGAATTGCTCATTTGTTCAGTCACTCAACTAATTTTATTCTTTAACTGATGATTCTTGCATGGTTTCAGTCGGCGCAGCAATCTGTGGAGAACAGTGGCTCGAGCAGCAACAGCAGCGGTAGCACTGGGAGCGGCGGAAATTATGGTACCTTGGGCAGAGGAGGAGGTGGTGGTATGGCTTCCATGATGGACGAGATGGCAAAGACCCTGGCTCGAAGACGAGCCGCTGTTGAGAAGAAACAACCAGAGCAACCGCAGGTATATATTTCGCAGCGATTTAGAACATTAAACCTTGTTTGCCAGCTAAGTCATATGTATCGCTTGCCTCCACAGGAACCGGAAAGCTCGCCTGACAAGAAATCTTGGGACAAGAACTCGTCGAACAATAAATTCTCGAACGGTGCCGAATCTCCGAAGTCGGTTCGCAAAAGGTTTGGCTCCGCGTCCGAGGACACCTTACTGAAAGTGAACGGTGTGAATGACGGAGCCGTGCTCACCGCCCAAGAAATGGAGGCATTTAAGGCGGAGATCATCAAGGAAGTGCGCAAAGAGTTCCAGAAGATGAAGCAGGAGATCGTAGATGGTAAGGGTCCGAGATACGAGATAATTTAAGGAACTTGCTCATGCCTTATTTGTTTTTGAAACTGTTCCAGCGGTGAGAGCGGAGCTGAGCAGAAGATAAAGACGTGACGCCGGGCCAGACTCGAGGGAAGCAACAATGGGAGAAGATAGGGAGAACAATGTATCGCGTAGGTCGGACAACCGAAACGATCGTGTCGATGGCCGCGTGCGCAACACAGGTTTTTTTACTACGTATTCGCGAGAGTGAAGCAGACTTATACCCCGTGTATATCAGGCACGTTTGTGCGTAAGTACATTATTATCTAGCCTAGCATACTAAGTAAAACCGTACCCTTTCGTTGTTTGCTAGACCGATGGTAAGCGACGTTTCAATTTATGGGTAAGGAGAATCGATTACTAATTCTGCCAATTCGACGCACAACAAACAATTTTTGGTCATGAACCGCCTCGGTAGAGTTCAATGATACTACGTTCGAGAACGCGTGTATTTTTTCGGTGGGATTGCACGATCTCCGTGTAAACGAATAATCATTCATCGTCAACGTAAAACTGCGTCGACATCCATCCCTCACCCACGCTTCGCCGATCGAGGACAACCAGCGACTATTAATTTATGTAAATATCGGTCGAGATTCGTCGCAACCAATCGCGATCATCATATTTCTGAGAAAGGATTCCTCTAGTCCGAGACGCGATTTAGAGACTGGGATTCGAGCCGGCGACTGCGATCACATTTTCCGCGTTTCACCTATTTCAAACCGCCTTCATAGCGCAGTTGTTGACGGTCGAATCCGCGCTGCACACGGCACATTGCGAGGTTGAAAACTCGAAATTCCTGTATCCAGTCTGATTTATCACGCTTTCGTACATACACATCCAGCACCAACATTTTTCCGTGTACATATGAAATCGATACGCACAGCTTGTTACATTCCAAGAGACATGCAATGGTTCCGCGAGACGCAAAGAAAGAAAATGCAAAGAAAACTGCATCCGAGAGAAACAAGATGAAAACGTGAAGCGGTCCACCGATCGACTGCCGCGACTTCGAACGAATCAAACGATTAAACGAATCAAACGAATCCTGAAACGGTGTGAGTACCGTTTTCGCTCATATATACAAACATTCATACAAACATGCATATGTATGTAGCTAAATACATACATCCAACAAATATAGATACACAAATACATACATGCATACACATATTACATACAAACACATGGACACGCCTGCCGATTCACGAAAATATGACACAGAGAAACTTGTAGGGATCTATCCCCCACCACTTGAAATCCCATCTACCTAGTAAATACGGGTTATATCTAGGAGTGGGGTCCTCCGCATCCCACTGTCACAATTTGTGTCATCTTTTCGTGGACGGTGTATACACCTGTCATCTGAAGCGTTTTAGAAATTTTACCGATTTTTCTATTTCACGCAGAACCGACTCAACGAAATTCCACACTTTGACCGCACGACGATTAAACGTTCGATCGTGTTTGATATTGATATTGTATATTATTCTCCGTTCTTATATTTTTTTATCGTCTCCCGTACGATTCTCATGGAGCGTGAGAAGAGTAACGTTGCAGTTCATATATATTCTATGTACCTATAATATAGTCGTATATACGCTGATCTGCACCGGCTTATTGGCATTTATTGCAATTAACGAAAAATACAAAATAATGAAAAACAGTGAAGGAAGAACGAAGGAGTGCTACAAAGAGCCTTGCGTGACAAAAAAATAAACTAAACGGGAAACTTAGAGAACATGGAGAAAAAGAGGGGAATAGCTAGAAGGGGATGAGAGATACGAAAAACGGTGCCCATCATTCCGTGTAGCAGCGATATCTTTTTCTATCGATATTTCATAAAACACAGAGCGTTATCGTATATCGATACGCGAGAATGAAAAGAAAAATTGTGTGAAAAAGGCCAAAAAAAGGGAGAAAGCGCGCGAAAATTCGCAACGACTGATAACGAAAAACTGACACGGTTTTATCAACCTCGTCAAGTCTTCTCCTGATTTATCGGAACACAGACGTTTTTTATTCCAAGCATATCCGCGGGTCTAAATTTCCGAATCTCGCTTTGCGCAACATTTTTCTAGTCGACCAGGAAAACTGCAAATTGGAGAACAGATTAAGCACGGCCAGACTTGTGCATTTCGCGATAACATCTGTTGGCCATTGAAGGTACGCTGATTATTCACACGCTGCCATCTTCGCCTCGCCTGTAACAGTTTTCACGCACCTATTCGGGTTGATTGCGTTTTATCTGTTGACTGATCGAAGGACGATCGCGTTCGACTTTATATCTCTTATTTATTTAATCAATGGTTTACGCGATTGTATCTATGAATCAGTACAAACGTCGATCAATTCGTCGGAAGTGCGACATCTCGGTCAAGCGTTCGCGATCGAGAAATCGGTCGGTCACCAGGTCGATCGATCGCACGATACAGTTGTTTCCTCTGTTCTCGCACCGATCCGACTTCTCCATCGAATCGCGCGTGGAAACGCGCATCAGATTCTCCGTGTCGATCTTCCAGTATGACAGTATTCGTTATCAATTTCCTGTATCGACCTCTCGGACAATTATTCGGTGATGCGAGATAAGGGGAACAAGCGCGAAGGTCGCACGAACGAGCCGGATTTTCCTTCTCGAACGATTTGAACAGAAGGTACAGGCTCGCGTAACTACGCTTCAAGGACAGCGGAAAAAGGTCGTGCGGATTTTGAGTCGAAGCTCCAGAATGTTCAATTTTCCTATTGAAATCAGCGTTTATTGTTAACGGAGGTCGGTAAAGACAGGATCGAACAACAATCGCAAGAACATTAGTGTGAACCGTGAGGAGGATGTGGTAGCGTTTCCTACCCGACATCCTGCATTCTTTAACGAGCTAGAAAGGCACATTTCTTGTTCGCAAAATTCTCTCAAAGCAAACCGAAAGAAGCTGCAACATCTGTAAATTCGATTTGCGAATTGGTGCAGAGCGTTGGTTTCAAGATTTTCATTGTCCGCACGAAATTTATCCGACGCCCAATGATCACACGATAAGCAACAAGAGCGTATGTACTCGCAACCGTCGACGACGATGATGGTGCACCGCGATGAACCCCGGCTGAGAACGATGGGAGAAACTGGGAGAGAGAATGAAGAGTGAAAGCACGAGAGAAAGAGATAGAGTGAATGTACGAATTGTTGGGCGAAAGATTTGTCGGGGAACGAAGGGATAGACAGAAAGAGAGAGAGAGAGAGAGAGAGAGAGAGAGAGAGAGAGAGAGAGAGAGAAGAGAAGAGAAGAGAAGAGAGAGAGCGTGATCGCATATATCGGGGTACGAAAGATGGCTGATCGAGGACGAACGATTAGTATTAGATGCATTTATATTGTATTTAATATATGTATATTTATATATACATATATCATAGATGGATAATTTTAATATGGCAAGTTTATCGCGCGAGTATTACGAGTGTTTGTTACGATTGCAATTATTTAAGATGCGACACCGGCGAATCGAGAGAGAGAGAGAGAAAGAGAGAGAAAGTCGTATTGCATCAAACTGAATCGAATCGCGAGGCATACCACGTCCAGGGCCATTAAGAAGCAACGTGTGCGTTGAACAGTTTTTCGTGTCGGCGAAACAACAGACAGAAAATCGCTGCGTCCGACGCGTTGTTTCACGTGTCGCGTGCATGACACAGAAGCGGCGACGAAAGACGAGACCAAGCTAATTATTGTTGCACTTTCATTTACCGACCGTACCGTTTCGATAACTCGCGATTATGGTTATCGTCGGCTATTAGTTTTTATCCGAGGACAACGACTTCTGTAAATACATGCACAAGCGCGCGAGCACGCGCACTACAACGTTCGAACGATCTGTGTTGCGTTTCAACGCTTCGCGATCCAAGGCCCATTCGAACCATTTTTCTATTCTACAGGATGTTTTCAAGAATCAAGATTTATTTGTGGCAGCGTCGCGATGCATACACGAAGCCCACGATATTGTATTTTACATGATGGAGATCGAATCAATTTTATACCGTGTCGTTTAAATTTATAGTGTGTGGCATGATATGTCTGTTCATATTTTATAAGGTAACTTGCATTTAATAGACTGTTACGATTGCGAAGACTGTTAACCGAACAAACGCTGCCGTCAACAGAGATTATTTCTCTTTTTATATTTGTGTCCCATTTTGACTTTTACAAAAATGGGAGTTCGCGTGAAGCCTATGGTCTCGTCTAGGAAGCATCCTGTACGGATACTAATACAAAATTGAAGCTATTAGTCAGCGTTTCGACGGTTCGCTCGTGTCTCCAACGATTGGAAGTATCATCCCTGAGAGACAACAGGAGTCGTCGAAGTAGTATGTGCCTGCTGTCGACAGACCGCGAAGCGTTGACCGCCGATCGCGTCTCGCCGCCGTTTCTCGCGCAGGATTACCTCGAACGACATCGAAACGAGAGAGAAGGGAACGAATCGTCGAATAGAATTGTCCCGTTACGAGTTGCAGATTCTGTTTTCGAACCGATGCACACGAGCGATGCATTCGTGTAGTTCTACCGTCGAAATTCGGTTCTTTCCACGTACACTCAATTCGTATACTTTGCCCGTTCATTTCAGTTAACTCGATTAAGAACCCACGCACACTTCCTCATCGGAAGGGTTTACTGACTCAATTAAAGATCCATTGATCCTTGCTGCGTTCGATTAGCAGAAAAAGCGATCCCATATCGATAAGGGTTAGATATCGCGTGGCTCGAGTGCATTGGGGTTTACAGTCTCTATATAGACTGTAAACAGGTGCATGTGACGACTACTTGCGTGTGGGACAACGTCGTCCGATTCGCATTCTTCGGATGATTCGCAGAGAGAATGCACGCCGACGGTTCGTTTATCCTCGCTGACTCGCTTCGTCTAGCCCTTGAGCGACGAAGAGCGGACGCGACGAAGCCGAATGGCTTGTGTTTACCACCGAAAGCCATCGTTGTCGTTAGCGTTCGACGTAGGCACTTCGACGGAGACGATCGTCGATCGATCGGCGACGGATTTTTGTTCTCGAGCGATGACAACGACGGAACGGATATACACATGTACAATCTGTATATCCCGGACGCATCGAAGGAGAGCTCGACGAGGCACACCACCGCGTAGCGTATTATTTTGCTAGTATTTTAAGTGATTCGCGAGGGACACCCCAGCGAAACAACATTTGTACGACAAAATACGTTTAGCAGCGTTAGTGCGCGCAGAAAGAGAGAGAGAGAGAGAGAGAGAGAGAATGGGAGAGAGAGAAAGAGAAGTTTGAATCGATGCCGAGCACACTGTTTCTTAAGACGTATCTTGAAAATATTTGTATGTAAATTGAATGACGAAACAATAAAAAGTATACGCCGAAATATAGTCGGAGTAACGTTGTTCCGTTTGCTCCCGTCCCGGTTTGCACCTGCGCTTATGCAACCACTTCAAACTTTCTACTATAATCACCGATAATCGACTCTTTCTTTCCTTTTAATATCATTAAACTGGCAAGTAAGAAATAGCGAGACTTAAAAAGTACGCTTTGTGTAAATCGATCTATGAGAATGGAATTCTTCTTCTTTTCTTATTAATTCTACGAAGTTATTGACCTCAGAGCAACACGGAGCGCTTGTTGCTTCTGTCTGCACTGGATATTAACGGTCGGGTCATGCGAGACCCTGTTGAACGTAGGGAACCTGCGAAACTTCATGTTCTAACAGAGACTGGTCGAACTAGTTGTACAGACTGGAAACTGTCGAGATTTGTTCTCGCAAGAGAAGTTGAGTCATCGCAATCAGCGAATGTCGTACTCCTGCATCGGTTTAAAGTACACCGCAATTTGACCAATTGGTTTCCGGAATCGGCATACAGTCGCAAAAAGATCGAAACGCGAGCATCCTCCTAAAATGATCGTAAGCAATTCAAAGACAGTAACGTCTATCATAGCTTTTTATTCTCGGTAGTAAATAAGGAGTGATTGCTTCGAAGATATGTACGCGCACGTATCAGCAAAGATGACGGCAAGGCTAATTTTGCACGGCTAGGATCTTATTGAAAACCAGCGTGCGTGATCGTCGCTGGCGATCTTTGACCGATCGCGGTTACAGCAGCGATATTACACGTCGTTGGTCGTCCAGAGAGCATGACGCAAGGTAACGGAACGGTGGGTGGGAGTAGCAGATGGGCGAGAAAGGAACGGGGGGAGAAATGAATGACGCGTGAAGTGGGATAGCGGGGAATCTAGTTTGGTCGATCGCGAAGGCAGAGCGGTGTTTGTTGTTTCCGCTCGCAGGATCGAGAGGCCGCACCTTCCAGAAGCCGCGTGGTCGAAACACGCGCGCGCACGCTGCTATCAAGATAGCCAGAAAGTCAGAGAAAGAGAGAGACAGAAAGAGAAGGAGAGAAAGAGGAAGATAGTTAAAGTCCGCATGCTGCAACGTGGTGCGACGACTGGGTTTCCGTGGGTGCGTCCTGCGGGTGTTTTCGCAACCGCGTCTGGATCGATACCGTCGGAGAATCTGGAGCGCAACGGCTAGTCTCGGCTGGTCCGCTTCTAGGTCGAAGGAATTGGCGAAGGGGGTTGCAGGGGGCTGAAGGGAGCTGCAAGTGAGGGAAGCGAAGAAAGCGGCGCCGATCAGGCGGCCGGCCGGCCGGCTGGTACCTTGGTGCACGAGAGCCTCAGGCTCTCGGCGTCGGAAGTCGTCGTCCTCGCGGACCGGAAGTCGACGAGGACGCGCTACCTGCGACCGTGAAACGTCTCGTTAACAAGTCCCAGGGAAACGGGGTCAACCGAGACGTGCAGAATTCTGGAGGAACCAACGAATCGAATTATTGTTGAGGTAAATGCAGCATGGTCTCGCGCTTGCGCCCCATAGAACACGGTCCAGCGTGTGCAATAGTCGAAGAATCGCGGAGTCGTAAAGTAACAGAGTCGCGTCGTGTTCGAAAACTATCACCGGAGCTAGCTTCGATTCGCTAGACGAATCGATCGATCGGTAGGACCCCGGTGCGTCACGGTCCCGATATACGCTCGTGCAGATCCCACCCCGAGATTATGCATCGGCGTCGCCCTCGTCGACCGCGTCAGCGTCTAACGGTTTCGGGGTTGGTTTCCTCGATAGCTTCACCCTCGCTGGACGATTCTCTGCTATTCCAGTGAAACATGTGATCTGATCGTTTCACATTTCAGAAACGTACCAACGTGAAAGCGGGGATCGGAGTTCAGTGATCGGAGACCGGCCAGCAGCAAGATAAATCAGCGATCGTGGATCGGAGGAGACTGACGAGAGGGAAAGTCGAAGTCTCCACGAATAGAAGATGACGCGATGCGGCCAACAGTGCGCACAGTGACGGAGCATCGGTAAGATATAGCGGCGATTCGAGCACGAGGACCGATCCACGCGGTCAACGTTTGTGGCGCGCAAACACGCGTCGCCGGTGATAATGATAAGTCGCGGCTTATCGAGGCTTCATTGTCCGCGAGTCGCGAGTTGCGAACGGAACGTGTTGCTATTGATTTCTTCCTCGATCGGCGACGTGAAAACGGTCGGGCTGTATACAGCGTTCTGATTTTAGCTGGAACGGACGACGAGATTGTCGTGGACGCATCGCTGGACATCGTGGGAACGGCTAGATTCTTATCGACGATGACCTCATCGAGAAATCAAGATTGAATTTAGATCAGACTTAGAACTAAAGCCGCTGGAATTATACTTGGATCGAAGTGAGCCGCAAATACAAAGCAAGCAGCGGATAGGCGCGGTCGAAGCGTTGCGGCGTCGATGGCTTTACAACCTGCTTTACGATGGCTTTACGATCGATTTTTAGATAGATTTATTCGAAAAGATTGTAAATCAGCGCAGTAAATCGAAAAATCTAAGAATTACTGGACACTTAACACTGGAACAAATAAGCACTGGTACCGACTAGCTTGTATCGATTTTAAAAATAACTGGAACTCATAGATACATCCAATAATTGTTCACAAAATGATCTTCCCAATCTCAATAATTGCAAAATAAGTACTCTAGAAGCCGTAATTTTGTCGGGTTCGGTAGTTCTAGTGTTAACTCTGTACAGGAATACTGTTTCTTCGCAAAAAATCAACATACAGATGCCTTTGCTGGCATCTCAAAAGGGCACAGTGTGGCTTTCGCGAGTTAAAGAAACAATAAGTTACTGAAAACTGAAGTAGAGAAGAGAATTGACTGACTCCTTTCGGTTTGTAGATCGACAAAGCTAGAGGGTTCGTGGAAAAGCGATTCGAAGCGAGCGGAAGCGACCTGCGGAAGAGTCTTTGGGAGCCGTCGGTAGCCGACGGAACACGAGTGAAAATCGAGACATAGCCAGTGCCGTAGACCTGGGGGCCCAGGGTATAGGTGCGGCGTATTAATAGCCCGCGATACGTCGTTGGTGGGGGGACGTCGTTCGCTCGCGGGTGAAAATAGAAAAGAATGTTTTTGGAATCCAATTGGACTTGGTTGGTCGAACGATGGGGCAATATGGCCGACTTGGCCGAGCGGGTGGACGATCTGATATGCAGTTTCGACTCGGCTGGTGACACGACCATGGATACGTTATCGATGTTAATATTCGGCTGGATGTTGTTCGGGCTCGTGGTGTTGTGTGTCGGCAAATACGTTTACAATCGGTTCGTTTTAAATGAGGTCGCCTCCGGTACGATAATTGCCGCGAAGGACGGCCATATCGTTCACGGTGATAGCGTTGGTGTCGGTGGTGGTGGTGGCGGTGGTGGCGGCGGTGGTGGCGGTATCTTCGGCGGCAGCAAATTGCTTTCGCTGGGAAAGCAGAAACCAGCATCGGGATCGAGCGGATCGTCAAGCGGAAAATCCTCCGCACCGTCTGGGGCAGGTGGTGGCGGTACCGGTTCCGCTTCCGGATCCGCCAGCCACCCGTCCGCACCTGTCTCCGCACCTTCCGGATCCCCAACGTCTTACGTCCCGCCAACCCCACCTGTTCGAAAGCGTCTTACCGCCAGAAAGACTTCCGGTGCCCTGATTAGTCCCGCTAGAAGCTCCAGGAGCCTGAACCTACCAACTGCGACCGGTGCCGACCCGGACGCGGTGCGCTGGATCAATGAGATCATCGTATGGCTCTACACCGATCCCGCAATCCTCGACGAGGTGCTGTCGGTCTGGGTGGGATCCCTGAACCAGTTCACCGCCAACTCTGTCGACGAGGTGAGCATCTATTCCTCTGTCGTCGACCACGCTGCTTTGGCAATCGAGACGTCGCGACGACTCGTCTCGTCTTCAGTCGAAATACCGCGGGGCTAGATAAGGGGCGATCTGAATTTTCGGCTGTGCGTGGGTGGTCACAGCAACGGAAACTCTCGTCGCAACCACTCGGCGTTGGACAATTTTATCTTGCCTGACAGATGCGCGCACACGCGCTCGACCACTGTCGGACAGAACTTTTATGACGCTGTTGATCGCCGATTGGAAAACATTTCACGTGTCCCCGACTGTTTTTCCTCCGTTTTTACTGCCACGATGAACAAACAGAAGTATGCATTCGTATACGTATGAATGTTGAATCAACTTGGTTATCGTTGTTCGAAAAAGATTCGTGAGTCTAGATGGTCCCATTTAATCGGGGCATCCTGCAACAGTTTGCATGAAAAGGGAAACCGTTTCGTGTCGCTGCGACGTTTACTAATAAAGTATTTGCAACTGCCGTGTAACGCTTTACCTACCGATAATGAGTTACTAGTTTTCTCATTTATAAATCAACGAGTCATCTAGAATAGCACAGACCAATTACTTTCTTTAGGATTGCTGTTTAGAAGAAGAAGCCAGTAGGTAAAGCGTTAATGTTTTCTTCCAACGTGTTCGTCTAGCACTACGGGTATCATTATACATATTGTGATCACATGATAATTATGGATGAGCAAGTTCGAGAACATAATCGATAACTGGTTTTGCAGCATGGGGTTGGAGTTGAATTTATCCGGGTTCTCCCTGAAACCTATCCACCCAATCTCTCCAATATATTTTGCGAATGCGACTCGAAGGATGACGTGGTACGTATGTGTAAATCTATCGGTTTGCTCGAAATCCGCTTAATCCCGAATGAAGACTCTGATCTGCTGCTTCGTTCGCAGACGATCACGTGCGACTGCGAAGCTACACCCGCTCTGCAGCTGAAAGCTTTTCGTCGCAAGGCGGATAAGCTGGAGGTCAGCCACTATCGCGTCAACGTAAACCGTTTCCGCGCCCGGCTGCACGTCATCTGCATTACAGAGAAGCTTCTTCTTGACCTGAAATGCGACGGCTGGCCAGAGGTTTGTAGCAGACAATCTATTGGTCGATCTTCGACGTTCATATGAATAATTGATGCATCAGGTGAAAGTATCGTTGGCGGCTGTGGGAACGATCAAGAAGGACCTCGACGAAAGCCACTTGCAAGAGGTCGTTACGGAAATTGTCGTCGGCGCTCTAAGAGGAACCAACGTTCATTTGAACCTGTTCCAGTACCCCAATTGTCCGCGACTATGGAGGGAACAAGCATCCAGTCTGCCTGGTTTTTCTGTGCCGGTGCACTACGACAACATGGTAAGATTGCTGCATTTGGGAGATTATTATCAGGAGGTTATTATCAAAAAGTGGACTCTATCTAATTCTTATTCATTCGCAGAGCACGTCCAGTGGCTCGTTGCAGGCCCAGCAGATGCGGCAGCAGCAAATGCGGACCCGTACCCCGACTCCGGCACAGAGTCAGTATGTGTCAGGTGAGAAGAGGTTGTTAGTGAAAGTGGTGAGAGCGTCGGAGCTCGGTGGTGAGCAAGGTGCCATGGAACCGTACTGTGTGGTCGAGCTGGACGAGCCACCGCAAAAGAATCAAACCTCGGTGAAAAAGGATACCCGGAACCCACTGTGGGATGAGGCGTTCTTGTTGTAAGTTCTCCTGCAACCCATAATAACGCATTGCTATCTACCACGAATCAAATTTTAATTTTTTTTTTATCCTCAGCGACGTAAACCGGAACACAACCGAAGTCTTATTGGAAATCTACGATCGCGTGAACAAGTCTCAGCGGTTCCTTGGCCTTGGAATCGTCGGGGTCGACGAACTGCTCGCGAATCCTAGTCAGAGGCAGATCATACCTCTCCAGTGTCGGCCGTATGAAGAAGAGGACATCACTGGCACCTTGACCGTCGAGGTAACTAAAAAGTTCGATTAAAGACGCGGAACTGAAGCCTCGTTGTTCTGTTCACCCGCTTTCTCTCCAGACCCTGTCACCCCCTGTCTCTCTCTCTTTTTCTTTCTCTCTCTTTTTCCCAGTTTCTGTTCATCGAGGGTGCAGAGGTGCCTCAAATTGGGAGCAAACCTTTCAAGGTGAAGGAGACGCTAAAGGCGGTGTCACCGACTCCTCGTACCTACAATCCGACAAATCTCATCAGCGACAATAGTCTAAATTACAACAATGGTAACAGCACACTTATCTTGTACGACTCTACCGTTCAATCCGATGGGGGTAATTACCAATTACATTATCTGCAAAGGCATTGCGTTCCTATTCACGAGTGTGGAATCATAGTGATTAGTGTCGCGCGTCCGTACACTTCCTCCCACACAGACGCAGACTGTTCGCTGTTTTTCCTCGCGAACCACCGTGTCTCCGAATTACCGACGTCTGTTTAACGGCGCAGGGAATTGCTCTGTCTGTCACCTGCCCGTGAAACGTGCCTGGTTCTGCGTACTAGTCCGAGTTTTAATCGAATAGAACCATCGAGACGCCGCTCAGTGTTTCGAAAGTCAGCATTCCTCATTATAGAATCATGCTAAATTTTCTTGAGATCTTTGGACGGCGGTACCGAGGTTCCATTGTCCATGAAACTCTAATCTCGTCGAAACACTGTGCGTCGTGATTGTGCGGACTTGTACTCGCATGTAGACAGTCTCGAGTAGCGCATAGATTCTTTGTCTATTCCCCTACCTCTTTTTTATCTCCTTAAGCGGCCCATACGAGCTCCACAAATTGAAATCACTATGTCTTTTTCGAAAAACTATGACGCTTCGATCGGTCAGAAAACTGTAGCGGAGCGTGATTGATATTAGTTGTAACGTTTGTGGGCCCCTTAACATTCGTGTTTAACGCCCAGCACGATTTTGAATGGTTTTCACGCTCGCCTCCCGATCGGAATGTTTCCCGGTACGCAGTCCTTCAAAAGTTATTTCGGCTACCAGAGAACCGATCTTGACGAGCGACGATGACAGTAAATCACGATTTACGTAACCCGCCGGGACGTAGCCAAACGCGAAAAATTCATCTGGTAAATGAAATGACCGATGCTTCGTAGAGAAACAATGGACAATGTTCAAGCGTCTTATATACGAACGATGACCACGAATGGATTTCTCACGGACATACCGATTCAACTCGAACCGTTCGTTTTCGTAGATTATCTGACTAATGGGAACGCCATCGAGTCGCCCTACAGGACTGGTCAGAGTAACGGGAACAAGGGGACCCTAATCGTCCACAGCCAGCAGAGGGTACGTTCCCGTAAAGTTCCGCTTGGATGGATCCGCAACTGCAGCGAATACTTCCTTTCTCCTTTTCTTGTCTAACTCATACTTGACTAACTGTTTCGTATCTTTTTCTTGGTTTTCTTTTGCAGCAACCGGAGCGGCAAGTAGTTAAGGTAACCCGTTACACTGCATGACATCATCCGAGACGATAATCCGTGCACGCCCACCACGAGTCGAGTCACCAAAACGTTTCTCCTCGGTTTTTTTTTCATTTTTCTTTGCGATAACTATCCATTGTATCATTTTATTTCAGTTTTTTTTCGAAAGATAGATCAAACCCTCGTTGATAAACACTGTTCAATAAACTGCTTGTGGATAATCTAAAATCCACAGAGTATGTGTTTGACAATGTTTAATATATTGTACCCAAGTGTTTCTTTAGAATCATAGATCGCACCCATTTGATTACGCGTGGTTTGAACCCCGTAGATCTAGTTGCGCCCATAGCTTTAACCGAGAGCAACCCTCCGTCTCACGAGAGCACTAATAATCGTCAGCTGCGTGGCGTGTGTTAACTAATTCGGCAGGTCGCCCTCACGGAACACGGCAGCTGGCAAGAGATATCCCCAGAGGTAATTATGTGCTCGAATGTCCGTATGTTCAATGTTTGATGTCAATTAACTCTTAAATTCCAAAGCATCGATCGATACGAAGAGTATGGGCGATAACTCTGATGTCCGTTTTAGCATGGAACGAAAGACACGAGCGCGACGTCAGGGCCAGAAAGCACGCCGAATTCCTCCAATTCTGAAGGTACTTTATTCCTTGATCCTGTAAGCGTAAACCCGCTCGTGTGCTGATTGTTTGCATTTTCTTGCAGAAAGAGGAAGAACTCGAAGAAAACGGCGAGACTTCTTTGGCACCATAAAGAAGCGACTGACGAGATCGAAAACAAGGAGTAGGTCCGTGGGTCCGGAAGGTGATTTAAATCACGAAGACCCTCATTCTAGATCCATTTCCGCGGACAGAGCACGCGATCCTGGATCCGGTACGACTCGATCTATAGTCTCCATGCAATTTACAGTAGCTAGGCTAAATATAAAGAACAGGCGGTACAAAGTAGAATTAGCTCTGTTACTAGCTTAAGTTGAACTTGTTTGTTGTGCGTACGAATCGCCTCTGGCACGGTGTGCGTGATGCTTGGTGAGTATTATCTATCGGTAGCAAGGATGCTATCGGTGTTCCGGATGACAAGCCCTTTGTCAATGCAAATTCGGGTGCAGTGCTGTCAATAGGCTCTCCTGCATCCGTGTAGTTGCTATTCTATTAACCAGCTAAACACATAGGTTCATAAACGCATAAACACATACAGATAGAAAAATTTGATAGAAACCCGGTGGACTTCTTAGATTGATAGCTCTAAATGACGCTAATTGCTAGAGTTAACACTTTAGTTACCGCCTATTACTTTCCATAGCGACTAACGCAACGGAGTGCAAATAGTGGTTTCGCTTGGGTTTTATAGCTCGTTTATCGATACCAGGAAGGGAAGAGCACTCGAGGCGGTCCAGTCTGAGCGAGGCTTCCGGTATAAGCGGAGCGTCAACGAGGACGTACATCAACGAAGCCTCTACGCTGGTTCTCGAGACGGTTGAGAACGGTATCAAAAAGTAAGGAACGCAACACTGTCTTATGATCCTCTAACGGTCAGCTGTTGACGTTGATTCTCTTGATTTTCAGGCACTATTTGGTACCTCTGTCGCTCGCACAGAAGAACAAGTGGAGGAAAAAGGGTACCAAACTTCACATATTCAACGATCATACGTTTATAGCGAAACACATGGCGGGGTAAGAAATTGAAGCACAGTTCGAGTAGAAACAGATGTTCGTTGAACTCGTTGCGTTTCAGGGGAACGGTATGCGAAGTCTGTAAACGAACGCTAGCAAGACGGTTGGGCAAACAGGGTTACGAATGTAGAGACTGTCAGATGAAGTGTCACAAGCACTGTCACGTCAAGGTGGACACTACTTGTCCCACGTCCACTATACAGAACATCGAACTGTAAGTGATCAGTGTACTGACTCATTGCCAGAATCTTTACAAAGACTCAGTAGAAAAAGTCTGCCTACGCTATTTAACACGGAATAATTTTTGTGAAATTGGACCAAACTTGAATATTTTGAGGTGTTAGAATGACTAGTTTACTAGACGATACGCGAAAAACAGTTGTGTAAAAATTGCAAATGGTTGGAATGATACAAAAGATAAAGAAATAATGTTTTTAAACAATGAAAAATAATGCAAAACATCATTCTTTTTCCTCATTCCAATTGCAACTTCGCAAAAATTTGTTTACTCATTGTTTAGTAATCTAGTTCTTCTATCTCCTATCCCGTACAATTCGATAGGTCCAATTTGAAAAAAGTTATTTCGTTTCAAAAAGGATACGTAGACTTTTTCTACTAAGTGTATACTTTTCGGATCGTTTATGAAACGTTTCGATCAGCTAATCGTATTTTCTTCTGATTCGTTCTTCGCGTAAGGTCGCTACTGCCAGTGCTCAGTGAATAGGTAAGTCAACGAGTAGATTCCTGAGCATGATTTCCCGTTTTCTATCATTTAGGAGTTCTCTCTCTCTCCCTTTGTCTGCTCGATTACTAATCGGTTGCTTGCTCTCGACTCTATTTGGCCGAATCATGTCGTTGTGTTCTTTAGTTAGAAACCAGAGTCCTGTTCGTACCCTCTGTTTGATTTCTGTGAGTGAAGTCGTCCCTGTAATGCTAATATATAGATTAAATGCATACTCTTGTGCATAGGTATGCTCCGTGTTTTCGCTACCAATTGACCGGTTAAAGATAAGAGTTGTATGTTTTCTAGAACGTGTGTAAAAGCTCCACGTCTCGAACGTATACCATCCAGCCAGCTCTGCTGATTAGGAGTGAGCCGAGCGGTTGTTCGACGGACGTCAGCTGTTTCACTGGTGCCAGCGTAACCAGAGTCGTCATTTTGCCCTGAAATTGTTGTTCGAATCGCTTCGTTGATGACCGTTCGTATTTAAAAAAAGGAATCTCGCGCTGCGCTTGAACGCATGATCACCGTTAGGCCGTTGCTTGCCGGATCAACGGGGCGAGCCACGTGTAACCAGACCAGAATGATACGATCATTCGCAAATAGAGGAGCATCTCGTTTGCAGCGCTTCCGAAACCGGCACGAACGAACGAAGAGAATAGTAATTGAAACGAAACGCAAACGAAACGAAACGGAGCGAACAGAATGGAAGAGAATCACGCGGATATAATCGATACGGCAGCACTTAACTCTATCGACGAATGAGATAATCATATTTTTACATACCTCTTTCGCCCTGATCTTCGAATCGAGGCAGTCGAAAACGTAGTAGCGGCGGATCATTGATCATTAGACTGCGGTTATTTACTCGTACTCCCATTTTTAAATTTAAAATAGGATTAAAACGAGGGAAATGTATTTCTTTCGTTGACTAAACGATCGTTAAGAGTCAAGTAAAAATGTTATGTGTTCCTTTGCACTTTTAACACATGCATGAAGTAAAGATCCGCAGCCTACCAGTGATCAATCATCCGCCCGGGATTCTAGATTCTAGATTGACGCGTTCTCACTCGAATTTTTATGCAGTTTTTTACGCTTCGACGAACGTATCCTTTTCCATTCTATATTAAGGCTCGATTTTCTAACGATTCCAAGCTTCACGCTTACAACGTCGTGTCTCGCGTATACTCTTTCCCCCTTCTCGTCGATCTCGTTTCTCCGTCGATCTCGATCCCCGTTTCTCGTTCTCAATCTCATTCATGCTTGAGACGAGAGAAGTAAGGATCGCGAACGATCCGGAAACGAAATTCGCGAAGAAACCGTGAAAATCGAACGCGTCGACGACACACAGTGCCTCTACGCGCGAAAGCTTCTACATTTCGGCTGAAACATAGTGTTACCAAGATCTATATGCTAATTGCCTCGGCGATAACTATCGACGAGGATCGAGGAAGTGTCGCGTTTGCGACCACTGACGTAGGGATGGAGACGAAGGAAGGAAAACTTGTTACGGTTTATGATAACGATAGCAATATTGTGTTATAATAATAAGAATAATATATTACATTATGATTCTACGTTGATCTATCGTCATTCTTATCACACACCTTTCCCTCTCTTATCCTACCCGTGGCTTTAATTTAAGGCGCATTTGGTGCATCGGTAACTGCTTCTCCTTTTGTCTACCTCTTTTTTGTCTTTCAATAGCGTCTCTCGAATGCTCTCCGATATCTAGTATCATTTGCTTTAATCAGTTAGCTGTTGCAGTCTTTTTGAAGAATTTAGTCTACATTTTTTCATGTTTTCTATGAGGAATCACGCAGTGCCGGCTTGTACATACCTTTCAGGGACATCCTGTATATCCCTCTGAATCAGTATACTGTTTTTGGCAAGTACACTGTCACGAAGGAATGACAACATTTTGTGTTATGACAAGTATACTCGTTAAAAGAGCCAACTGAAAAAAGATAAAGTCCTTAGACGGACGCGATTTTAGAATGGTGGATTTAATTAATTATTGCTGCATTTAAGAGGCAATTGTTATTGACAAGAGTACAGCACAGCAACAAGAGTAGCCTGTCTGAAAAGTCGCAGCACTGCATGCAATTTAATAAATTAGCTTCTGCGGCAGATCTCGATAAAAGCACGTTCTAAAATAAGAAATGCGAGATCGTTATCGCAGCTACTTCGAGCAGATCTAACGTCGAAGGTGATTAATCGATCGCGAATAATTTACAGACCGTAATTATTCGCCTGTGATGTGTCTTAGGTCTGGAGCCCTTTGAATCTAGGGAAGTTGTTGCTGATATTATTTTTCTTTTCAAAATTTTGAATAGCTTAATAAATTGTCCACGGTTTCTTTCTTGTGCAAATTTCAATGCTCCATCAAGAATAACAAGGTTTACTGGTTCATTTGACACGTTCAGTGCCGACAATCAACCAATAAAATTCCCACAACGTCAAAGCAATTCAATTAATTAAACTGAAACTAGACAGTTAAAATTGGTCATAGTGAATGACACTAGAATTCTTTCGCATCCGAAACATCCTAGTCGAATTCAATTTGTTCGAATATATTACAATGAAAATGAATGTTCAAAATTGATCAAAAACTAGCGTCACCCATATTTGACCGATGCGGCACTCAAGGTGTTAAACCTTTACTATACATGTCAAATTTTTTTTATTCCTATAGGAATAAATGTTATAACATGAATTACTACCTTAGCGAATGATTACTGTACAGTCATTGATCTTTTTCGCGTTTCTATTGTTAAAAGTCGACGTCAAATGAGATTGCCACCACTATGCTGATACCTTACGTTATGTATTCCAATGGGTTTTCCGTTTATAAATAAATACAACATAGTGTACGGAGCCATCGATGCGGCTACTCTTTCAACCACTTTGAATCCCACAGGAGTACTAGACTGAAGTAGCAATTGCGCTGAGACTTTTCGATGACGCAGGGTTGTCCACGCGGCCGTTTGTCCGTGCAGTTCGCAGTTTCTAAAAATCTGGAAGATGCTATTAGTAGCGGGAGAGAAAGAGAATGAGGCAGAAAGAGGGAGGGAGAGAGGGAGAGAGAGGGAGAGAGAGAGAGAGAGAGAGAGAGAGAGAGAGAGAGAAATCGAGGTTGGTCAGAGAGACCGATGAGTTGGGTGTTCGAGTAGCGAAAAATCCCGAAACCACGATTCGTCGAGCAAAGCGGAGATGTAGATGTAGGTTGGCGCATCGTGGGGGAAGAAAGGAAGGAGCTCGGATTCGGCTCCTAACTCGCGCTCGTTCTCGCTCTCGGCTCAAAGTGGAGCAACGCGGCGACCTAATTCACGGTCGAAGCCCCAATTTCCAACGGGTTCGCCGAGGAGAGCGGGCTGCTCGTCGACGACGGAACAACGGGGTATCCATGACGACGTGACGCAACGAACACGTCATCGGAAAAGCGCAACGACCTGGCCCGTACGTTCCTCGCAAACGCGGCTACGCCAAGGGCTTGAATGGGCTGCTGCGACGAATTTTCCATTATCCTCGTCCCGATTGATTCGTTACGCGGCTTCTTCCCGTTTTCGGGGCCGGAATTCCGACCGAAACGCGTTCCCATTTCCTCTTATCCGAACCAATCTGCTGTTCCGAGTCGAACAATCGCTTCCACGGACTCTGCTACCTTCTTGAGAAAAGTAGCCGATCAAAATTGCTCGGATGCAGATCTGTGCGCACTCGCGCTATCTGCGGACTCGAATGTCTTTTGTAGAAAGATGCGAAAACCGTGTAGTATAGAAATCGTTGCAGTAACTTCTTGAACCGGTCACGATCACGAAAATTCATCGTAATAATGGCGTGATTGTCTTTATTTTTAAAAAGTTGCTCCGAGAACAATCAAAATCGTTTGAGATAAAGATTTTTGCATGCTCAAAATAACATATTATCTCATTGTTATTCTTTCTTCAAATAATTAAGTATTATGAGGTTCCTTTGACTTCTAATGATAGAATTTATGGTTCCACTGTTTTTATTGCAACAAGATTCCATGATTTACACGTAATGTTAGGAATTATCTTTATAACGACATTTTTCAATATTACACCGTTTTTATTCTGAAGTAACACCTTGATACTGACATGTTATTGACATTATTCGACTAATTCTTTCTAGCATAATTTATAGATGATTTATTTTTATAAAAAAACTTGAAAACTGTACAGTATAGAAATCATTTTCGAATCATCCCGAACCGATAGCGATCACAAAAAATTGATCACACAGTGACAGGGATGTCTTTATTTTTGAACAGTTGTTCCAAGAACAACCGAACCGCTTTTGGGATCGCAGGTACGCAAATCTGTATGCATTCATGATATCGGATGACTCATTGATCTTGATATAAAAAGATCGATGGTTCGTGCAGTAGATATGACATCTAGACATCGCTGCAGAAATTCTCTGAACCCTTAACCACTACGAAAATTTGATAAATAATTGCGTTTTTGTTTTTATCTTTGAACAGAGGTTCCAAGAACAGTCAAAACCGCTATTGCGAACGCCTGGATGGAGATCTATACGCATTCGTGACACCTGTGCACTCGTTCATCTCTGTTTACGATGATTTACGAATTGCGCAGTCTAGACATTTTTGGAGAAATTTCCTGCGAGCAACTACGAAATTTCGTCAAAGTTGCTGTCTTTATCCTGGAGCTGTTGCTTCAAGAACAATACGGATGCGTTCTTTTAGACCCCAAGTTTTCTACCTTCAAGAGGTACTTTGAAACACCGTTGCACAGATTAATAAGTAAAAAATCCTATAAAAAAAGGGCCTTCGATCGAAGCAAGTCGTAGTACAGTGGGATATCTTGTTGTATCGATTGAAACGGTTCTCGATGAAGAAATTAACAGAATCTCGCTTCTCGTGAGATTCCAACGATATCGAAGGAGGAAAAAATTGGTGCACGATCGGCGGTGCAGGATCCTGGACGCATGAATCGGGATCGAAGGAGGAAGGAAGTCGGGGCCCCGGAGAAGCCCGTATGCGTGCGTACGTGCGCGCAATGACGTCGAGTGATCGAAGGATGGAGGGACCAGCTGGAACCGAGTTTATTCAATCGCGAGCTCGGAATTAGGGCGCGTTGTCGGCGGTCTCCTCAATGACGTCGATGACGTCACCCGTTTGAAAGGAAAACTAGGGCAAACGAGGAGAGAAAAAGAAACGCGTTCGAGGGGAGCGATCATCGTCCGAAGCCAGCGTCGGCTACTTGTACGCGATCTGCGGTCGATCCTTCGGGATCAAGCGCGTTCCCAACCGGGTCGCGTCTCTTACCATTTTTCCGAGTTCTCTCTAACGTCGAGGGTCCAGCTTCCGTAGGTCGCCCTTTGACACGAACACATCTTCCCAGCAAAATCCAAAACTCTTGGAGTTATTACGAGCTTCGAATTTTTTTGCAAAGTTAGAGAAAGTTAACGTGGGGGTTTCCTCAACTAAAGTTGTCTCCTGCCGCCAACAATTGTAGACAAGACGTTGCAGAGAAGTAGGAAGTACTCCTTAGATCTGAATTGTTTATCGATCGATATCCAACGAAGTACCGTGACGGTTCAACGGATCGAGTTCTCCGTCGTTATAAAAATGCCAAGTTCGATTAAAAGAAGATATTCTCAAGTGATTGAGGATCTATTAATAGACGAAGCGTCGAGAAATTCGAGGCGAGTGAACCGCCTGGGAGAAGGTGGAGAAACCTACGCGGGTGGTATTTTCAGCAGGAAATGCAGAAACGGTCGGGTGACGTTGCGTCGTCGTTGACTCGGTTCCCCAAGGAGATAGTGGTGGCGAGGGGAGAGCGATTTGCGATTCGGGGCGGTGCCGGGACGGGGCCGGTAAAGGGCCGAGAAGGGGCCGAGATGGGGCCGAGAAGGGGCCGACAAAAAGGGGCGGAGAAGGAACCGTACGACGAGGCCAT
The DNA here is from genome assembly GCA_028455555.1 of Augochlorella aurata. Classification (NCBI taxonomy): domain Eukaryota; kingdom Metazoa; phylum Arthropoda; class Insecta; order Hymenoptera; family Halictidae; genus Augochlorella; species Augochlorella aurata. The sequence continues at coordinate 1,169,325 of CM052154.1, forward strand.
GGATCCAACTATAGATCGGGCGCGTGCGCAAGAGTAACGGCGACGTTTGGCAGACGGGATCTTTGAATGAACTATGGTATTTCATGGGGATGGGCCAAGCGTCGTTCTATCTAGGTCAAAGAAGGGTCGTGAATGGCGTCGCCTGGCTGTAGTGACGTCACGGGGTGTCGCGTGCAAACCCCTGCAAGTGGGTCACTCGTTGACGCTGTCATGGCCGTGGCTATAAACGGACCAGCGGCGTCCTTCCTCGTTTTCGCGTGTTCCTGCGGACCGTTTTCCGGTAGCCGTCGCACAGATTGCTACAGTCCGTCACCTTGGACTTTTGCCGGCCACGTCCGCAGCGTTCCTCTTCCTCCAGCTTCCGCTGAACGGGTATACCAAGTGTCACCCTCCTCGTTGCATTTGCAAAAATGCCACTGGCCTTTGTCTATTAGGTGCAAATTAGCCGTGTCCTGGACCGATCAATTAACCTTTGCGTTTCAAAGTTACGGTCACTCGACACGCAAAACTATGCGATCGAGAGAGGGTGGCATTTACCGAACCCGACATTGACACTGAGTACAGGAAAACGACGTTACTCGATAAATTGGTCTGTGGATTTTCGTTAACGATCAGAGATAATCGTATTTGCGGCACAAGGACAATGGAGTGCTATAAACGATGCACGGGAGACGTTCGAATGAAAAATCTTTATTTGATAAGTAAACTACGAGTATCGACATAGGTAATACTTAAATACAAAACATTCAGTCCTGAGATTCTGCCATTCTCGCATTCGACTCTCAGTATAGTCCGCTTCGTTTGCTCGCCTTCTTCTCGTATAGAACGTCGCGCGTGGAACGTTCAATCGTCGTATGCCAATTGCTTCGCGATGTGTGTACCATGCAATCACGTGGCAAATATTTACAAGGCACTGGAAGATCGCGTTAACGTGTGTTCCGCGTGAATTCGCGCGAACCCTTCGACCACCGATCCGAGCGAACAATTAATTACCTAAGTTAGGACCATTTTAATTGCACGAATTCTTGAATGCTGTATCGATCGATGCGAAGATTGACTTGAATTAAAAAGGAAGCTGACGACCGGTGGTGCTCAAGGATTGAAGGGCCGGCAATCGTCGCGGTTTACTGATGGAATCCGAGAAGCGCGACTCTCGTAGGGTAAACGGCGACGCGTGCGGGCCCTTTCACGCTCGCTTCTCCGACCGATGAGAATTACCCCGCGATGGGTCGGTTGACAAGACAAAGGATGCCCTCACCGATTTTCCGCTCGATGATTCGCAGCAATCGTTCGACTCGCGTCCGAGTCATAACGATCACGGTGAAAGGATGCGTCGCGCGAATCGCGATACGATCTTCGAATCGTGATATGTTTTTAAAAGTACCCTTAATGAACGAGATATTCTACTCTGCAGGCGACTGCGACGGTCGTGGCACAGTCCGATAGCTCCGTGTAACGAACACCCCTAAGTAGACTGTGAATCTTCTACCTCATTCTGTTGGGACTGGGTTACAAATAGAATCGGTAAACAACAAATAGACGTGGATTTTGATTGATCATACGAGAATAGCCTCGCGCAACGTAAGTCTGATTTTTCCGTAACCTTCACGGCTCCCGATTGTGCCACGAGCACCTGGAGCCCCTGCAGTACGTGTATCCGAGTACACACGATCGAAAGTCGCATTCCGCGCGGCTGACAATGGACTCTCAATCGTTTCCACCCTGTTTGACAGAAGACGCGCCATACTGCGCGATTCCAATGTGTCCACATAATTGACTTATAAATATGTATGTTACGTCGCGCCACCAGCGAATTGATCCGATTCCGTCTTGCGAACGGTAACGATCCGCGGGGGTGCGCGAGAAGAGAATCGGCCTCGTTGCGATCCAAGAAAGAGTTTTGTTGTCGCGCAGCTGAGAAAAAGATCGTCTCGATTGGTCGTGGACCGCTGCGCAGCTGGTGCTCGTTTCTCACCCCTTTCCCAATTACGTCCAGCGATCGAAAAGCAATTTTCGCATCCTGCTTGACTGCTACGAGCACGCCGCAACTCCGCGGTACTCGCAAAGATGGCCGTTCTTTGATTTAGAACTGCTCGGGTCCATTTTTGGCCGTTTTCGAAGTCCGTGACAATAAGTGGTGATCGTAGAAAATTAATTGCCTAAGTCTACTACAATAGAAAACGAAGAGTCTACGAACGTTGTACCAAAGTACTTGACGCAATGCGCAGCAGTGGCCATCGAGGTTGCATCGAGTTCGAATCATCATTGAAAAGAAGATAGAGACACGTTGAAGCTCTTTGTCATTGGAAATCCTATATCGGTACGCCCTCGGCGAACCGAGCGCTAAGCAGCAATGCAACTTTAATGGCCACTGCGGTTCAAAATTCCGGTCAGAACGGACCGTGGTCTCGTTATATTGGAATAACGAGTGCGGTGACATTTAAAATTTAAAGATCGACTCATCGAGATATCGACTACTTCTCCTTACTTTGATACTCGTCGTTCGAAACGGCTCGCGTACTATCTCTGTGTAGTTTGTGAGTGTGCTAACCGCCCCTATAGAAGGTACATAAGTATGTATACGTGGTAGAACGACTATGTTTCTCTCTACGTGATCTATCCTCGATTTACGAATAGTAGCGAGTAACCTACGACGCTATCGTCCCCGCGCCGCCGATTTATGAAAACTTTCACCCCCCTCCTTCCGTTCCGGATGTCCTCGATCTCCTTCGACGTTCTCGATGTCCTCGGGGGTTCTCGATGTCCTCCTAGCCGTGGTGTTCCGGTGGTTTTGGATACCATTGGATTGGTCGTTGGTCTGCGAGAAGCTGCTCCGTCTCGCTCGAAACGTTTAGGCAGTGCGAGAGGAGATCTCCATCGCGAGATCCGCTGGTCCCACGATGTTGGATCGCGACCGGCACGTACCGGCGCGGCGTCGGCACAAATGCTTTCGGATGAGAGGAGGGATCGGGGCGGACGATCGAAGAGCTCTATCGGTAGTGGCCGACGTGTTCTTGGCAGGAGCAAGGCGTGGAGAGCTGCTGGGCCACGCTTCTGGGGACCCTCTGGGTCGGTAGGCCGGACAGTCCTCTGACATAGGTATAGGAGACTGGGCTGCGCAGAATTCTTTTGGGACTTTTCTTCACGTGCTTGTTCTCCTTGCCCTCCCATTTCGAGGTGATTTTCAGCGTCTGGAACGCTCTGCGGAGAGTGTCCGCGGTGAACGACTTCTTGAAAGAGTCGCTGTCGCTGCTGCTGCTCTGCACGTCCGAGGGGCTCGGCGAGTAGGACAACGAGTCGTTGGTTCTGGCGATGCCTCTCACGTCGCCCGGGCTCCACGACCGCGAAGACTTTGCACGAACACGCTCCGTGCTCCTCTGCACGCTCGACAGTCGTTCCTGGGAACGCGTCGGTCGCCCTCGCAGCCGGTCCAGGTAGCAATGAGTCTTCGGCGACCTGGTGGCTCGGCACAGATGCTCGCTGGATCCGCGTCGAGATAATCTCTCCGCGCTGCCGATGCTACCACCGCTGCTGCATCCGCTGTCGGTGCTGCATTCGTCGTCGCCGAAGTCTCGACGACGCCTCGAGGACTCCACCGCGTTCGACGAACCACTGTTCCCGCGTTTCTCCTTTATCTTCTCGCTCGGACTTCCCCGGCGACGATCCTCTTCCGGATCGGTCAGCTTGGTCGCGTCCTCCATTGTCGGCCCACCAGCGATCCAATCGAAATTGAAAGGCGATCGGCCCCGCGTTCTCGACGCCTCGAACGTGGCTCTAGTTTTCACGTTACGTTGCACCACGCACGCTCTGCCAACACACAAGCACTCGACACCGACCGTTAATCCAACTGGCTCGGCACTCGTTGCATGTCGTTCACAAGCTATGATCGAATATATCTATTTGTTAGCCTCGTTAAGCTCTTTGCGTTCACTGAAGTCGCTTTTGTTCCTCTGGTTTCTGTCCACGCTCTTCCTTCGCTCTGTCGAGCTTCCCGCTGCTTTGAAATTCAGAGTCGGCGCTGTACCAGCGCGTTGTCAAACAATAGCTCTCTGAGATGTCGGGTCGCTATGGTGGAGCGCGTTTATGAGGGTGGACTGAGACTCAGCGGTGCGCGGTCCAACCTTTTATACCCTCGCGCCTCATCGGAGGGTGCGCGCATGTCCTCTTCACCACGTGAGGGTTACGAATCCTCCGCGAGGACGCCGCACCGTCATCGATGCGCTTTACCCTCGCGGCAACTGACTGCAACTAACCGATCCGAGGAAACTGTAGCAACGGTACACGGTCGTTACGAAGATTCGAGCGTCTCCATTTCTTAAATAGAATCTGACGCAGGCTAATCTCTTCGGTAATGCTTTCACCCCCGTCATCTTTACCCCTCGATCAACGTGACCTTTCAAATAGAACCTGACGCAGACTAATCTTGTCGGTAAGGCTTGCATCCCTGACGTTGCAACCGGTGTAACGATGCCAATCAGTGTTTCGGTGCAACAGATAACACTGTCGGAACTTCCAGCGCATTTATCTCTGCTGCACTTTTTATCAATATCGTGTCATTTCAAAACCGTCGACACTATAGCATTCGACCTTATTTCTTTCTTCTTTATATTTCTTTCTTTATTTATTTATTTACTTGTGTATTTATTCATTATACAGGCAAGAATCCATTGGTATACAATACCAATAGGACCAATACCATACAATAGCTACAATGACTACACAACAATAATGTCAATACCATACAATAAGAAGACACATGTTCAGTTGCGATCGAGAATATTTATATATAATAATAATATTTATAATAATATTTACTTGTAATTCATGCTCCCCCGGGATCAGAAAGCTTCCCGGGGGTAGCTACAACGTTAACGCCTTTCGTCAGAGGTTAGAATTAAAATAAACCGTGATAAAATGCAGCAATGCATAGTGAGATTAATTAAAGTAAAATAAAACAGTATAAGTGGTGGCTTAAAATCAAATAGCATATCTAAAAAGAGTAAGATGATGTCGACTAGAATAAAGTGAGCATAAAATCAAGTAAAATGATGTAGCAAATTAAAATAGATAGAACAAAATACCATAGTATAAAACGATGTAGGATTTGAAGAAAATTATATAAATTGACATAAAATAGATCAAAATAAAAAATTAGTCATATATTGTAGATTCGGTTCCTAAAGAAAGGGATTTCACCTTGAAGAAGTCCCAGTTCCGATCAGTAGTCATTAGCAAGGCTGCAAATTCTGCTTATTTGGTCGGTATAGACAAGTTAGGTAGTATGTCGAATTGGACAGAAAATTGGAAGATATCTCAAATGCCTCGACGGAGCATATAAGTTATTATAAGACAACACTTGCAGATTATCTATATGGACATTAATAATTTTAAAGAGGAACATATTTTCTTTTATTAGCGTCAATACAAGTTTACAATTATTCCACCCACTTGTATGTCGATTACTAATGTACAATTTTGAGATGATCGTCAATGTTCCAGCCGATGGATTATATGACGTTGTTAAGTATAAAGTTCTTGTTACTGATAACAATTGATGAATAATTATTTATATCAGCCTGTTCCCGGGTGACCGACCCACGAATTTTTATAAATACTTCACCCATTAATCAACCCTCCTTTAATACGCTCGATTCGTTCTGTATCGAAACCGTGTTTCCAGAATGTCGTGTTGTTACGAGGGTAGATTGTATTTTCATTACATTTTCCTGTGACGGAATAGACGTATTATACGCGATAACTACGTCAATTAATTTTGGACGCTGTCACCTCGAAGGCGTTGGTCTACGTCGCGTCTAAAATAAGCCAAGAACGAGCAAATCAAGAGGAAACGTGCAATTGTTCGTCGTCGCTGTCCCCGAATATAGGCGAATCGATATCGCGCACCACAGACACCGGTTCGTTAAATTTAACGATGCCCCGATTTAACGGAGCCACGGTTAAAAGTGTGGCGACGGACTGGGCCAACGATAGGGAAGCGGCCGGATACTGGGGGTGTAGGGAGTATAGGGGGTGTGGGTTAATGCTGGAGTATTGCAACGTCGTTCGTAAGGAGAGAACCGTAGGTCGGTGAACCCGACGCGGCGATCGATGTCAAGGGGTGGATGCACCGGCCGGAGCTGATCGCATCGTGCGCTGCTGCATCCAGCCGATCAATAATTTTGCAGAATAATCGGAAAGCATTTACCTCTGCCTGCTTCGTTTCGCGCGGAGAATCTTGAATCGCCATTACGTTGTATGCAGAAATGTATATTTATCGCGTCTAAACAGCGATAAATGTTGTTGCGTCGACACGCGTAATGTAATGATATCGAAATGCTCCGACAATGGTTGAGTAACAATAGAGGAAATTGTTTGCTAAGGAACCGCAGCACAGTGGAATATTTGGCATCAAAGAGTGGCCAAAATTCGATCTCAAAAATATTGTGTTAAATATAAAATACTTGCTTTGCGTGTTCATGCATCGTATTATATAAAATTTTATTATACTTTGATGCGAGTCCCAATGTTCATCATTAAAATTAGTATGATTTTCTCTAAATAATAATGTACAAGGAATTCTAGCTCAATTCGTGCCTATAAGAATTCTTAAACGTTTTTGATTGGATCACATTTAGAGAAACGACAAAGAAAAATATTACACGAGTTAGACGAAGAATAATAAGACAAACTCATTAAAATTCACAATTAAAAAAGAAAATTTGTATTAAAGTACATTAATAATCAAACATATGATATTTATAAAAATTTACAAATTTGTTTGTAATTTTTCTTGTGGACTTGTAGTAAATAGTGTTATTCCATTCCCAAGTACTTTTGCTCTCATAAAAACAAACAAAGCCATTGTGGTCAGCTTTTGGGGTTAAATACTTCATTGTGCGTTGTACGATGTGATGGAGAAGACATATTTCGAAATAGGCTAGCATAAGTAACATAACTAAATAGTATAGCAAGCTATTACATCATTATACGTGATCGATCGGAAATAGGCAACAATATTTTGTTACCTTAAAATTGGAGCTTATATTTAACCGTAATTGTACCGTAAACTTTTATAAATATAAGGTCTTTAGTTAACTTCTGAATTACTTCTTTTTCTGTTTTAATTTAACATTTACCTTAGCACTTCAGTTCTGTTATAGAAGTTCAATTTTAACTTCATTATTAGTAGTAAATATTTTAAAGTAAAATATAAGAGTTGATGTTCTTTTTCCAGTTGCATTATTTAAGGACCTGGAAAGAGGATAAATACAGAGAGTTTAAAAGGAAAATTTGAACAAATAAACGTCCATTATGTACATATACGTTCAGTTTTCAACATTTAGTTTTACAAGTAATATATTTTTCAGAGTCTTTTCATTAATACCAGTCCGAAGATCATTGAGAATTTTCAAAGCACTAAATTTCCAAATCTTTGGTCAGTCCAATATTCAAGTATGCTTATATTTAATTCATTGTGTATAGAGCTAATAACTTCCTAGCTTAAATGAAAAAAGAAGAAAAAATCAACTCATTGCAAGGGTAAATGTCCCAATTATCGTGTCTTTAAGCCAATTTTTGCTTTGCCAAAACTCTCATTAAATGCATTAAATACTACTAGTACTACTACTATTTAATATATTAAAAATATATTTCGATTTTTCAGACATTTTTGATTTTAAAGATATCTTTTTGCATGATAAAATTTAGTAATTTAATCATGTTTTTAATGAAATAAAAAGGTGTTTCTGACTACAATTTCGTGCCTTTCCAGGAGTTCGTCCATATTTTCGTGCCCTGTATCCGTGCGTGTATTTCATGCAAGATTTTTCAATTGTTTTGAATGAAAATGAAGTTAGGTTCGATTACACGGTATAATACAAGAAGGCATGAAAATACGGATATGTTTTAAAATCTTACCCTACTATTGGATTTATGTTAAAAATATAAACATATGTATCATCAATGTTTTTTTATCGTTGTTTGTACTAAATGAAATCCTCTTACGACATAATAGTCGTTTCGTATGACGTAAATCACATTACTAATTAATTTATACGAAAATCTTCAGCAAGCGTTTCTTATGATTTTTAACAAGACATACTACTTAAATTCCTCAGAATTGCTGCAGCATCAATTGAAAAATGTTTCTTATATTTTAACATATGAAAAATGTGATACCCCTTCATGAATCTAACATGTTAACAGGTAAACATAATAAAAAACAATAGATCATCAATTTATAAATAACAATTTCCTTTTTCTATACGTTTTTAATCCTGGGGCACGAAAATTAGGACGAACACGATAATTAGGACAACTACCCTAAAATACTGAATACTAAATGACTTAAAGTTTTTCAAAGCAGAGTAACTGTCATTGTCTAACTAGAATCTTTACCCATTTCCGAAAAAGTAAAAATATACTGCCTCTGCATAAATATATGGAATAAAAGTTCAATTGGATTAACAACTGCTTTTGTAGAACAGAAAAGTTAACTGTCAAAAAATAACTATTCTATCAGAATCGAAAAGCTTAACAGTTTCATTCAAGCCCTGCTGATAATGTCGTCGCTTTCGTGGTGCTTTCATGACCGGTGCAGTCGCTACCACGGTTCTGTGGAGATTGATGACGGATCGAACAGATAACAGTAATCCTTATCGTCACGAGGGGTTGGAGGAGTGTCGAAATCAAACCGGCATAGTTAAAAATACAGATAGAAACGGAGGCGGTCGCGCAGAGCACGAACCTCGTCCGAATCGAGAAATCTGCGGCGAGCGTATCTCTAGAAACTAATGAATGCGTCGAGCGCGCGTCATTCATCCCACAATCGCGCGATATCATCTGGCTGCGAATGATCGATCGGCATTGCAATGCGAAAAATTGAAGCTGTCTCTTCCTCATCCCCCGTTTCCATCCCCGCAAACCACAACAGCGACGACGTTCAGCTGTCGAGCAATGCGAAACGGATTGGACCTGACGATAACGCCGTAAAAAACGCATCCGCTGCACCGCCTCTATCCGCTGCACACACGGCCGCGAGGACATTGCATGTACCTTTACGTAACGATTCGGTATTGTTTCTGTTCGTTGCATAATTAACCCGTAGAAACAAAAGCATCCGCAGGGGAGGACAGGGAACGCAAGATCCACCGGCGCGTCTCTAACCTTTCGACGGCATTTAACGCGTCATTCCTGGATCACCGGAAGCCTTTTTCGTTCGGCCATCTGCAATCCTCATGAATAACGCATCGTATTAGAATTTCGATTTGTGCAGATCGCTCGGCTGGTGGATTTAGTGGACCTTGTACACCTGATTTCAAGTTAAATATATGCAGCACAGATGCACGAGGCGTAATTCAACCTTTGAATCGGCCTTCTTCGCGATCGGATATGTGCTCAAGCTTCATTCAAGTTCAGAGCCAGTGAGCCACGCCCACTCTACATAGAATCGGCAAATGAACACTTCCGAGGATGATGTTTTGCTTTCAGAGGCATTCTAAAACACTTCATAGAGTCTCGATTCTACTGAACAGGCTGCTTCTATATTCGCCATGTGCACAAAATGGCCGTGACGCGTTGCTCCGGCTTACGTTTCAGTCGAGGGCCACGAAGTTACACCTACTCTACATAGAATCAGCAAATTAGCACCTTCGAGACAGAAGTTATCCTATCGGGGGCATTCTGTGATACTAAAACACTTCATTCAGCCACGGTTCTTTTGAATCAGGCTTCTTCTGTACTCGACGTGTGCATAAAATGGCTCCGAAACGTTGTTCTAGCTCCAGTCAAGTCTGGGGCCGCGAAGCCACGCCTACTCTACATAGAATCGGCAAATTAACGTTTCGAGAACGAAGCTTACCCCCTGGGGGCATTCTGAATCAGTAAAACACTTCATCGAGCCTCGGTTTTTTTTAATCGGGCTTCTATATTCGACATGTGTACAAAATGGTTCCGAGGCGTTGTTATGGTTCCGTTCAAGTCGAGGGCCACGCCACCTCTGCATGGAAATGGCCAATTAACAGCCTCTGGATCGGAGCTTTGCGGTCAGAGGCAGTCCGGAGGACTCGTTGCCCTACGGATTCATCGATCCTCCGTTCCCAAAGCGTCAGAGATGCAACTCGAATGCAACCATCGAGTCCTAGATCTCGTTGTTGTGTTACACCGTGTTTACATGCAACAGCGAATAGAAGTATGCGCTTCGGGGGGGGGGGGGGGGGGGGGGGGGGGGGGGGGAGACATCGCGTTGCAGGGGGTCGGCGCCAGGTCCGGTACAATCTTTTCCGTGCACGCATGCACACGCATGCACACGCATGCACGCGCGGGTGGGTGTACAGAGCGATCATTTGAAGTGTGATCACGCCCACGTCCGCGCTTATGTAATCGGATTTATAAAGCGACGGCGAATCGCGTAACAAGTTCCTCCGCGGCCGTCGCCGCTCATTAACAAGCGGGCAATTGAGCGACCGGTCCGATGCGGAGACGATGCCTGAAATCGACGGAACGGGTACACGAAAGAGAACAATTGCAGGCTGTGTCTGCTTTTAAGCGGCTTTATTCACACCGAATTGTCGGAACAGAGAATTCCATGTGGAGGTGGTCTGTGTGGAGGATGAAAGGATTCGTCGCGGCGCGGTTGGTACACGGATTAGCATGATTCGTGTTTAGAGAATGAGTAGGGTCGATCGGTTGACTGTTCGGTAATGGTTCGGTTCGATTCGTTACGGTTGTCGGTCGCTCGCGGCCGGACCCTTAGTAGATGACGTTCTTGTAGATGAGAGACGGGGGCACGTAGCTGGCGTAGTTGTACGGTGCCGGGTAGCTGGTGTAGATCAACGGAGTGGCGATGTTCGGCAGCAGAGACGGAGCCAACGGGGCAATCAGCGGGCTGGCAATTAGTGCGGGGCCGCCGTTAGGACCCGGAGCTGGGGCTGGAGCCGGGGCAGGGCCAGGGGCCGGGCCCGGAGCGGGGGCGGCGATGGCGACCGCCAACAATCCAGCGAACAACAGCTGCGATAAAATCTTGTTATCTCTTGTTTATTCTAAGAACGATAATCGCCGTTCTGCACGATCTATCTCGGCAAAACGAGGGGGATGGGGTAACAGAGAAGAGTGACTAGGGACAGTTTTTAGTGGGAGTGAAGGTGTAAAATGCAGAGGTGTCAAAGCAAGAGGGTGAGACGAGCGTGGATGGAAGGAAAAAGAAGATAATCGGAAAAGATCGGAGGTTGGTCGAAGACGAAAACCTAAATAAAACTAATCGAATGATGATACTCACCGTCTTGAACATGGTGGCTACGTGTGGAGGGATTATGTGGATGCACGACAGACGAGTCGAAACGATCATACTCGAAATCGCGAGGATTCGCAGTTTATATAGGCGAACACCGCGACGAAGATTCTCATCTTTCTGCATCCCCCTCCGCCGTGTCGGCTCTCTCTCCCCCGAGATCGTTCTTTTTACCCGTTTTCATCGTTCCGCGAAGGGCAACAGCCAGTCCTACGAGCAGTGTACCATGGGCTGGATACTCTCGCCCCCTTCTTGTTGCCCCGGCAATTTTTTGAAGCTTTGCTCGACCAATCCGAAGAAGGTTTTGCTCGTGCGCTCAAGAAACCGCGGATTTCTTCAAGGTCACGCGCCTCCCCCGGGTTTCTCCAGGCGTGGCCCAACAATGCGCTCAGTTTCTATTTCGCCTTTTTTTCATCCGGTTGCTTTCCTATTTTTCGTATCCCTGTCCCGCTCCCTCGGCCACTTTCGAGCGAGTTTTTTCAGTAAAATCGCAAACTGGTTTTCCCCTTTTCGCGATCGTCTCGAAGCGGAGCGACGTCCTTGCAATTTTGAAAAAAACGGTCGCGATCGAGAGAACCCGTCGAGGATCTCTCGTGCCGGATCTCTCCGAGCGTTCAACTTCTCTTACCCTCCATCATTTATCCTTTATCCTTTCTCGGGCTTTAGAAAAACGCTTTTCCGCCCGCTTTTCCTTGTCCCTAGAAGGGCCGAGCCGGAGACCAAGATGCTTGCTATGTGGTCACGAATCCTGTTTCCTCTCCTGGATCTGTAGCTTCTTTGCTCGAATTATGGTATAGTTCTATGACACAGACCTAGAACTATACATGGAAATTGTAGTTGTAGATTTTTCCGTTGCAATTTTGATACGATGTCCGAACCGCAGTCCACTACGTTCGTCGCATGGCCTGTTTTCTTCTCCGGACCCTTAGCTCCTTTACTCAAACTATGAACAAAGACTCTCCCAATTATTTCGGTTCGGTTCGTTTCGACACGTTTTGCGTGCGAATCGCGAAACACTAAATTCGAAATAACGAGTTCGGCTCACCCTATTCATACGAATACAGGTGCTAATCTCACAAGCGTCGGAAGTCCAGGGTCGAAATCTCCGTGGGACCGAGCGGTGTCTTTGACCAGGAAACGCAGGAATTCGCTCGGTCAGCGAAAGACGCGTATATGGTCGCGCACGGTCTGGAATTACCCCTTGCAAAAAGTGCAAGGTACACCCATGCTGGAAGAAACAGGCGTTCTCCCGCTCCGGACTCGACGAACTTGAACTTGAGAAAAAACCGGGTGCTTCGCCTTGAAGTTGTCCGGCCTTGCCGGATAGGAGAGAAAGAGCGAACGGAAGAGAGAGGGAGAAGGCGAGAAGGGTTACGATCAGCGACCGCGGATCCGAAACACTGCAAGCGAACCGATCGACGCTAAATCGCGAAATTATTGCAATCGCGTGTATGGATAATTGACAATTGCGAGGTCGATGGTTCGCGGCACGATCGAATGCGGATACAGCGTGTCCGGATGTCGTCGATCCGACAAAAGACACGGGTCAAAGGTGGCGGAAAGCGAATTAAAAGTAATCGGAGATGTAGGAATCGTGTGGGATGCGAGACGCGACCCGCGTAATCCGTTATAACCTTGTTACGCTTTTCAAACGGACGGACGGATGAACGGGCGCATAGTCGAGGGTGTTATACAATTTCTCCGGCATAGTTGCTTACATAATTCGACCATACTGGCGGAGTGTACGCGTCCGGTCGCGGCGTCCCTCTTCGGTGATCAAGGTCATCGAAATCGATCGATTGATCCGAGTAGGGGTGAAACGCGGGATGGACGCGCCGCGGATTGAAAATAAGGACGGCCCGTGTACGCTGCGGAATCGACGCAGGATCGCGGCACGAAAGCGCGTTCGGCATTACAATGCGAGCGCTACCAACGAAATCGATACAGGACGTGTCGGGCTATACGTGCGGAGGTCGAGGCTTTCGCAAGCCGCTCCGCTCCGCGCCGCTCCGCTCCGCGTCCACGATTCGACAAATTTTCGTAAGTGGTGTGTCGCGCGCCAAGAGCGGTGGACATTGGTATAAAGTGAGGACGCTTCGACGATTCTTCACACTCGTCCCAGAGTTACCGAATCGATCTAAGCTCAACATGATCAAGTCAGCGGTAAGTCTCCCTCGATCGTCTACCCTAGATCGTCCGCTTTGCATCTAGCCACGGTTCGCATAACGAGATTTAACTACACCGCGTACAAGTACATCTAGTTGATCGCAAAGTTTCGCAGTTGCTTCTATCGTTAATTGCAACTCGGATCAACGCATTTGTTCTAATCAATTTCTATTCTAAATCAAGCCGAACCAAGTTGATCGTAAGGTCTCTTAGTTTATAGGACCGTGGTTTGCAATCTAGCTCCATGCATTTCTAATCAAATTCTGTTCCAAGCGTACTTTTGTTTGATTGGCTCGCATCTTCCTTATTGGCTAAGTTCAAGCAATATATTCTATAAAAGTCTTACAGTTTCTAGGGTCATTAATCACAGATTACACCAATGAGTTTGTTCTAATCAATTTCTGATTCTAAACGTACTTTCGTTCAATTGAATGGCATCTTTAATTCGCCGAGTTTGAGTACGCCAGAGTAATCGTGGCTCGATGCAGAGTTGCATTTGTCCTCGGGAATCTCTCGGGGCTTTTGAAGCTTCTATATCGTTTAAACTGCAATTGTATTTGTATTCAAACTTTCAGTGCCTCATTCTCGCAGTCGCCGCCATGGCGTCCGCTGGTGTCATCCCTGCTGCACCTTTCGTAGCGGCTCCAGCACCTCTGGCAGCAGCCCCGCTAGCTGTCTCAGCACCTATAGTCACTGCAAGGAGTAGCCAAGTCGTCGCCAGGAACTACAACACTTTAGCCGCTGCACCGCTCGCCGTACCTGCCGCCTTACCTGCCGCATTACCTGCTGCCTTATCCGCTGCACCGTACACTCTCGCCGCTGCACACGCTGCACCGTACACTCTCGCTGCTGCTCCAGCCGCGCCACTGTCTTACGCTCCTTTCGCCTACTCCGCGCCGTACGTGCTTCCTTGAACGACACTTTTCTAATCGCAATCTGTTTTCTATCTTCTGTTCCAATGAATAAATCATCTCTTTAAACAAACGAACGAACGACCCGTCTTGAACACCTGCGACCCTCCGATTGGTACCGCGATCCTCGGACTTATGCACTCCAAAATGGAATCCCACGTATGCGAATAATCGACGCCTGTACGTGCTCGATTTATCTAAATATAACCCATCCTGTTGACACTGGGTATATAATAACCGTGACACAACATTATTTCTGGTGGAAGAGTCGAATCGATATCGCGGAACTTTGCCACGAGTTGCAGTTTCGAAAATTGCAGTCGACCCTTTGAGGGCTCTTTGAAATATATTTCGGGACGATTAATGACGAAATTGGGGATGTGATGCAACATTATTTTCGGTGGTAGCGTCACGTTGATGCCGTGGAACTTTGTTGGAGTAAGCAGTTTCGAAAATTAAATGCAATTTAAATGCACTTTAACAGTCGGCTGGTCTTCGTTTGGACTTAGAGTAGAAAAAATTAACGTATCTAGGAGGAGTACCTTGAATAGTAAGTTGAACAAAATTGGTAAATGAAATTATAAACGATACAAAGCACAGTTATATTTTTGTTAGGAAGCTTTTCGGGCCTCAAATCTTTAAACAATAGGGTACTGGAGCCGTGGTTACTGAAGAGTGACTAATAGGCGTGCCTATTATTTTATTCTTTCACTTTGATCATTTTTTAATATTTTTTTTCTTTTGTTGTGTTCATTTATTAACCATCGAATGGCGAGCCATTTTCACAACTGTACTATTAACGATGTTTATAACAATTCTGAGCTTTATCCAGTAATTTTTTAAAACATATTTTTGAAGATATTTCTCGCAGACTTATTAGCCTTTCTATTTTTCCTCATGTAACAGCAATTTATTTTATTTAATTGCCGGAAATTGAGTAATTAAATTAATAAAGCAAATTTAATATGTCTTATTCGATAAATATGAAGTTAATTATGTCTGTAAAACGTACCAAAAACATAGCAATTGTTTACACCACAGATACCGGCTCCACTACCCTACTTGTTGAAATTAGCGATGCAACGCGACGCATGCAATGTTTATATGTACCTTGGAATGATCAGTCACAACCCTTAACCGGACTTACGAAACGGAATTCAAACATGCAGTGATATCCGGTGAATATATTCATTATTTATTGTATCCGTAATCATTGGATATTCATAATATTCATGAAGCTTTAAATAATTTCCACGGATACGTGGGTCGACGGTGGAGAACCGTGAGTCGAATCAGTTTAGGGCAATTTCGTTCTCGCAGGGATGCGCAGAAATTGTCGAATTTGTCTGCCCATGGCTGATCAATTCTACGTATTCTCCACGCCGAGAAACCACTGTTATTTACCTCTGATTTATTTACGTCCACTCGGGCTCACCCCCGTCACGATTATGTTACGATCGTTGCAATACCTTGCATACGCATGACATTGCACCACGGTTGCACCACGCACGCAACAACGCGACAAAGGAAAAATTTGGTTATAAGCGTATATTGTCCGTAACTCGCGCGTGATGCAAACAGGTTAATATAAGCATTCGTGTGTTTGTTACGTTGCGGCGAAATGTTACGCGTCTATCGGCACCATTGGTACGACAATAACGATGTGATTCGTTCTCCTGTTTCCATTGCGTCACGTTGATAAACCGCGGAATTTCGGTATTTCTCGGCCGAACGAAGGATCGTTAACGGGCGAGAACCGGTATGACGGGGGTCACGCTCTGCAATAAAAAAAAAGAACAATTAATTAGAATTATGTAAAATTGAAATTCGCCAGTAGAAACGGACTTGTCGACAGAATTGCGTTACGTGACAAAATATTAATTACAATCAAATATAGATTAATTTTACGAGCGTCGGCTCCGCGGCTCGCTTCGCAAATACCCGGTTCTAATTATAGAACGACTTCTTGTTTTCACTAGACTGCAGATGTTATGCATCTATGATAAAACCGAGTAGATGATCACAAATTACTGAAGCTGTTATAACGATGTAATGACGTTGATTATTTTATTTATAACCCATTCAAATTATCCGAAACGGAAATAAATGTCTATGCAGTTCCTGCTTCTTGCAAGGGATGCACAAAATTTGTATTTTGCGTAAAGATCCGTAATCTAGTTATCATCACCGTAACACAGGGTTCACGCGATCATCACCTTGAAGCTGACACGCGCGTTGCTCGAAAACCGGTCGCGGGTTAAGAAATCAAGCTTACGCGACCAAATTAACAATTAAGTTCACAGAGAAAGTTTAGGAACGAAACCGTATCTAGTCGAAGGTCGCGGATGCAATTAACCGGAGACTTCCACCCTCCCTTTCGCGGTAGTATGAGATTATGATCTGTGGCAACCAGGAAATCGATTGGCCCTTTAATCATTCCTCTTATAGTATTGTATTGTTCATTAGTACGACCACGATCAGAATCGAAACTCTGCAACATCGATTTTTGCGTATGTGCTCACTCGAACTTTGATATCAAATGCTTTATTACGATCATAATCAACCGCCGATATCTGCTCGCATAAACATTCAGTCTCTTGAATGTACCCATATTGTTTACGATTTGCGTTTTGCTTATGAGCAGGTATATTTCTTCTTCCGATATATTAACTAATTTTTATTTAAACATAGGGCAGTGGAACCGATTACTGTGGGCTGACCAATTGCTATACTTTTGGTTCCTTTTCCGGGATAATTGACTTTGTATTTATTAAATACATATTATATTTTTTTATTCTTTTATTTTTTATCTTTTAATAAAAAAATTTAATACGTCTTATTCGATAAATATAAAGTTAACCGTATCCAATTTGTCATTATCCAGTTAACTGTTTGATCTTCATATTTTGTTTAATTACAGCACTTCTGTAAAGTATATAATTTAAAATAAAATATCGAAATGTATATCCTGTCATGAAAAAATGGCAGCATTTTGTGTTATGATAACTATACTTTTCGAAAGCAGCTGGCTTTCCGACTTTTATAAGAGGAACAACATAGAATTTTACTCAGTGAATTCAATTGCCTGAATAGGATTTTTGAAAATGTAAATAAGTATTCTAACCGTATCGATTGTTTTAGTTGCAACCATAAGTTTACGCTTGACATTAAACATTCCATTATCTTTGATGTATAACTATCTACCAAAGCCGCCAATACAGTGGTGTGAATACCTATAGACTCAAAGTAACTTTTACACTTTCAGTGATATTTCAACAATATCTTAACAAAATATCATATTTATATATTTCTATTTTCTATTATTTCTAATATAGAATTATACAAATATAGTTGTTTTTTTTCGGTTTTTGTTTAAATGTCTATAAAGATGTAAAAGTTATAATTATTCACAGCACTGTAACTGGTCTCATTTAATGGAGCCATCCTGCATGTTTAAAAAAAAAACTTAACAAAACAACATATTTGTATATCTGTATATTAGAAATAATAGAAAATAGAAATATACAAGTATAATATTTGACCAAGATTTTGTTTAGACATCGGTAACAATGTAAAAGTTACTTTGAGTCTATGTAATTGGTGTAATTGTGCACACAACTGGATATTAACTAATAAATGTATCATTATCGCATACGATTTAGCGAGAAATAGTATAACAGCTTCCCCACTTAGAAGTCGAGCAAGTTTTCTACTGCAATTTTCAACCGTTTCGAGGCTGTTCATTGTGCATTCGTAGTTCATCGACACTGCACCTGCATGTCGGCGACTGTCTCGGCTCTTCCCCCGGGGCTTTCGTGACGCTCTCGATCCTCGACCCTGAGGATAAATGGTTCCTGCTTTTTCTCGTCTCCCAATTTACCAAAAAAGAACAGTTAAGATTCGACGCGCCGTTTTTTCCGGGCAGGCGAATCAGGGGAAAGTCTTAGCCTCCAAAGGAGAATCGTAGACGAGGCTCCACTAGGAATTCGAGTCACGACCGTGGAACGATCTTCGAAACTTACGGTGTCACAACCTTACGACGTAAAACGTATGCCCGTTTTTCGTATTTAGAACGTGAACGAGCCGCACCCAATCTGTATTACTGGTTCAAGTGAAACTGGCATTCCTGCTGGCCGAGGATTATGTCATCCAAGGGTCGATGTATGACCCGCGATGTCATCTTGCCCCATCTTTGGAGAAATCAGTACCATTTCCAGAGCATACTTCCCACCAGGGTTGGCATTAGAAGCATCCTCAACCCTTATGCGCGTTTTGGAAATTTGTTTCTGATGCACTGTTGGCGCCTATGGGCATCCAGCAAATATTAACAAATTTTTGACGTCTGTAAGCGACCGACTTTGATCAGGAATTAGTATTAACCTTCCGACCACGAGCGAGTTATTAATCTTTCGGTATAAAATCAATATTATATAAAAAAATTTTGAAAGATTAAGATTTTTTAAGTTTAATATTTTTTTGCTAAATTTTATGAAATATTTACAAAGCGAATTTCACGTTGCTCGCGGTTGGAGGGTTGACGCATACATGTAACACGGTCCAGTGCAGCGACCATTGCAATGTAAATCTAGAAAATGCACGCACGTCGTTCATAGTTCCGGTTGCGGTTATTATATGCTGTGTACACTATATGCATCAAAATTTGCAGTAGTCAAAGGGTCAAATAACTGTGGATAGATGATTTTGGGATGTTCCAAGTTTGAGGTAGCCTGGGCTAATTTCATTTGAAATGAAAATGAGAGACATTTGAAATAATTAATTTCGAGCCATCATTTACAATGCTCTTATTTGAAAATAAAAATAATATCGAAATATTTGAAATAATGGCAACTTCAAATAATGAATATATTTCGTTATTTCTTTATTCCAAATGCGATAAAGGAAATAATCCTCAAATATGACTACGAAAGATATCCTCAAATATGACAAAATAAATAATCCTCAAATACGATAAGAAAAATAAATGCTACGATAGATTCTATTTTAAAAAATCTTCACAGCAATTTGTTTCTTTTCCCACGATATTCATCCTGAACACATTGTGTGCTGCGTTGGTCACATACGATCGACACTAATTTCCGATTAATGTATTTTTATTGCAATATGTCTGAACGAACTGTATTTAACTAGGATGTTGAGAATGCAAAAGAGTTAAGGTACCATCCCCTATGTTCAATTGTAACTCTCTAGTTTTAAGTAATTTAATTGCTTTCATACTGCAGCCATTTTTGAGGTTCATTTTCGGCATTTAATGTGTTAAGGGATTTAGTCTAGCTACATTCAATATTGTCACCGAAGAAACTAATCGTTCCACTGGTACAGACGATGACATAAAGGTATTATTCTTTAGAAAAATGTTTCTTATTATTGTATAACCATTTAACATAGTCAGATCGGTGCTTTTACCTTAGAGAAGTGCAAATCAGACATGGAGATTTAAATCAGACTCAATTTCCAAGAAGAATTTCACAATTATCCCAAATAATTATTTTACGTAATGATTATTAAAACAACATGTTATATAAGATAATATTTAAAATAATGTTATATCAAAAGTAATCACAGATGTGGAAATAATTGTGAAATAAAATGACATGTTATTTGAAATAATATTTTATATAATGTCCTTTCAAGTGTGCCGAGGTCTGATTTCAGCGTCCTTTGAACCGATTCTTGGGTTTCAACCACTATACTACAAGCTACGACCTTGTCTAGATCAGCTGAACGTTGTATCAAAATCTGCCAAAGGATTAAGTTTACAAAAAACCTTCGCCGATAAACAAGAGCAGGTCCATAGTTGGTCGATGACGACACCCGGATGGGCGAGGAATTAGATCTGGCCGAATATCAGAGGGGAACCGATCGGTCCTGTAGTTAGCATGTCCACGGGCCATCGATCCCCGCCACGAAGCAAGTTGGATCTCTGAAAAAACCATCTAGATTCGACCTTAGAGTCCGGCCGATGAAAGTAACGAACCCGGTACAAACCGAACAAAGCGATTTGGTATTCAGAAGCGTGTTCCTGTCGCATCGTGCCTCGCAACCACCGTTCTGTTGCCATTCTTTGCGTAGTGGGAGTATGTGTCTCGCGGAACCAACTATAAAAGCGGTCCGCCTAATCGTTTTGGTATCACAGTCTCACACATCGTTCCACTCGAAACACCCTCGAGATCCTCAACAAGCAAAATGAGTTCCGCAAAGTTCTTGGTAAGTATTAGGATACCTGCTTGTTTGGTACAGATTATAATATTTCATTCAACTTAAATAAATGTCTGCAAGTCTGCAATATAACAAGTAAGAAAGTACATATTACAAGTGTTTGTCACTTATGCAATTACTTTATTCATTTATTGCATTTTTTTCATTGAAAACGTGTTAAACCGATTCTCGATTTGATTTCTTAATACATGGAACATACTACAAAACGCATGGACCTTCGGAATCAAAAATAGAGAGAGAGAGAGAAAGAGAGAGAGAGAGAGAGAGAGAGAGAGAGAGAGAGAGAGAGAGAGAGAGAGAGAGTATCAAAAGTAATCGAAAAACTGTTAAAACGGATACCGAAATTCATACTAAGAGAAGTAATAGTAGAAGTAATTAAACGCGGTGGATGCATCGACGAAAAGAAAATTTAATTTTCCTTTACAAAATTGGCATTATTTTTATTAGTAATATAATATAATATAATTAACATTGGAATAAATTTAAAAAATTATAACAATTTTCTATCGGGTTTTCATATTTATTGAATTTTCTGCAAGTGTCCTAATACCTCTAGAGGGTGGGGGTGGGGGTGTACATACAACATTGTGTCGATTTCGATTTCGACTTCGACTTCTGGAAGCTTAGAATTAGCTATACACTTTGTAGATTCTAGCAAAATTCATTCTATAAAAATTGTGTTACTCGTGCACTATCAATGTTGCAGTAACATTAACATAATCCATCTAATCGATACCGTTTTCCCAAAAAGGTTATCTTCGCCGGTTTGATCGCCGTCTGCTCTGCCGGTTTGATCCCAGCGGCAGTCCCAGCGGCTGTAGCGGCTCCGATTCCAGCGGCTTTGACCGTCGGAACTTATGCCAGTAGCTACAACGCTCATGCGATCAATCATGCTTTCGCTGCACCATACATCACGAGCCCAGTGGTTGCTCATGCGGCGGCACCCATCGCTGCTGCACCCATCGCCGCTCCGGTTGCACACTACGCATACTCCGGCTACCCAACAGCGGCACTGATCGCCGGCAGACGCTGAGTCTTGCGCGAACCCTAGCCCGCTACCTCGAGAAGAAGAGGACCTTGGAATATCCGGCTGCGATCCTCGTCTCTGAAGAAGAACGCGATCATCCTTCGTTCTCCAACCACCGACGACGCAACAGGATGTTCCAGCCATCGTCTTCGATAGTTTCCTTTCATTAAATTGGCAATTTCTATCATGTACATTTTACAGAATAAAAAACCTCCTTATCTCTCTTAATTGATTTTCTTTCTTGCTATGCGACCCTTGTAACCACTTGTCGTTACCGATGTGATCTTACAGGGTAGACCGATGACGCTGGTAACACGGGGGCGATCGTAACGCGTTAAATATCCGAAAATATATGATAGATATTATTAGACGGTTCAGATACAGTGATTCGCAAAAGTATTCGGGTATTGGTATATCTTTGACTTCTACGCCATATATTTAAATAGATATAAATTGAAAGGAAAAAATCCTTTACGGTACAGTACAAAAATCCTTAAAGTACAGTACATAAATGTCAATATGTAATAAACTTTCGATTTAGTATAAAACGTTACCCACATAATAAAGTTACTTAGAATTATAAAGTTAAGTTTATAAGCTATAGAAATAAATATTTTTTAAATTTCTATTACTACTACTAAAATTTACTACTATTTACTAATTTTATAAATTTAAAAAATTGTAAAAATTTACTAATTTTATAAATTTAAAAAATTGTAAAAATTTACTAATTTTTTACTACTATTATTTAACAATATATTTCAACATGTTTGTTTCGCATTTTATGCGTTCTTTGTATTTCGTTGAGCTATCTTGCTGGTGCAGCTACAGTTAAAATTGTAAGAGCATCGATCGAAGCAAGGGGTACTTATTTATTATAGTCGAAGGCAATGAATATTCTTTCCTAGGTGAGAAAAAAATCAAAGAAAGAAACTTTCGCGGCTCCTATCGCGCGATCGATGTTCTTGCAGTATTCATTGCAACGCCAACGTAAACGCATTCTTTTTATTCGTTCCTTGAATTTCATTGAACGACTGCAAGCAACTCAATGCGTTCTTGCGAACAAATAAATGCTGCCGTAGCGAGCCCGATCTTTTGTTAAAATGAATAAACAGGAAAAATAGGAGGAAACGAAGTTTCTTCGATGAAAAGAGCCGGAACTCGGCGGTACATAGTTGGAGGGAGGCGGGCGGTCCAGTTCGCTGTCCTGCCGACCCCGGAAACAAAAGATGCCTGGCAACCGGCGAACAAACGACGACTCGTTGATCGTCGTTGCCGAGGTCGAACCTTTCCGTTTTCGTGCGTACGCTCGGGACAATCGCCTCGTTTCGGATCGACTTCACGTTCGTGTCTCGCTGGTGGGATCAAGAGGAGATTAATCAGGCGAGTCGTTCTCAGCAAGCTTGTCGAAATCCGCGGAGTCTATCCCTATCAAGACAACGAGAAAGAGTGAGAGAGAGAGAGAGAGAGAGAAAGATAGGGGAGGAAAGAGGGGGTTCGTCGAGAGATAAGGAAGTAGTGGAAAGGAAGCTTTGTGAAAAGAACTTCCGAACGAAATTTAACGAAAATGCGTGAGATCGCGCATCTCCAGGCGGGCCAATGCGGCAACCAAATAGGAGCCAAGGTAAAGCAATCCTAAACATCATCTATCACCCCTGACAAAAAGTATTCGAACATCTTTTAACCCTGGGTCGGCTAAAACTAGGACTGTAAAAATAGCAAATAAAGAACATTTATTCTTTAAAAATCTATCTTATTTTCTCCACCAGCTCTAGCATGTAATATTGATGGAGAAATTAATTTTAAGTACACTAGTTAACAGTATATACTAAAGGTCAGATATGACCCAGTGTAGGTCTTCTGTGTCTCTGCGTCAAAGGTCATTCGAGAGATAAAATATAATAACGTTTTTAAAAGATTTTAATTTTTTAAATGTTAAAGGGTTTAGTTTACTGTAAAATAATTAGAATAATCCTTTAAAATTTTGCTGGCACGTACTTGGAATCACAAAAAAATAAGAAACTCTCGTTTCTTACCTTTTCTATCTGAACCTGGAGTGAACATTTATAAAATGCGTTTGGTAGATCTCTGTAATTTGTACGCATACTGATTCAATTGCAGTTCTTTACAAATTTTAATCAAAAACAGGTAACTTTCACACCTTCTATAAAATGTATTTTTCAAATTTTCCTTCCAGATCCAAATATAAAGTTTTTTTGTTTTTATTGTTATTTCAAGTAACAGCAAAATTAAGAAACAAGTATTTTGGTCAATGTACAGTAAACTAGACCCTTTAACATTTAATAATGTTATTGCGTTTTGAAAGATGTTTGAATACTTTTTACCAGGCGTTCCAATGCAGAGTTGGGCAAAATCTCTATCGAAAATAAAAATATTGAATAACGAATAAAAGATAAAAGCAATGTTATCCGTTACTCGAACGTTCGAATAAAAAATTTATATATAACGCATTTATTCGTAGTGTCGAATGCAATTTTAGTTTGAAATTGTAAATCTTCAAATAACTTTTACCACCTCGAGTAAACGCGTTGTCGAACGTTGAGCCTCGAACATCTCAGCGACTAAGGGCTTACATTGTAAGTCTTACGATGTAAGCAGATAGAGAATCAAGCATTGTTGACAATTTTAATTTTTATATTGTTAATACGAATAATATTTTAAAAGTGAATAAATTGTAAAGATTATCCTGATAAAAAAGAATCTAAACATGTCATTATTAGAACTATCTTCAATATTATTACAATTTTTATCATAACATCACGTATCGGTAAACAATATTCGATTAGACTCAAGTTTGGACTCATTTTATTTTTTATTATTTTATTTTTATTAAAAAATGAAAACGTTCAAACTCGACGCTAGGTATCGCGGTTATTCGAGTCGGCAAAAGTTATTCGAAAGTTTTGAATAAAGATACAGATAAAAGATGAAAAATTTATTCGATACTGCGAATAAATGCGCTTCGAATAAAAAAAGTATCTTTATTCATCGGATAAATTCTCATCGAGTGCAATTTTTTTACTCTATACTCGACGAATACAAATAACCTTTCTTATTCGAACGTTCGATTAACGAATAAAGTATCTTTTATTCGAGAATTATTATTCAAACGATTTTTTATCTACGTGAGGCCGAACTCTCTTCCAATGTTCCTATGTAAACTAATCGATTACGACGATCTCGGACAGTTCTGGGAGGTGATCTCCGACGAGCACGGAATCGATCCGACCGGTACCTACCATGGCGACTCCGATCTACAGCTGGAGCGCATCAACGTCTACTATAACGAGGCTTCCGGAGGAAAATACGTGCCCAGGGCGATTCTTGTCGACCTGGAGCCCGGCACCATGGACGCGGTCCGGTCCGGACCATTCGGTCAGATCTTCCGTCCCGACAATTTCGTTTTCGGTCAGAGCGGTGCCGGGAACAACTGGGCCAAAGGACATTACACCGAAGGAGCGGAGCTGGTCGACTCCGTTCTGGACGTTGTGCGCAAGGAAGCGGAGAGCTGCGACTGTCTGCAAGGCTTCCAGCTGACCCATTCTCTCGGCGGCGGGACCGGCGCCGGCATGGGCACGCTGTTGATCTCAAAAATACGCGAGGAGTACCCGGATAGGATTATGATGACCTTCAGTGTAGTTCCGTCTCCCAAGGTATTCCTTTCATTCGACGATTGAAAAGCTTCTGACAATACGATAGTTATAAAGGGTGAGTCACCTCACGTTTGCGCCTCGGATATCTTTCTTGTTTTTAAGGTCAAATGAAGGTCAAATGAAGGGCAGGGGAAGAAAAGATTTTTAAAATACTTTGTATTTTCTCATGTAACACGGAATTTGGCAAACAAACATTCCTTCATATGGCAGTTACATATGGAAATTGCATTTTCAAATATATTTAACTACGCAATTCATATTCATATGTAATTACTATTTCAAAAAAAGTTTATTTGCCATTTTGTATTGCACGAGGAGGTACAAATATTTATAATCCATTTACTACTTAAAAATTCTATTTTTCGCCAAACCTGGCCAAATATCTTAAGGATAAGGATGGAGTGGCTTACGCGAAAGTCACCTTCTATTTTTGAACGGTCCAACCCCCTGTTAACATTTTATCTACCAGTAATTTTGTAATAGTTCTTTTAAAATTGAAGATCAACAGTTAAGAATTTCTAAAAGAGATTGTTCGAAAACTATGATAATCTCATCTATAATCTATAAAACTAGTTAGATTACTACAATGTAACAAGTCTTTTCGAAATTAATATTTAAAAGAAAATTATCGAGTTCTCTCTTAGACTCATTTCGATCGTCGAAAATTCTATTAGTAGGTTTCCGGTAATTAAAGTGTTAGCACAAGGTTTACAGAACGCGTCAAAATAACGCAGTCCAAATTTTTTAATTTATGATTATTAAAATTGTACACACACATTCGTGGGGAATTTATAAATTGACTTCATTTGGCGTATATCGTGACAAAAATTACTAAAAATCTGGATAAACACGTGATTGTTACATAAAAATGGAGGAATATAAAATAGTGAAGCCAGTGTTAAACGCGTACGGTGATAGTCCCTTTCAGGTGGAATTCAATGGCTATAATTCAATGTCATTCAAGCTCACGTGTTCAAGATGAAGTGGTCCCGTTTAACAAAATGAATGAATTTGATATTTCAAAAAAATAACAGAAGCAGATATTTTTATGGCATCGCGTGGGCCTTATTGAACCATTCAATTTTGCTCGTTTTGGTTGCATTTAGGTTGCAGTTTGGCGCATCTTCAAAAGCAACAAAGATATTTGAGATGTGAACGTCAGGTGGTAAATCATCTGTTCTGACTAAAGCAATTATGATGAACCGAACAAATCACAAAACTGCAAAGTATATTGGTTTCGGTTTCGGTTTTTCAGAAGCGATATTGTATCTATAACTATTATACGTAGTTCTATTATACGTAATATAAACACTGTAGATATTTCCTTTAGGTGATAGTAATTTCATCGACAATGTTTTCATCGACACGATTTCAGCGACATTGTTTATATACCGACATGTTGAAATCACCGACACATGTTTACATCAACTCTTGTTGAAAAGAAAAAATCTTTTTTCTCAGGAAAAGATGAAAAAAGGAAGAAAGAATTCAAAAAATACTACAAAATCGTAAAACTTACACAGAAATGAATTGCTTTAAAGCATTAGCAAATAATGTATCTTCATAATTCCATTTATGAGTAATAAAATAGTTAATAGTTCTTTCTCGCAAGTACAATTAACACCTTACCGACGGGTTTAACAATGACAGAATTCAATTTGACACCAAATGGCGTCATCCCTAGATAAGGTGTTAATACATAATTTATAATAATCAACTAATTAACGTTGAAGAACATATATTTTATACGTATAGGTATCAGCTTAAATTGTTTTACCTTCGTTAAAATCGACGTTTAATGTATGACAATTAATAAAAATATTGAATAATAAAGTATTAATATATATTTATAAACGAAGTGTCGATAATAACATTTTTCGCTGAAACGACAGTCGAAGTAAACATTTGTCTATGATTTCAACGTGTCGGTAAATAAACAATATCGTTGATTCAGCGGTGTCGCTGAAATCGTGTCGACAAAAACATTGTCGTTAAAATAATTGTCAGTGATTTCAGGGTAACCCTTTGTGATACTTCGAATTACTGACAAAGTTACGGCTACGGTCAGCGTGCGTTTCTGTTTATTTCGGAAAACCGAAACCAACAAAACTAAAAAATAACAGTTATAGAACCAAAACCGATATAAGACAGAAACAATTATGATACTTTTTCCGTTCTCCATAACGATTTCAAGAATCGAGACCGACAGGAGTTAAATAGCTATTTATTATCAATCTGAACCGTTTCAACCAAAAGCACTCGAACCATCTTTAACTCTAAACCGAAAGTAGGCTTCCTGATCTACTCCACGTTTATTTGTTAGTACATTTTATGAATCGTGTCTTTTAACAGTTCTAATGATATAAACAAATTTGATAACGTAAAAATTTAAAATAATGTAAATATTTCACCTATGCACGTGTTTTTCATAAATTATATAAAACCCACAATTTAATAACAAGTAAGCTGCGGATCTTTAATATAACAAGTTTCTTAATAAATCATAAAGAATAGAAGTTAAATAAAAATGTATTTCTTCTTTTAATAACTTTGAAATTCTTCTAATATCTCCGTTGTCTGATACTTCAGCTGATAAATGTTAATATAAATAAATACATAAAATCATCAGTCTAATTATATATAGACTGCGGATATTATGCTTTTATTAGAAATACGGATAGCTGCAATTCTAAGGGCTAGAAAGTTTAAGAGAATAGAAGAGTGTCAATATATTATTTTCGTTCTATTAAAATGATTAAGCCCTTGCACTATGATTCCTTTCAGAACTACGTTGATTAGCACTTCGTTCTTAATCATTTCCTCGATGAAACGAGAGGATTTTCGTTTCCTGATTGTTTCTTCCGTTCTCAAATTTTGATGACAGAAGATTCAAATTTTCTTTCGATTTAATAGAAATTATTGGCAGCCGTATTTATTAAATTATGTACGAAATGTTCGTCACGAGTCTGACTCGTTATTATAGTGCAAGGGGTTAAAGGAAGGAAGACATTCCGTAGTGATTGCTGTTGTTTGTACTAGATGCAGATAATCTTTATTTTGCATGAAGATCCGCAGTCTAATAAAAAGACACACGTTTCTTCTGGGAAGATTGAGTTTATTTCTCAGCACAGCTTCGATTCGTTTTTCTTGACAATATTCTCTGGCCAGGTGTCCGACACTGTGGTGGAGCCGTACAATTGCACCCTATCGGTGCATCAGCTGGTCGAAAACACGGACGAGTCTTACTGCATCGATAATGAAGCTCTTTACGACATTTGCTTCCGCACACTGAAGCTGACCACGCCGACTTATGGCGATTTGAACCATCTGGTGAGCGCGACGCTGAGCGGCGTCACCACATGCCTCAGGTTCCCGGGTCAATTGAACGCTGACCTGAGGAAGCTCGCTGTGAACATGGTGCCCTTTCCTAGACTTCACTTTTTCATCCCCGGCTTTGCCCCCTTGACGTCCAGGTACCATCCTTGTTCCTGAAGCATAATTTCCCAACAATAGGCAGTATTAGGGTTGCCAACCTCATCGAGTCACGATGAAGGACACTCAAAATATTGTATCTATATTAATTCCTATTTCATTATTCTTGTAATATATAGGAATACAATTTTGGAATTGACATTCATGTGAAAGAACAATTTCTTAAGTTCGAGAACAATCGAAAAAGCTTTACTTTAGTAATTTAGGTTATAATATATCCACCCGTTAAACATAAAAGTTGCATTATTAGAATAATCATTAGAATTCAATTTAAAAAATGTTAATTCAAAAATGTAGAAAAACGGAAGAAAATATTTGGAACTTTTAAAACTAAAGCTAAAGTTAGCTTTTAATTTTTCTGATTATAGTTGCGTCGATTTGTCGATTTCGATAAATTCTGACTACGAAATCAAAATATAATAAATGTTATACGGATTGAAAATACATACGAAACTATTTTTAAAATATTCATACAATTATAATCAGCATTTTCTAAAATTATGTGCCATTTGCTACTCTATGTTTTGAATCTTGTAAAATTTTCAGAAATTTCAATAGAGTCAAAGTTTTTTTAATTAATACTACTTCATCCATATTCAAATCTAATTGTAGTTTCGAATGTTCAATATAACTTTCTGGTATGTCAGAAATTGATAATTAAAATTAATTGAAATTAATAAATAAGTATCAGACTTCAAACTGATAATTTGCCAAATATAGAATTCCTTGTCAAAGTTAAAGTGTTCTTCTAAATAAGTAATTGCTGAAGAAAGAAATAATTTTAAGTAATCAGTAATTTATTGAGATTACGACAAATGCTATCATTCAGTCGCAAGAGATTTTTCTAAACTCAAAAAGAACAAGGAAATGAATGTTTTCAACATGGAGTATTCCTACAGCCTTCAAAAGCTTCTTTAAAACTGAACTAAATGACGGGAAATTTTTAAAAATTTCAGAGACTCTAGTTTACTATACTAAAATATTCTTTTCTTTTAATTTTGCTGTTATTTAAAATGATAAAAGAAAATAAAAATCTCTAGTTTTTGTAAGGTATCAAAATTAATTGTACGTGTTCCTCGTGCAGAGGATCGCAGCAGTACAGGGCTCTGACGGTCCCCGAGCTGACGCAGCAAATGTTCGACGCGAAGAACATGATGGCAGCCTGCGACCCCCGCAACGGTCGCTATCTGACCGTGGCGGCGGTGTTTCGCGGTAGGATGTCGATGAAGGAGGTGGACGAGCAGATGCTGAACATACAAAACAAGAACAGCAGCTATTTCGTCGAGTGGATACCGAGCAACGTGAAGACCGCCGTCTGCGACATTCCACCCCGTGGTTTGAAGATGTCTGCGACATTCATCGGGAACTCGACGGCTATTCAGGTAGAGTCTTCGAACTCGCAGAACTGGCGGAGGCGATCGATCGAGAAGGTTCAGGTACTTAGGAGATTAATCGATTGGTCTGATTATAGGAGCTGTTCAAGAGAGTGTCGGAGCAGTTCACTGCGATGTTCAGGCGGAAAGCATTTCTGCACTGGTACACGGGAGAAGGCATGGACGACATGGAGTTCACCGAGGCGGAGAGCAACATGAACGACCTGGTGTCCGAGTACCAGCAGTACCAGGAAGCCACCGCCGACGAGGAGGGCGAGTTCGACGAGGAAGAGGAAGGCGAGGGTGAAAACCAGTGAGACCGATCGGCCCCGTGCAAATTTCACGCGAATCTCGTCCCACCTGGAAACCAACATCGTCTCTCTCCCTCTCGTTCTCTCGCCTCCATTCCAATCTGTTTCTGTTCTTCTCACGGTACAGCTTTCATGGCATCAATTCTGTCGTCTGTATGCACATGCGTGCGCGCGTGTACGTTCCCCGACACATGTATACACACATGTACATCCGCACACGAATGTACGCACGCGAATGCAGCCCTGCCGAATCCCAACCCCCTACTTGTAGTTGATCGTTCCAGCAGCGTTACGCGCGCATCTATCGCGTTACAATCTTAATTCTTTGTTGTGTTCTTGTCTGTCGAAACTTGTCGTGTAATACACCATGTGAAATGTAATCTCTATCTGTTCCAAGAGTTAATGTAACGTCGAATTGAATTTTTCTGCTGCTGCCGGAGCCGAGGCGCAATGGCAGATTCTTAGCAGGACTTGAAGACAGTTGTGGTATCTATTTCGGTTCTTCAAACAGTTATCAAGAACCGAGAAAATCTCGTAACTGTTATAAAGGTATAGCGGTTCTAGCTTATATTGGCTTCGGTTTCGATTCTTCGAACAGTTATCAAGGACCGAAGAAGTATCGTAACTGTTATAAGTAGACTGTGGATTTTATGCATTCATGACAAAATTGGATTGTTGCTATTTAGAGTAGTAGACACATTGATAAAATTTAAAAATGTCAGTGTATTATTTCCAACTTATTAAATTTATTGAAAAAGAAGAGAATTTCCTATTTACTTCATATTTCTTGCAACTGGTGAAGACAATTTTTATTTTGCATAAATATCCGCGGTCTGGTTATAAGGTATATTGGCTCTGAATTTAGGCTGGTAAAACAAACAAATTTCGCCTCTACAAATGCTCGTACATGCTTTTTTCCCCAAATTGTCCAGTTTTGTTTACAAGCTCAAGGACAATTGAAGAGAATTTTCTATATATCTCCAGAAGAAAAATTTCTTTGTTTTAGAATCCAAAATGTATGTCTAAAGTTTAGCGATTTAACCCGGGATCACTCTGCATAGCAGTTATTTTTTGGTTCTGTATAATAGACAAAACCACTCTATGAGGATACACATAGTTGCACCTTGTATATAATACAAAGTATTACAGGGATATCTATACAGTAAATACAGTACTTGCCCTTTCCCAATACTTCGTTTCTCAATAGTTCGCATTCGGCTTCATTGCGTTCGAATGATTCTGTCACTGTCAAGCAACCTAGTTAGTTGAATGCATACAAAAAAGTGATAAACACCTTTGATTGCAGAAAACAGTAACGTGTAAGGATTGCTTTCAACGTAATGAGAGGAATTGATAGGGTTATATTTTATGGAAATATATTCCCGTGCAGCCTGATGTATTGAATTATTGGAAGAGGGAACTTTACAACGCATTTATTACGAAAAATAAAACTACAACTGAAACCCAAAACCTAAAAATAACGGTTATATAGTAACTACCAAAAGTATTCGGACGCTTTTGCGCCATGTATACATGTCATAAATACACATGTGTATAAATGTCAAGGTACAACAATCTCTCGATTTAGTATAAAACGTTACCTGCATAATTGAAAAAGTATAAAAAAACATATTCGGACGACTTATAAAGTAAAGTTTAAAAGTTATAAAAATAAATGTTTTTAAAATTTTTATTACTAGTTTTATACCTTTATTGTTTACCAGTATATTAGAAGTTTAAAATTTTAAAAATTATTATTTATTGACGTCGTTTCATAACTTTAGTTTACACGATTTTATGATTTGTTTATAGTATGTACCTTTTTTGTTGCAACTTGTATGGTCGAATTCGCTTTATGGGACTTAGCAATCATGTGTAAGATAAATATAATAAATATGTGTAAGATAAATATAATTTGCTATCTTAATTTATTAATGCATCTGACGAAATTTGTAAAATTATAATACATTTTTGACCCATTTACACAATAATATTAATGTAACATGCTAAAAATGCAACTTAATTTTAAAAATTTCTTAAGATGCATTAACAAACTAAGGTAACAAATTATATTTACAAGTGTTTTATGCATGACTGTTCATCCCCATAAAGTAGATATCGGTCGCACAAGTTGCAACAACAAACACATACTATAAACAAATGTAAAACAAAGATATAGAACGACATCGATCGTAAATAAATAGTAA
Source organism: Augochlorella aurata (assembly GCA_028455555.1). Lineage (NCBI taxonomy): Eukaryota > Metazoa > Arthropoda > Insecta > Hymenoptera > Halictidae > Augochlorella > Augochlorella aurata. The sequence continues at coordinate 1,202,010 of CM052154.1, forward strand.
TTTTTAAATCTTCAAATTTCTTAAAATATATTTTTAAACAATGGAGGTATAAAACTGGTAATAAAAACTTAAAAAAAATCTATTTTTATAACTTTTGAACTTAATTTTATAAGTTGTCTGAATACTTACGTGGCGTGAAAATTCGATGCTTTATCATATTTCTTCAATTATATAGGTAACGTTTTACACTAAATCGAAATTGTGTTATATTTTGACATATATATATACTCTATTGTAGTATACCGTAAAGAATGTTTTCCTTTCAATGTATATTGGCGTAGAAGTCAACGTTATACTAGTGTCCGAATACTTTTCGGAACCATTGTAAAACTGACGCAACGTCGGTTCTGAAGAGCCAAAGACCGAAACCGATATAAGCCATAACCGATACACGTTATAATAGCAGTTACGAGGCTTTCCTTCATAAATGTTTCAGCCAGAACCGATTTATAACAGTCTGAAACAGTTATTTTCGGAACCTTTTCAATCCCTGCTTCTTAGATTAGAATGGAGAAACTCGATAAACGGTCATGGTAGACGAGTCTCACGAATCCTCAGCTAGCCGTGACACGTTCCACGTTCGAGGCCTCGACAGAGATAACTGGATGGGGCGTGAACCGGCGAGAGAACAGTGCATAAACACGCGAACGGCATCGATATCAACGGAAACGAGCGTCGGTGGATACGTTCCAAGGATCTTTCTCTTTCTCACGATAGAAACAATACTTTTATTCTCGACCATCTATTGTGCTAGTTAGAAGTACCGTGTTTTCAAGGTTCCCGGCGATAGGCGTGTTCCGGGGAAACCTACGCAACGCCTCGGTGGCACCACCGATGAAACGAGTACACGGTGACTATTGAAAACGTCTCGGGAGATAGAAACGATTCCGATTAGCCCGCTTTCCACGAGAAACGTTTAGAAGCTTTTCTTTCAGAGCCGCGCTGATCGATCAGCGGATCTCTAGTGTCCGTTCGGCCGAGGCCGGGGATCTAGACTTGCGTTAGACCGGAAGGAGACGCGCGTGTACGAAGACTGTCTATCGCGTGGTAGGATCGTGGCAGCAGGCAACGTCCTGGGAGCAGCGATCGCGAGGAGCTTCGACGTCGACATTGCTCGGTGCCCTAATAAACCTCCACTGATCCGGGGCCCGAGGATGACGAGTTCTTTTATAGCCAGGCCCGCCCGAACCGAAAAGAAACTGGTTAACGTTGCTCGCGGCCCTCGTCTTGACAGGACAGGCCAAGGTCTTCCGGATTTGGAAGCCGCTATCGCGCGAGCCGGATCTTCGATTCTTTTTTTCTCGATCGATCAGCCGTCCGTTGGCCCGTCAAAACAGCGAGGCCCGGCGAAGCAAACGAGGTTAAAAAACTGAGAGACGAAAAAGGAAGCCGAGGAGCGTTGTTATCGATAGATCGTTAGCGGTTTCTTCGGGCGGGGAGAACGGCGTTTACGAAACCGGCGACCTTGCTATGAAATTGCTCGCGGCCAGCGTTGTCGTGGTTGACAAAGAGAGTACATGAGAGGAGAGAGCTAGGAACGGTGACAGGCGCCGCGGAAGGGTGCAGGGAGGGTTAGACGAGGTGGACAGGTTCCGAAAAGAACAATCGAGAATTACTGAAATTGCGATAGGTTGGCCCGCGGTGGTAGCTTTGCAAAGACCGGATCGATTTCGCAAGCTGTCGAGCCGGTTGCCTACGGCAAGGCGTCCCTTCGACCGTCCTTGTCTAGGCGACGATGCCCGTCGGTATGCGATGCGTCGCGATGCGTCTCCAAGTGCCTCGGGTGGGCGTTGAAACGGTTTACTAATTGTTACGCAATTGTATTCTGTCGCTCGAAGTAAACACGATGTATAACGTAACGTCATCGGTATTGGCATTAGCATCGATGAAAGCCGCGCGGAGAGAGACTCGTTACGTTATCGTGGAAATAGGGAGACCGGACTACCAGATGGGGATCGCGTTTATTAATTAACGCGCAGTCAATACGTTAATTAAGTGGTGTTATCTCTAAATGCGAGGGTTGGTCGCCCGTTATAGACTAGTCGACGGTGGACCGATCCGACGCGTTGCCCGTTATCTAAGAACAAAGTTCTCCAATCTAATAATGCGTCGGGCGCAAGGCACCGGGCGTTACCTGTGCCCGATCGACGGGCACGCACCATGCAGGTTCGTCGTGCACGACCAACGATGGCGAACGATACCGAAAGGTCGGTTAGCCGGTTCCAAGAGCCTGCTGCTCGCGGATTTCATCGTACACCGTCGTCCAAAAGACCCGGGACACCTGCCGGCTTCGAAACAGCAGCCTATATTTCACCGTCGTTGCGAAATTTCTGTCAGTTGTTGCAACCACGTGGGATTTATTCTTCGAGCGACTCTCCGAAAGCCGATGGACGCGATGCTTGGATCCATTAGCAGGTTTTCAGCAGCAGTTGGAGATACCTGGCTGCTGAATACTTCTTGCTCTGTACCAGAAGGAAACTCGATCGGTTCTCTTACGAAAAGAAAAGTCGTAATTTTCTCGAAGAACGATCTGCCTCGATATTCACCGATCGTCGCTTTTGAGCAGCGGTGTAAGCGAAGGCTGGCTGCGGCGAAGGTGCCGAGGAGCAGGGGAGGGGTCGAAGGGCCGTTCGAGTACGTTGCACGCGGATCCTTGCTCGCCCGGTCGATCGGTTCATCGTCCTTGACAATGTACTTCCACGGACGAGGAACGAAACGAAAGGAATCGAAGGGAAGCGAGGCGTATCGCCTCGGAGGAGACCCTGAACCGTGTGTGTTGTACTCGTCGAGTAGACTGCGAAAACAGGAGGGAAGAGTGGCACGGGCTTGTTGCGCAGGCCACGCGGACAGACAACGAGCGTTGTGTCCCAGGACGAGGAGGAATCGGGGTCGGTGGTGGCGAAACGAAACGAAATGGACAACGGAGTGGACGCGTTTCGGGTGGGAGAGGTCAGTCCCGGCTCGGCGGAATAAAAGCGCGGCAAGTTCGACGGTAGAGCATCATTCGTCTCTCAGCGATCACACAGCTGTCTACGAAGCCTTTGTTCACCGTTGAACCAACGAGTCAACCCAACCGCAGTCATGTACAAATTCGCCGCTCTGTTCGCTCTGTTCGCCTGCGCTTTGGCCGCGCCGCATCCCGAACCAGCGCCGGGTCTCTTGGCTGCTGCTCCTGTTGCGCTGCACGCTGCTCCAGTGGTCGCCGCACCACTCGCAGTAGCGCACACCGTGCCGGTTGCCACCAGCTACGCCAACACCTACAAAGTCAGCGTGAAGAGCCCGTTGATCGCCACGGCTCCTTACTACGCCGCTGCTGCTCCCATCGCCACCGCCGCCGTCGTCAAGACCGCTCCTTTCGTTGCCGCCGCGCCGGCTGCCTCCGTCTACGCTCACGCCCCGGTCGTCGCCGCAGGGTACACCCTCTGAGCGACCAACGCCAACAACGACCGGCCTGCCGTTCTACCCTGAACCGAGAGCCGCTCTAGTCGACCTGCTGCTCCTCAACAACCTCGTCGTATCCGATGATGCGGCGACAGCCGCCTGGCCACGCCGTGACGGTGTCGTCTAATCTATGAAAATAAATTTTATCGATGTTCAGCTCAAATCAGTCTTTCTTCTTCCAAGCCTGTTCTCTCCCTTCGTTTTCTAAGATGCCGATCTTACGCGCCGGTTTTCTCCCCAGAGTCCTAGACAGTTGCCGATTTTACTTCGAACCAGCAACGTTCTAGCGCAACGAAGTCGCCCGAATTAGAATAAGTGGAAAGGTCCAGCCACGATTGAGTGGCTTATCCCATTTTCCACGGATGTCTAATTTACATCCTGGGATAAGCAGGAGGATTGCATGTCCTCGCGAAGATAGAGCTTCGAGCACGCAGCGTTGCGGCTGGAGGTAAAACAAGTGGAGAGGTCCAACCGCGAACAGACAGCTTATCCCATTGTTCTTAATATGGAATCGGCAGAGCGAGATTCTTTTCCCGACTTCGTTCTGGCCTAGAGTAACCTCGGCGATACCTGTTGCGCCACTTATCTCGCGCGTTTCATTAAAATTTCTCGAGAAGCATTAGATCGTTGCACGGCGCGCTTATCCGAAGAGGCAACGGTTCTCGCGAAACCAGTTCTCCAATCCGGAATCCGCTCGGGAGGAAACATCGCGGAGACCGCGGCTGAGAATGGATTTTTAATTGATAAGAGAACTAGCTCCTATTTCATGCGGGTCCGTGAACTCGGCGTAATTTATACAGCTTCGGAAATCGAGATCGAGCCCCGGCAAATCCACTGGAGGATTCGCGGCCGCGGAGGGACGCAGTACTTAGCGGCTTCGGGAACCGGTTATAATCGTCCTCCCGATTTTTGTCGTCCGAACAGGTACGCCCTTGCCTCCTTCCCAGGCTGCGAGTCCGCGGTAAAAAAATCGCGCGTTCGTAACGCGGTGCCTTATAACGCGGAATCTGTAAAATAGTCGGCGGTACCCCCGTCGAAATTTCTTCAATAAAAAGAAGAGGAAGAGTGTCCGCCGAAACCTCACTCGAAGCCTCCACAGAACCGGCTGCCAGTTAGCCGAGGACCCTCGCGTTCTTCCGAGGTCAAGGCCAAGAAGAAGTGTCCAGAACGAACGTATTTGTTTTGTGTTCGGACGATCGCCGATTCCTTTTTTTCGGCAGCTTGCACGCTTGGAGCTAGTTTGCCGGTCTCTGCTCGTCCGCGACACGATAAGAGCATCTCGAAGTTTTCTGCCTGCACACGGGGAGTCAGGGTGGAGCGAAGTTATGGGCCGATAAGTCCCGCCCCGTGGTCTCCGGGCGAGCAGCGATGCGCAGGGACTGGTAGGTCCCAGGAACGAGGACGAGTTTCCTTTTTACGGCGCCGGCAGGATCTCTATAAGTACGGCCGACTCGCGACGATCCTCGACACAGAAATAGTGGTGCGATTTGAGAGTTGCTCGTAGAACCCAACGAATCGGAATCGTCATGTACGCCTACGTGAGTACCGAACCTCTTCGAAATCGTCTTCGTATTCCGAGAGAAACCGTGTCTCTTTGTTTCACAGATTCTCCTGGTTGCTGTAATCGGATCAGCTAGCGCCGCTCCGACGACGACGTCGAACCTCAAGTTGGACACGGACCCGAAGCCGTTGGACCTGGTAATACCTCCGCTGCTGAAGACGGAGCCGAATCTCCCAGCAGCCCCGCTACTCTCCGAGCCGTCGTCTTCTGCGTCCGTGGTCGCAGCCGCGCCTGCGAGTGGAGCTGCTCAAGGCGGGTCTCCAGCCCTTCTAGGCGATGCCGCACTCGCTACCAACCTTAAGGCTGGGGTTCCGTCTCCGAAGTCGCTTTCTCTGATCTCCGAAATTAGGAGCCCGCTGATCGCACCTGTAATCACGCCTCTCGCTGCCACGCCGCTTCTCACTCGCCAGGTTCGTAAAACCCTTCGTACTCGTGTTCTGGACTACCTTCGCGCGTCGAAATTGTTTGCTGGAGGCGGTCTTCTTGGCCAGCAACCCCTTCTGGGTCGAGGAGACGTGTTCTACTTGCTGGTCGGGCTCTGTGGATTCTGCCGCGGTCCTCCATCGAGCTATATGTTTGAAATAAGGTTGGGGAAGAAAGAGCGCAGCAGAGTGAATTCTGGTAGACCGTTGTAACTAGACTGCGGATTTTATGAATTTGTGATCAACAGGTTGATCGAATTTGAAACTGTACAGAGATTAAATTTTAGATTATTTGTATATTATTAAGAACTCGTCAAAATTATTAAACGAAGAATGAAATCTCGTTCTTTTTTGTTCAAATTTTTGAAGAAAGCTTTCATTTTGCATAAAGATCCGTTGTTTTTGTGCGAAATAAACATGATCTTCATCAATTGCAATAAACAAGAGTCAAATAGGAGTTCCTTTCTCTCTTTCATGATTTTAGTAAGTTGAAAATAATACACGAACGATGTTAAATTTTTGAAATCTGTCTGATATTTTCAAGTTAAATCTACTCATTTTCACAATAAATTAAAAAAATCCGCAGTTAACTAATAAGTATGACTCTTCTGCAGTTCTTCATCGAGCTACTCATTTAGAATATAATTGAGGGTGGAAGAACGTAGTAGGTTATAGGGTCGTTGAGTCACCAAAAACGGTCTATTAGAATCTTTTGGAGGTTGTTGCGTTTCTGTACCGATTTACAGATTTTAAATAAGATAGATGAAAAAAGAACGCACTAGCTTAGGGACTCCTTTAACACTTCTACGATCTCCACTATCGATCGACATATTTTAAATAAGATGAACCAATGAAGAACGCAGTAGAGTGAAGACTATTAGAACCTGTGACCTTGCTGCCGTTCTCTACCGATTTACACATTTTAAATAAGGTTTACACCTTTTATTTATTTACACATTTTAAAAAAGAACGCAGCGGGTTGAAGACTATTAGACCCTTTCAACTACGCTACGATTCTGCATCGGGCTACGTGTTTAAAATAAGTTCGACGATGGACAAACGCTGCAGGAGTCGTTGGGTCATGAAGACGATCTATCTAAACCTTGCCATAACCTTGACATAACCTTGTTGCAGTTCTCTATCGATCTAAACGTTAGAAATAAGGTAGACGAAAGGAGAACGCATCAGGGTGAAGACTATTAGACCCTTTTAATGTTGCTACGGTTTTCCAACGAGCTACGCGTTTAAAATAAGTTCGAGGGAAGAAGACAGTTTCTTAGACCTTCTGACTATTGTTGAGGTTGATGCCGTATCGATACCTATCGATACCAATTGACAAATTTTGTATCAAAGACGTAGGTATGAAACAGAATCCATACCTCTACAATATTTCCTCTAAAATATCAAGAGTATCGATGCTTGACTGGTACTTCTACATACGTTGTACATAAATGTTTTCGATGATTCGTGAAGTATCAGACAAGCATCGACAATTTTAAAAAAGTATCAACGAAACTTCGATTCAATATAGTACTGGTTTTGATATCATTTTAAGAAGTCTCGGTATCGACGAGTGATACTAAGGACCTAAAGTTTCGTTACATATCGATACCTACCATCGAGCACTTTGGTATCAAATCGATCGAATGCTATCAATAATATCAGCATCGATTCCATCGCTACTTCCGACCCTGCTGCAGTTTTCGATCGAGTCGCTTTTAAAATAGTATCGCGGAAGGAGAAATACGAACGGGTAAAATAGAAGAACGCAGCGGGTGGAAGAAACGATCACGATCGAAATGGCTCCGATTCTTCGAGACGTTTCTGAACGAATGTTGGTTCCGTTGCAGATAACGCCGTACATTTACACCGCCCCGGCGATCGCACCTCTGGAACTGGCAGCGGCACCTTCCAGCTACTCCATCGAACAACACGGCTATCGCATTACCTACTGAATCAGCGAATCGCCAGCGATCGGCGTTCCCGACCGCTTCGCGCGGTAACAACGCGTCCAAAGCGCGCTGAACAGCTCCCAGAACGTGTATCAGCTGCCAGACCCCGGCTTCTCCGCTCACCGGTGATCCTCTTGTACCTTGCATCGATAAATTCGTCTCGGCGTCGCAACGCGACCAGCAAACTGAAATACATATTCCTTCTGTAAAACGAGATTTGAGAACTTTGTCGACGCGCACCCGTGACCTTCCTTTCTTCCAGCGTCCCCCTCCGGTCGTAAATCGAAATGGAAAGTGAAGATAGGGTCTGCTTTCTCTCGGCGAACAAACCTTCTTCGAACTCTAAACGCTCTTAACTGTAACGATCTCCTCTCGCGTAGACACCTGCCCCCTCTTAATTAGTGTACCGTGATCTTTCTTTATCGCGGACCGATTTCCCCGTCGTTCTCACCTTATCACGCGGAATTAGTTATTTAGCCGTCGGGAAGAGTTCTGCGTCACGCGCTGAAAGCTTTTCTAAATGTATTTCGAGGCAGTAAGAAACCGTGCATTCTGCGTTCCAAACGAGTTACCGAGGGAAACGGGAATCGATAACGATCCAGCGGTTTGAATCGGGTCGCTCGAGTTCCGCGTAAAACCCGAGGGTTACGAGACAGGGTGGAAAACCCAGGTTACGCAACGGCGCGGCGGTTTCGCTCGACGCGAGACATGCACATTAGTTTCGACCGTTGCGTTCGTAATTTGACCCAAAAACCGATTCAGCGACGCTTTCGCAATCCTCGAACGATCTCTACGATACTCTAGGATTCTACGGAAGTTGTCAACGGTCCCCGAAAGAGACAATAGGGGTCCGAAGGAGACGATCTCGTTCGGTCACGATCGCGAATAGATCTGAGTTTTCGTGAACGCGGAGGAACACTTTCTCCCGGAACTCGTGGGAGAAAGAAAGAGCGACGGATTATGAAAAAGGCGATCGCGCCGAGGCGCCGTTTCGGCTTATTCTTAACCTTCGACGAAGCTTTCGTCTGCTTCCAAAATCGGAAAAAGGCTTCGGAACAATCGCCGAATCACTTTCCCCTCGCGACGCTGCGAACGCGACGGAGAAACTTTCTTGAAGCTGTTGCGGCTGTCTCTATGCTAATCGCTCGGATCGTAAACATGCGACTGCAGTAGTTATGCATTTAGACCGCATGCGGTCGTCTGCGACGCTGCGTAAGGAAAATTCTTCGCATAATGCCGTCGGGATTCCATTTTATTTTGATCACCCCGCGAAACTCGAACGAGTAGACGTCATCGGGTCGCGGGGAAAGAAATTTCTCTCACAGGGTCCTGTGACGCGGTACCATGGCCGACGACCCTCGAAACAGGCTCCTGCTTTCCGGGAACAGTGTCTTCTCGGAGAAACACGCCCGGCTGCTTTGCTATGCTTCTTAGCACCCATTGCGTAACCCCATTACCGAAAAGCTGCGTTACACAATTTGCTTGCGCACGTCGCACGCACCTACGTAGCTCGCGACCGAGTCATCCGTTTTTGGATGTCCTAATCACGCAGCGTTCCTTCTGTAACCCAATTCGATGTCAATGTTTCTTCGAAGATACGATCTTCGTTGTCTGTGCAATGTAGGGTCATACCCTAGAGCAGCCCTTACATCAGTTTCGCACGAAGATACTTGTATCCCGATGCAGCGTTTAATATGAAAAAAGTATCGCGTTACTGTATTGAATTATGCGTGCGGTTGATTTTCACACACACATCATTCTATGTGTATCGTGATACATGTGCATCCAATATTTCATCCCAGATCAAAAGACTTCTCCACGTTCGGAAACATAGTGTTTTCTTTATTGTAAATAATGTGCACTCTTCTATCAACTTTTTCGTATTACTTAACCTCTTGCCGCAATTTAACAAGTCACACTAGCGGTGGAGATTTCTATTAATAAGCTATTAGGTATGAATGTTGTTCAATTCCCTTATGTTGCCTCTTATAATCAATATTTAAAAGTTAAAGTAGACGTAAATACGCAATAAATATAAAGTTTCTTTCCCTTCTATAAAATTATTACGATCGAAAAAGTTCTAATCATTGTATTTGTAAAGAAAATAGTACGGCAGGAGGTTAACTCTTTGCACTCGAAGCCATTTTGTAACTGTAAATCTAAACTTACTTTTCTGGCTTATAGTATTCCCATTTTATGTGGCAAAGTGCATTTTATGCATATGAAATTGATTCTTCAACTCATACTAACAGTTTTGATTCTAACAATTCTTTAAATCTAAATTTTTGTTAGTATAAACATTACTTTGGTATGTGATAGAACAATTTTAATGGTGTCCCAGAGTCACCACTCGAGTGCAAAGGGTTAATATCGCAACGTTATTATAGTCCGTAAAGATTTATCATATTAATTTAAGGAACTGTAGTTATCCTATTTATTATATATCCTATTTATCTCGTATATATCCAATGAATAAATCAATAAATAAATCTTCGGGTGAAACTGACGCAAACGATGCTTTCAAAGATCAGATAGAAATCGCGTTGCAGCGGTATTAGGAACGTTGGCTTTGAAATGATATTACGATAAAGAAGGATGCGGGTGAATGGTAACAGGAAGCATCGTCGTCGAAATGCAGCGACGATCGATCGACGAATCGATCGGGGCGAAGAAGTTTCTACTGTTGCGATCGAGGAAACACGAGCTGGGTACCGAATAGATTCGAGACACGATCGTCGAAGAGGATTTGGCAAGCTAACACGGGGCTGCTCGAACACGATGCGGTTCGGGGAACCTATTCGAGACGGATGTCCGGCCTCTGGATGACTCACGAGCGTAACCCCACCGTCGTGAATCGGTTTGGCCACCCGTTCCAGCATCTCGAAAAGGGACGTCTATATAAGATAGGAATGGCGCCGGGGAACGCACAGTGTAACCTCGTTCATGGAGAAAGTGTTTGGTTAAAGAGCGAAACTCCGACAACGCATCGCAGACGTTCGCCGACAGTCGTTCGTTACAGAGATCGTTCGCCCGCAGAAATTTTGATTGGATCGCGAGCTACACGACGCGTCCGAACCGTAAGGTGAGTTTGCCTCCCTAATTTCAGCCCGACTTCTTCGTTTCACGCGTTCTTCGATCCGCAACTTAGCTTAGACCGTTAGACAGTATTCTTCAATTTTTGGGACATCTTTGGTGACACTCTCGCGCTTCTGCTCCCGAGCTTTTTCGAAAATTGTAGTTTGGCAGTTTGGGCAATCGGGTGCCGATGAGACAAAGAAAGGACTGGGAGAAGAACGATCGACGTCTTGCGATTATTACGCAATAACTTTCACCGGGTTCGAAAATTTTCGAAAGAGCGGTCGCGAGGAAAGAGCCGGGCGTGGGATGAACACGAGACGGAGACCGCAGCAAGGCCAGTTTACCGACTTTCTCCCGACATCCTCTCGCTTTCGTTGGACACTCGATTTCTCGGTCAAACAGGTCGCGTTCACGCTCTTGGATTCGAACGATACTTTTCCCGCGGATCACGCTACCGATTTTTCTTTGCCTGTTCGCTACACGGAGGAATCCCGATGCTTTGCAGGATGAAGCTATGGGTGATTTTATTGGTGTGCGGAGCGGCGAGTACCTTCGCGACCCAAGTGCCGGTCGACTCGAGCCCCAATGATTGGTCCTGGCAACCTTCGGCGAACTTGGAGACCGTGGAATCGACGGGCGAATTGCAGGACGGTAACACGGACGCGAAATTGACGTCGGAACCAACTCCGAACCAAGAATTCTTCGGCGACGCGGAAAGGGGACAGAGATCGGTGAGACACTCTCGGGCTCAGCCTCGAAAGAACTTCTTTTAGGATCGACAAACGTAATACGACGAATGATTCTTCTATCGCAGGTGGAAGCTGTAGTCGATGAAATCCTGGCATCCAGTCGCCAGGGTCGCAGCATCGAAGGCTTCGACCAGGTGTACGCCGATCCGAACGTGAAGAACGCGCTGCAGCTCGGGAACGACACGGTCGCTCGATCCTACATCAGAGACAAGCTGTGCACGCTGGGGCTGATGAACGTGAGTACGCCGAGAAACTCCCGACTGTATTAAAGTAACTTTTAAAATAACATCAAAGGACTCGTCGATTCATCTTTGAACTATTTCCAGTGCGAGAACGTCGAGGGACGCCGGCCGTATTACTCTCCCCATCGCGGGATATACCCTCAAGACATCATCTACGCGCAACCGGTGACCATAAAGCCAGTGGGAAGACCACTGCCAGCGATTCCCGTCAAGAGACCTTACGGCCCACCCAAGGTGCCGCCCGGCTTAGCAGGATCGAGCAGCTTCGCTTCCTCTGGACCGACTTCGGATATCGTTTACGGACTTGGGGGTGGACCTGTGCCTCCTCCATCCATCTCTCAGTTCCCCGGCGGACCCGGAGGAGTGATCGGCTCTTATCCCGGCGCTTACCCCGGCTCTTACCCCGGTGGCCTGAAGAAACCTGGACCCCCGTACCCGTCGTTCGCGTCTTCGAAGCCCGTGTACGAGGGAGGCTTCGAATACGAAGGCAACGATCGGTTCATCGACAAGAAGCAAATCGCGCTGAGACCGGGCATCGTGGGAGCCGACGGCTCGGTGCAGCAGCATGTGCATCATCACTATCATCACGGTGAGGGAGCTGGCCAAACCGGTGGCTTCGTCGGAAGTCCGTCGATCGGTTTAGGCACTGTCGGATCCAGCTACGATCCTCCTGGCCAGTCCATCTACGCCGGCGGTTTCCAAGAGTCGGACGACTATAAGAAAGCGTTCAAGGTGAAAGCGCCGTCGAGCAGCGGAGGAAACGGCCTCATCGGATCCGACGGTTCCGCGTCGGCGAACAACTACGCCAATCGGTATCCCGTCTACGAGAAACCGCCTCAAGATTTCACCTACGCGAAGCAGGACGGCCAGAAAACCGGCAAGTACTACGGACCCGGGAATTATGTCTCGTCGAACGCGGTTCAAAGCGGATTGAACGATTATTCGTTCGGCTCAAGCAACGCGAACAACAATTATTATTATCAGAATGAGAACGATGAGTTCGGAAACGATTTCTCCGGGAGCTACGCGGCCGACTGCGTGTGCGTGCCTTACGAACAATGCCCGGCTTCCGAGCACGCCGGTCGCAAGGACGACATTTACCTGGCCATCGATCCGCGAAACCTGAACAAAAATATCGACGCCGAAGCCGCTGACGCGCCGACGGACGCGTCGAACTTGGAAGGAAACGGAACCACGATCAAGGTGGATTCGCCGATTTCCAGCGAGACCGAGGCCAGGTCCAAGAGGGATGTTGCCAAAGAGGAGGACGCGACCGTGGAGGGCAGGAAGAAGACCACCGGAGAAGGGGTAAGACCGCTGACAAGTTTCTATCGTTAGTCGCGACCCTTTATCGTGGGAAGGGGTGCGGAAAGTTCGATGGCCCGATCGCCGTCTGTCCTACTTTTGCCCGTGACTAGAGCCGCGACTTATTACGGAGACTGGGATCTCTATCTGCGTGTCCGTTCGACCCCTGGTTGCAGAGACTCGATGCTAGCGATCTGGACTCGTCGAAATTAAACTTGAAGCCTACCTGGGGAGTCAGTTTCGGTCTACCGCAAACCGGCGGCCCGTACCCGATCAATCCTTACGGCGGAAATCCCCTGGTAAACCCGTACGGCGGTTACGGATCTGATCAGGGCCTGAATTTGGGCCTGGTCTCCGTGAACCCTCTGCTAGCCGTGCAATTCAGCAAAGACGAGTACGGCGACAAGGTGGTCAAGCCGTTCGTTAATTTCCATGTGACGCCGAATCGGCACATCGTCCAGAAACTCGGTGATCTGCTAGCGTACAAGAAACAAGCGATCTACGGAAATTATGGGCACGGTCCCGTTTACGGACCCAGTTACGCGCCCCATTACCATCACCCTCCGAAGCCGAGCGTGCACTACGAGAAACCCTACTACCCCTCGAAACCGTTCTACCCGTCGCATGGTCCCGCGTATCATCACGAACCCTCCTACCCGGCCGCGGACTATTCCGATTACTATCGCGAAGGCGACGATTATGATTACGATTACGAGGATCGGTCGTACGGGCGATCGAACGCGAAGCAACCGCGGCCCGAGGAGCAACCCCTCGATGAAAAGAGGCTCGCTGGAGGGGCAGTCGCGAACACGGGGACCTCTGGAAAGGTATCGTTCCCCGGCAGAAGAAAGCGCGAGCTAATGACCGAAGACGAGGTAAGTATCAGCGATGGAGGGTCGTCGTCGGCGGAGATCCAAAAGGTACATGCTCCTCGCGTCCTCGGCGAGTCTCCCTCTTTCTTTGCCGAACCTGCTGGTTCGAGCGAATCCGTTCGTTTATTGCCCGTAAGACACCACGACCATGCGTCGAGCTCGTCGTCCAACGAGATGTCTGCTTTCTCCACAGAGACAATTCCTCGCCGGACCGCCCAGATCCTGCAGTCCCGGCTTCGTCTGCTGCCGCAGGAGGCAACAGGCTGCGAGACCGCGTCCCGGGCAGTGCGGGACCAGGTACACGCAGGGCATCAATGGACGTATCAAGACCCCCGTCAACGTTGACGGTGACGCCGAGTTTGGTAAGCTTTCCGTTACCTCTGTGTAAACTGCTCTATGTGCCTTATATCATGGCTAAACCGTTTTAATGCCCACAGGCGAGTACCCGTGGCAAGTTGCCATCCTGAAGAAGGATCCCACGGAGAGCGTGTACGTCTGCGGCGGCACCCTTATCTCCTCCAGACACATCCTGACTGCGGCGCATTGCGTCAAAACGTACGCTGCTCACGATCTCCGAGCTCGTTTAGGAGAATGGGACGTTAACCACGACGTCGAATTCTATCCGTACATCGAAAGGGACGTGGCCAACATCGTCGTGCACCCTGAATTCTACGCTGGTACTCTCTACAACGATATCGCGATCCTGAGAATAGACCACGAAGTTGATTTCCTGAAGAACCCTCACATCAGTCCTGCCTGTTTACCGGACAAACGCGACGACTTCGTGAAAAGCAGGTGAGAACACTGTTCTATCGGTCCTATAGTGTTCGGTCCTATAGTGTTCGGCCCTATATGGAAATTTGGGACTACATTAAGATCTCCTAAACTACTTCATTTTCGATGTGGAACCCCTAATACATCAAACTATTGTGTCTTTATAATTCTATTAGAATCTGCAGAACGTAAGAGTTTTGCAGAAGCAATTGATTTCATAGAATTTAACTTCTCAATCTTAATTTGATTAAATACAATACTTACTTTCAATTGATGAGAAAACAGACAGTTTCATTAAATATAAATTTAACTGATCACAATTTTGTTATTAAATAAGAAGCTTCTTAACAATTTCTTTATTCCTATTTGTTATTGTATAAATATTTACTGTTGCTATCGTATAAATATTTGTCAACTTATCGCGAATACGTGAAAAATTGAAACGATCGTATGGAACAATGGACAAAAAAATAAGAACTTCTTTGTGAAGAAAAATTTTTGCAAAAAAATGTTTATACAAAAAATTGTTTTAGCAAAAGTTTAAATTAAGTTAAAAGTTAAAAAGTTAAAAAGTTAAAATTGTATGTTTTGGATAAGAACTTCGTCTGTTCTTTAAAAAAGTATTAAGCGTCTTGGATCGAAAATTAATTAGTTTGGAAATTATTGATTTTGTCCCAAATTCCCCTGCAGAATCGAATATTGTGCATTCTCGAGACAATTTTGATTGATATTTTCATTTCGAACGGGTTTTAATGTAAACTTTATCGTTTCCAAAATTAATACACAAAAAATCGGGCATGTACTTTTTCTAAAAGTATCTCTAAAATTGATAAATATTTAATATGAATAGTACTGAATTGTATATGTATGTATATGATTGAAGAAACGCATTGATTTTACTCTACATAAACTGGGTGGGTGATTTCAAAAATTACTATTAATCATTAATATTAATTCGAGTCATAAATAATTTCCGTTTCTTTATGAGTCGTTTATTTTGCTTTTTTTAAATTTATTTTTTTGTTTTTTTATTTTGTTTATTTTAAACAATTATCTATTTAGTGAAAGCAAAAACTTGTTTGTCCCGGTGGATAGATGGGGACAATAGATTCTACCTAGCTGCATCGGAAGTTGTTTATGACTCGACCAAACATTTCGCGCCGAATCTCACACTTCGAATTTTTGACTTTTATCCAATGGATGGAACACCGTGATAGCGTTGTGAACCGATGATCGTTCTGTTTGAGCAGGTGCTGGACCACCGGTTGGGGTAAGGACGCTTTTGGAGACTTTGGCAAATACCAGAATATCCTGAAGGAGGTGGACGTGCCCGTGGTCAACAACCAGATCTGCGAGCACCAAATGCGTAGGACGAGGTTGGGTCCTAGTTTCAATCTGCATCCAGGATTCATCTGCGCTGGAGGCGAGGAAGGCAAGGATGCTTGCAAAGGTGACGGAGGTGGCCCCATGGTTTGCGAACGACAAGGTCGCTGGCAGTTGGCAGGAATCGTGTCCTGGGGAATCGGGTGCGGCCAGGCAGGTGTTCCAGGTGTCTACTCTCGCGTGTCCCACTATCTCGACTGGATTCAACAGATCATCAATCGTTATTAAACAATTTCTATTCGTTGCCAGACTGCTCGTCCGAGCTATTCGCCCAAGATCATTTATGTATCTTTATGTATAACTTATAAAATGTAGAGGGTGTGTAATATATGTGTAAGAATGCGCTAGCGTAAGTTGGGAGTGTTTCGATAAATTATATAGCTTGTGACGAGCTGTTCTCGTTAAAAGCATGATTCGAAGTACGTTCGGATCGTCGAGTAATGCATTTTATTTGCAATATGTTTGTTACACAATCTTCGTTCCAATACAACTAATGTAACATTGTGAACCTGTTTTTCATTCTCTTTTACCCGATTCTAATCGAATATTGGATTCTATAGCTATAGTTTAATAGCTTTTTTACAATTCCTGATATTATAAAAATATTTTTAGGAGAAATCATTAAATAAACAAAGCAATATACATTAACCGTGATTATGGCTCGGTGGTTCTAGTGTTAAGTAATTTTTTCTGTTCAATTGGTTCGAGTAACAAAACGGTTTATTTAAATAATAGTTCAAGTCAATTCGACTTGATTGATATGTGGAAGCCAATCACAGTAAGTTCATTAACTAAAATTTAGATAAATAAGAATATTGCACATTAATTGTAAAAAATAACAGTGCCACCAATGATGCAAAGCAGAATTTTTATTAATATTAATATTGAATTATTTTATTTAATTTCTTTTACTATCAATTTTTTTATTTTGTTTGGTCATTCCGTTGTCAATACAAGTGCTGCTATCTATTGTGTTTTTATGAAGAAATCTACTATATTAGTTTATCGACAGAAAAATCCTATGATAAAGATGTGATTGCACTCTATAAATCGATGCATTGATATCATTGGTTTGCGATCGTACACCAATATTTGAAAAGGTGCATTTTAAATCCTTGGTCTGTCATTTTCCTCATAGCTACGATGATTCTTTTTGGATTGTAATAATTTCTTAGACGAAAAAGAAAACTGATATATATTGTGTGCCTATATTTACTAAAATGTTTAAATATTAATGACACGTGGACAGAATTTTATTCCGGCTTCAAAAACGAAATAACATTCATAATTAACATGTTATTATTAGAAATCTCTATCATGGATCAGACTTGTCAAATTACAGCAAAGAGTTATTCGAAATATACATATACACATTTGCACTAATCTAAAAATAGGCAGCAATGGAGGTTCCATTTATGTCGGTGGATTTCTGAACTAACCTAAAAGGATGGGGGCAATGTGCAACAAGGATAGACAAAGAGAATGGTGGTGCCATCTACGGTGAAGAGTCCGTAAAATAATTTTCCCTATCATCGCCATATGCATGACAAGAACAATAACAGTATGCAAATCCCCTGATAAATATTAGCGAAAATTAATGAATAATACGTAATTGTCATAATTTATGCAGAATTTGTAATTTGTAGATATAGACATTACCTTGACATTTGTAGATGGACAACTCGGAAAGAGGGAATACGATTCTTCGAACCTCGCGCCTCGTTTTTATAGTTATTGATAATCGACAACTATAAAAACGAGTCGCGAGACCCGAATAATCGTATCTCCTATTCCGAAATTGTCCATTTTCGTTTACAAGTTGATGAACAGTTAGGGAGAATTTACTATATTAGCTGCGAATAATTATAAAACTTTAAGAGTTAGTAAAACTTATTTTGAAGAAATAAGAATGTAGGAAAAATGAAGAAAGTATGTTATGTAGACAAGAATAAACACAACAGCGAAGAAGAAATAAATAATAGAGCAATTAAAAGAACAAACTGTTAAACTGGAGAAAAAGACTGTTAAGATGTTAAACCCATATAGGTGATAATAATATGTTATAATTGGTCGTCAAATATGAAACGTTAAAGATAAACGGTAGAGCATTAAGTAGATAGAAATGTAGAAGTAAAAAAAGACGAGTATTCTAATTATAAATGTAATTGTCGTATAATAGTTAAGTACAATGTAACAAGGAAAGAGAATTTTATTTGTTATAAGAGATTATTTACGTTTAAATATTAATAATATGTAATATACATATACCGGCGCAATAAGATGTATATATGTAAAATACGCAATAAGAAATGTAGGAAAATTGCTTAAAATAATTTGACAGGTCCAGGATTAGAAATTAATTTCTTAACAACAAGGGATAAATTATGCACTTTTAGCATTAGAAAATCATTTCCATTTCAGTCTTGTGCAGCTTTGATTTCTATTTAATAAATTCGCGAGGAGTGTTACATCTTTTTATTTATCCTTGTTGCACTGTTGGACCCTCCTTGTCTTACACAATATTGATATTAGGAACACAAGTAACTCGGGCAAATACCGTTAATAACTAATCAATGAGGTGCAAATTATAAATATTTGCAGTCGGATAATGTAGAACACATCTTCAAGTTATACGTACAGTTTTCAGTTAACTTATAACTTTGGATGAAGAGTTATTAACAATTTCCCATATCTATATTTAAACATAACCTTGATCAATTTGGTAGAGGCATAATAAAAAATTAATGTTTATATTTTTACGACACAATGAATGGATTTCTATATTTGAAAATTTATATTTGATTATATTGCTATCTTAATTTTGTGCAGGTTTGCTTACAAATTACGCAACGCGCAATCGCGACGACAGAAAAGTGGACGATGGAGGGAAATTATCCATTATATAATTATTTTAGCAATATTGAAGATTAATTAATGCTCTTTACAATCGAGGAAACTAATGTGAAGCCTAATACATTTCTGTTAATAATTTCAATCGATAAATTATCGATCATATCTTGCAATTTCTTTCTCTAGTTCTGACAATGTGTAAGATAAGGAGAATTAATTGCGCGACGAGGACAGCGATCAATCTTGCCACCTACTTTGAAACAATGTTTCATGTGGTTCCTAATAGCTTCAGAGTCAGTTTTGTATCAGGAGCTCATGATGATCATTAGGTGATAGAGGAGTTCATAGTACCAGCCTTCGTCAAATGATGGCGCCACTATTTACTTTCATGTAGAGTTGCTACGCACTTTCCTCGTACAATTTAAAAAAAAGGAACATTTTAAATTATCGAAGAGTGTTGAAGCTAGAAAATCTCATATCGAGCTCCTGTAATAGCGCTTTATAAAAGATATGAGAAAGGTATAAAGATCAACAATTTTCAAAGGGTTTTTTTGACTTATTTATGTAAAATTTCTTCAGGTGCTATAATTACGATTAGTTCGTGTCTTTATTCTTTTCACTTTCGGTCACATACATTTGCAAATTCATACAGTCTGTTTTAATGGTTTTCAGTGGCAATAAATTTGTATCGGTCATCTCAGGCATATCCTCATTGATGATCCATGGAAAGTCTTCGCAGTTTGGGTTTTCGCTGAGGCCAACATGGGCTGCTTCATTTGTTTGAATCTCAATGGAAAAAGTGGAGTCCTTTGGCAATGGTTTCAGATAAGCCTCGCACATGGACAACTTTAAACAAATTGTTCTAAGAGCTTCTTCTGTTTTTAAATAATATGGATCGTTTCTGCAACAAAGATTAAAATGTTTAGTAAGTCATCGCTATAAATTCTAATGATCAACACATACTCTGTATGATTTATTTGTAGCTTAACAAGATCAAAAGTGAATTTCTCAATTGGTTGCTTGTTTATGTTGCAAATAACAAGATTTATAGCCTTCACACTGTTCTCATCTTCTTTGAGTAGTTCTCTAATAGCAGTGAGAACATTTTTCAAGTATTCATTAAGCTCAGGATGTATAGAAACAAATACCACTGTACTATAGATCTTCCTCTTTGCAAAGATTTCCTTTGGATATAAATTTCTGAAGTACAATATATGATTAAATGCCACTTCCAGAAATTCCATCAAGATATCTAAACAGACTGCAAGCATTTTCAATTAACAATTCAATTTTACTATCTATTATTAATTCAAATTATTCAAACTCTATTTACCTATTTTATCTTGAGACATTTCGAAATCTGGTTCACCACTTAAATAATTACTAGACCACGGAAGTCTATACAAATGTATGCTCTTAAGGGCATTAAAAATATTAGACAATTTTTGAAAAAAGAAGCTTTTTTTATATAAACGTGTTAGACATTAAGATAAAAGCTATTCAAGTATTCAAATAAATGCATTATCGAAATAGAAGACTGAAGATAAATTAATAAAATATATCTTTTATATTAAGTCTTGTGTTGTATATCGTATATTTAGAGATTAATTTGACGCGCGCCTCACGGGAAACCAATTGCATATGGCGGTCAGTGTACATCGAACGGTTAGAGTGTTTTTATGTGATTTTTGTTACCTTTTAACAAATATAATTAAAAGGTACTAGTGTGATTGGATTCGCGAACGTGACAAGTGTTCCCTTACAATCAGATAATGTTGTAGGGGAAGAATAGAATGTTGAAGAAATAATAGCGGCATTTCTCATAACCTCGAACACCAGCAACGAATTCCACCTTCGTGCAGGTATACGCTTACGATTTTTAGGCGTGTAAGATTGTTCATATATTTTCAATTCGTTACCGATTAACTACGTTACCCGTTTTTAATTTATCGTTATTCTTGACCGTGGAAATCTAACAAAATCAATTGTATCGAGTGCCACTTTCGTTACGTTTTTATTTTACCAACGAATCGTGATTTGCCTATGGCGCGAAATGAAACGCGTGCATTTTCACGTTACACTATTATATTAGTGAGCTGCAAATATTCATACGAAGTGTAATATTTAGTAAATTAATTTACAAAAACGACAATCTGATAAAAATTTATATTCTTTACCAAGGTTTTATTAAATCAAAAGCAAAATATGAGTCTGTTTAAGCTTATTTAATATTTTTTATTTTCCAATTTTCGTGTAAATTTTAAAGGCAAAGTATCTGTGGTCTAATAACTGGCGTTTTTACACAGTAGTTCATAATTTATTTTTTATTATAAGTTTGAAGTAAAAAAATTACTTGAGTAACTGTTTATCTGACTGGTATAATTACTGTTACAGAGAAGAATGCCGCCATATAAGAAGACTGATTTAGATAAACTAGCATGGGCTTGGGTGGAAAATGTTTTACCCGAAGAAATACAGAAAATACATTTAGAATCTGCCTATAGGATAGGTTTAAAAGCCTGTAAAAATTGCAAGTAAGTTTTACAATCTCTAAAAAAATTCTCCGATTTTCTTATTAGTTGAATGCTTGATATAATTGTGTATTTTCTTTACAGACGTAATTGTACGAATAATCCACAATGTCTAACAGGCATAGGCGAAGAAAAGTATATGAAGTCTCAACTGGTAGAAGTAGCATCTTTAGAAAGTTCTTTATCTGAATTACGTGACCCTACAGAGTATGTTGGTTTAAAGAATCTGGGTGCTACTTGCTATGTGAACAGTTTAATTCAAATGTGGTTTCACAATGAAGATATGAGGTATATATACTTGATTTTGTTACTATCAATTCATTTTATCTTTGAAAGTACTAATGAGAAACTAAATTGGATATTTCCAGGAGAATAATATACAAATGGAACATCACAGAGGATCCAGAAGAAAGGGAGGCGGTGTGTCAAGCTACGAAGGCGGGTGTACCATTCCATCCTGTGACAGCGGTCGGCCAGTTGCAATACATATTTGCTATGATGCAATTCGGAAATCGACGACTTCTTGACCCAATGAATCTCGCGATCGTGTTGTCTCTGGACACTAGAACTCAGCAGGATGCGCAGGAGTTCTCGAAGCTGCTACTGTGCCATATCGAAGGGAAACTGCAACAAAATGCGGCACTGAAGCAGACGTTGCAGAGGCTGACACAAGGGAAATACAGCTATATCAATTGGTGGGTTTTCTGAAGTGGAAAACAAATGAGAATTGTCCTAAACGATGATGATGCTGATGATCTTGACGATGAGAACATGGTAGGACACGTTGCTCGCTACGGTGACTGGTGCGATCAACTGATCTGACCGACATGGAAGCTAATACCTCCTAAATAACCGAGGTTTTATGTCTGATGCAGCTGCTCGAAGTGCGGCACCGAATACCCGACCTCCACCACGTTCTACGAGCTGGACCTGCAGCTCGCGGCTACCCTCAAGGAGGCGATAGAGAAATACTTGTCTGTGGAACATCTAACCGGAGCGAATCAGTATCATTGTGTTACCTGCAATGACAAAAAGGACGCCCGACGATTTATACGCTTGGAGTCCCTGCCCGAAACGTTGAACATACAATTAATGCGTTTCGTCTTTCACAGGTAATTATCTACGTGTCGCTTTTCCTTAAAGTTCTTGATACACCTTACACTAATCTTTCTCATTGCTGTGCCCGATAGAGATTCTGGTCAGAAAAGAAAGCTGAACTCTTTTATACAGTTCCCGGAGGACTTAGACATGTCTGAGTATGTCAGGTCTCCGTCACAGACTCACGTGTACAGTCTTGTCGCGGTGCTGAGCCACAAAGGGCCATCCGCACATTCGGGTCATTACATTGCCAATATATGTAACTCGAACGGAGAGTGGTACCAGTTTAGCGATGACAAAGTTGAGAAAATGCAGAACAAACGGATCGAAGATAGCGTGAATGGTAAGCATGGGACTTATCTCGAGATTGTTTTTTCTTTTAACGATATTGTCAGACTCAGTTGAATATTCTTTATGGATTTCAGATACTACAAAGATTGTAAAACGTGGTCGTGTCCCAAAGGGCTTCCTATCATCCAACACGGCGTACATGTTAGTCTACAAAAAAGTGACTATGGATAGTAGAACGAACAACGTAAAGAAGAACAAGATGAAGAAAGAAGTCGAGTCTAATAGTAATAACGCGGAGACTAATAGCGATAAAGAGAAACCAGACTCGCCGGACGAAGGGAAGCGCAAGAACGGACCAGACTCTACTGTCCTTAATTCCAGCGTTCCAACCAAAGTACCGAAATTGGACGCAGAAAAGAATGCTGAGTGCGAGAATGTAGTGTCCTCTTCGGAGGTTGTGGATTCAACTTCCAACGAACGAAATGGGAAACACGAGCCAGAGACCAAGGAAAATCATTATGAAGTTAAAAACGCAAAAGTGGACTATAAAAGGCTAAACGGTGCTGCGCATCGAGCCATGAGCTGCGGAGAGAGAGACTTTTACGAAGAGGTAAGAAACGGTATTACTTTGACAATACTTCGAAAATATTATACGGCTAATCTTTGTCAGATGGAGTTTGAGAGCTGGGAAGTCAGTTGCACGTTACGCGAGTTAGTGAGGCAGGAGAACGTGAAGCACGAGTTGAGCTTGTTGGCTATACAGCAAGAAAAGGTATGCACCGGTAAATTATGCGATTTATTTTCTTCTCAAGGTCTACCTGACGGTGACTTATATTTACTTTCCTTGCAGCAAAAGGAAATCGAAGACCATAACCTGAAGAGGCAGCTCGTAATAGACATTTACAACATTATTTCTAATACAGTCTCTTGGGATAAGTATCAGTGGATCCCAAGCGACTGGTTATCGAAATGGCTAAACGGCCACGCGTTTACCGAAGGCGTGCCGCCAATAGATAACTCCACTTTGATGTGTCCGCATTTTCGACTCGATCCACTAAAAGTGAATCGCGCGAAGTGTCTACCTCTGCCAGCTGCAGAATTAATTTATGAGAAATACCGCGGTGGGCCGCGATTAGATCAGAACTCATTGTGCGAGGTTTGTGTGAGGCGGCGATATAAGCTGCTCCGTTTCAAGATTTCGTTGGAACGCGACCACAAGGAGGTCAGCGAGCTTATCCGAACCTTCAAGGAACCGTAAGTCGTTCTCATTTGTAATTGCTTGATTAGTAAGAATTTGGCAGCGTCCATTTATTTTTATGGCAAAGTTTTAGCCTGCGGTCTTATACAAGATTACTTTATTCGTTTCAGAACCGAGGCTAGTTACGTCGTGGGTGCAGATTCGTTGAGATCATGGCGGAGGCTAGCAATGGAGAAGTTTATAGATGAATTGGAGCATGAGATCCAAGACGAGGATGGTCAGGCTTCGAACGAGCCAGAAGAGGACAGTAAAAGTAGCAGCAAAGACAGCGAGGGAGCAAAAGAAGTGGAGGAGAGCGAAGAAAACGAGGTGATCCTCTACTTCAACGAAGACCTGCTCTGCGAGCATGGATCCTTGAAGACCCCAGACTCGACCAGGAAGGTGGTTCCAAAAGAAGCTTGGTTCACCCTTCGGAAATACTTTCCAGAATCGAAGGAGTACCCTATTTCGTCCGCGTCTTGTTCCATTTGCGAGGTACTGTCACCTTACAAAATATTCCTTGGTGATAGGTATCTGCTACAATGCATCTACATGGAAATGTGCTGCTGTTTCAGGAGAAAATGGAGAACGCACAGAAGGCTAAGAAGGACGACAAGATCAAAGCGAAACAACAAAAGGACGAGTTGAACGATTTGTATCATGGGCGGAACAGGAACGAGATACAAAAGTGCGAAGACCCTGAGAAGGTGTTCTTTATCGTGGAGAAAGGCTTCCTGGACAGCTGGCGTTCCTTCGTCCGGTAAGTTCATTCCAATATTGTAATCATTAGATTGTGGATCTTTATCCATTCGATTTTATCCTCCTTCGAACATAATAAAATCCGTAATGGAATAATATGTATAAAGATCTACAGCTTATGTGCATTGTATTTATTAAAACAAATTTATGCTTGATCTAAGCCCGCTATGTTAATTTTTGGCATCGACTAGTGCTGCCTTCTCCAGACATTCGCGCGAACCTGTACGCCATTATTCACGTTAGATGGCGCGACAAGTATCTCTAAAGGCTGAAATAATGAAAAAAGATTATTTTTATTGAATATCACTTTAAGTGAATGTCACATACTGCTATTGTTGATTAGTTATTGTCATTCACACTAGCTTACACAAGTTTAAATGTTTAATACCATTCAAACGATGCACTCTATGAACCATAATGATCAGGTATGCTTAACATTCAACATTGGTGTAGCTTGCAATGGATTGAATTTTTACAATTTTTCGAGCGAAAGTAGAGCCCAAATTTAACGCTCTGCCGAGTTAGAAGCTCGATGCACCCCCTCTTTGGGGTGGATCGCCTCGGAGACACCGAAAGCCTCAAGAAATTTCGCTGCATCCCTTTTTCCGAGCGCTTAAACAACCGCGACGAAAGACAACGCGTGAAACGAGCCAGAAACTGCTATAAATCATTCCATCCGGTCGGGAAACGTCCTCGATCTTCGTTCGAGCTTGCAATTAAGCGACGAAAGACGCGGGTCCGAGCCAGCAATGCGGGGGTGGTACGGTTCCGGGGACCGTGCGGAAAATCGGTCCTCGGTCGGGGGTGGCGAAGTAGGGGCGAAATTGCGGCCGCGACGAGCCCCGAATAAGGCGAAACGGTATTAAGACGGCAGCGGATGGTGTTCCTCGAGGCTGATGTATCATTTGCCGGCGGGTCGTTAGGCGGTTTCAATTAGTTTTCCGTGCTGCTCCTGGCCCGGCATCCACACGAGGATGAGGGAGCCCACCGCAGCCCTTAATCGCGCGGTCCAGTTTTTTCTCATAATTAGGAAAAGCTCGTTAATGCGCCCCTGCAGTTCCCGCCTCGCCCTCTCTACCCGCCCTTGTCGAATTCGAGGCCTCGTGGATGCTCCTCGGAAACTGTTTTCTGTTTACCGATTCAGTCGACTCGTTGAACTTGCGTGAACGTGGGTGAAACCTCGCGGTTCGATCAAGCGGGTGAATAATCCTTGGGCGAATAAACGTTTTAAGGGCGAATTCCTAAAAGAAGTTACTGTATACTTTTTTAGGGTTGGAATTCTTGCGAGCATTAACCTCCTTTGATATCGTATGCAAAGACTATACGGACATTCCAAGCCGGGCGTTCTTGCAGGTACGTTTTTCGGGACAGTTTCCGTCCGCGCTATAAATTATCACGAACGTGGAAAAGGGTGTCCGAAAAATTAATCACTGAAAGGCGCGAGCAGACAATGGCATCGGAAAAATATTCTTCTTTTGAAACCGTTCCCGTTCAACTAGGGAATAGCTAGGGTCAGATTTGTGGGCATTCTTCGCATTCTTCGCATTCTTCTTCATTTTTCCACCGTGGAGGTGCAAAATCGAATTCCGTAGTTGGCTTTTAAACCTGAATCTTGAACTGGTCTCGAGAAAATTGACTCGATCTTCATCCAATTCGATACAGCGTCGGCCGGCGGCCTCGTTAATCGCTTCTGGCAATTAAAATTTAATCACCGCTCGTTTCATCCTTTTACACCGGCGATAAGGCTTGTCCCCTTGTTTCGGTCGAGGACGAAGGGTGGGAGAACGGCCACTTATTTCGGGTTTTCACGGGCCTTTGGCCGGCACCGAAATCAAGCGTGACATGACACACGCCGTAATCCGCGCAAAGGGTTGATCCCAGTTTAGCCGGCTGTCCGTAAACCGTGGAACCCGCGGGACTTAAGCCCCGGCAAATTTGAATCCGTCAATCTTGACCGTCCAGGAGGAAGCGTATAATCAGCCCGCTTGTGCTCCCGTAATACCCTTGCTCGGGCATTAGGGGCTTTTTTCCGACGGTGTCAGAAAGATTTAACACCGGTGTTTCGGAAGCGGGCTTAATTTCGCGCCGGGAACCCGTTGCGACATCTTCGCTGATCGTTTTTCTGCGCCGCGAGTCCTCGCGATGATCATCTTCGTGGAGGAGATTTGCACCCTGGTTCGTTCCAGCGAATCCTCGGGGAATCATTTTTAGGAAATTCTATCGGGGAATTCGTTCGAACTCGAGCGGACCTAAAAGGGATTTGTCACGGTCGGCTGGGATAGTTTGAGACATTCGACGGTCCCAAAAACGCGCGTATCACTGGACAAACATCTTTCGAGATTTCTGTGAGCGTATTCATTAACAGAGCGCTCTTAAGGGTTAATATTTTTCGAAACATTTCCTCGAATTTTGCCACCTTTTACATTACATTACATTACATTGTCGGAGGAAGTGTCTAGAGTTCTGGAATGAAAACATCTTCGAATGCAAAGGTTTAACAGACTGCCACAGCAACGATCTCAAGATTTTATAAAATTAATGTACAACATCAATTACTTTTCCGACATTCTTTCCTTTTATAGATGCTAATCAGATTAGGAAGATAAAGTAGATCGGCGTAAAAATTTATTTGCAAATTTGAGACAATAAAATTATTGTCACCAAAATATCAACGACTACTATCGAAATTCATCCACAATCGATTAGAACAAGAACTGGCAGCGGAAATGACACATCTCGAACTTGACAGAAGGGACATTATCGCTCGAAACGGAACACATCTTAACGCGACATACAGTGGTGTGAATAACTGTAGACACTAAGCAACTTTTACACTTTTAGTGATATTTAAACAAAAATTTAACGATATATCATATTTGTATATAGTTTTTTCTTTGTCTTTGTTTAAACATCTGTAAAAATATAGAAGTTACTTTGAGATTGTAATTGTTCACAGCATTGTATGTGGTCTCTTCTTGTTAAGTCATCCTGTATATTAAGAAAAACTTAACAAAATATCATATTTAAATATTTTTATATTAGAAATAATAGAAAATAGAAATATACAAATTTGGTGTAAAAGCTACATTGAGTCTATAGTTATGCCTACCACTGTGAAGCACATTACAACATAACATAGAATAAAACTTGTTACAACGCGTATTTGTTACTACGGATTTCTTGTAAAGAAATCATTGTGAATCTGTTAACACTTTACCGATCGGTAGCCTATAAATCGGCTTTTCACCCCTATCGGTAGCCTATAAGTCGGTTGTCCTGGCAACCAATAATTTGCTACCTATTATTGAGGTATTATTATATAATTTTTTAAATATTAGATATCTTTTGCGATGAATAAAATAAATAAAATAGATAAAATAATTATTGTTTAATTCCAATGTTATGCAAATATAAAAATGTTTACAGCCGAATGACCGGTCGGTAAAGTGTTAAGCACATTAAGATTTCAAAAACCTTAAACGGTGACGACTTCTCGACCCCGCGATATTCAGCAAACGAATTTCGATAATTGGCAAACGAATCTCGATATTTCAAGGCGCAGCGGAACTCGCGTTTCGAAATATCCCGTATCTAGCAGAAACAAGCGTCATCCGGTCTCCGTTCCTTCGATCGGCAATTAACGCAGACCCGTTAATCGAGAACCGTTCTCCCTAGAATCGGAGACCTCTTCGCAGCTTCGGGAAAACAAATGGTCCCGCGGATTGCAATCTGTTGGGGCCGCCTCCTAGCAAAGTCCTCCGCCAATCCGTCAACGTCGCTTGGATGGATCCGCGAAAGGATTACGTATTTGCATAGACGATCGCTCAACTTCTATCGAGAAGACCTCCTGCGTCTTTTTATTGGTCCCGATGTGTCGGGAACGGTTTACTCGGCCGTCAAGCGCCGTTCCTCGGCCGTTTTCGCAGAACGATCTCGCGGATTCTGGGATTTTTGCGATCTCGAACGTTCAACTTTCTTCTGAAAATCGAGGCCGCGCCCGAGTTTGGACGCAATTAAAATCAGAGTGAATCCGCGGCTTTTGAAATAACCGGCGTACCTAAGCTACTTATGAGAAACTCGGGCGAACGAAACTTAGTCGAATACCCGACCATTCTGAGAGGCAAAATCTAGGAGACGAGTTATGAAACCTGAGATTTCTACAGCCAAAACATTAAAACAGTGTTCAAATGATATCCTTCAATTTTCGAATGAATCAGTTTTAAGTTTTTGATGTTTATGATCTTTATTATTATAACTATATTTATTATTATTATTATTATTATTATTACTATTATTATTATTAGCTAGACTGCGGTCTTTATGTAAAATTAAAAATTGTCTTTATCAATTATAAAAACAGGAGAAAGATAAGGGGTGTATTTCTTCTTTTAATAATTTTAACAAAGTCAAAATAATGTAACAATGCATTCTTAGCTTTCTCATACCTTCTCTACTCTGTATTTCACTTACCCATTTTTACCATAAATGCATAATATACGCAGTCTAGTGAAAGTCCTTGTAGTCAGTTGTATGATCTTATTTTCGCCTCGAATATATCATGACATACCAGGTATTTTTGCTGTACCCGAGCGCTTCATGGGTACGTGTCATATATCTCGTGTACCGTATTAGAGGTACTAGCTCCAATTCGGGTACCTCGAACAAACAGCATTTCCATGGAGCTTCTGTATTTTCTTCGGAGAAAGAGAGAGAGAGAGAGAGAGAGAGAGAGAGAGAGAGAGAGAGAGAGAGAGAGAGAGAGGGAGAGAGCCTAATTTCCACGGGAAGGTCAGCGGTCAGAGAGTGGCTGCGGACGGTGGCGGAATAATTAGTCATTTATGAGGCCGTAAGTGGGGCCGCAAATCGCAAATCGGTCCCTCTCGAAGGGACAACGGCGGCGCAAGGGACTCGGCAGGGACGGCTCGGCGTTATCTCCAAATTATTAATCATATCGTAACGCGTCTCGCCGTCGGAGAAAGAGAAGCCGGCGCTCGAAAGACCGGGCGAAAGGGAGAAAGAGCCACGAGCCACCGGCTCCATGGACTTATCTGACACCTTAATCAATTCCAAGTTATTAATTACGGCCCGTGGCCCCGAACGTTGCCGTTCTGGTCCTCCATCAAGCCTGTGGCACACGCTTAGAAAGCCACCGGAGCATTGTCTGCGGCTCACAATGCAGTGTCAACACGATCGGAGTCACATTTTCGGCCAGGTCATTAATAATTATTTAGAGGACCACCCTCGAGGACCTTCGCCAACGATTCCTTCCGGTTCTCGCGTCTTTCCCCAGTCGTTTCCTCTCCGAGCGCAATTTTAATTACGCTGGAACCGTGTCAGGTGACCCCGGGCAAGATCGTACACCCTGCATCGAGGGAAATCGAGGGTAGTAACGCGTGAACTCGTTCCATCGAGTTCAAAGGTCCGGCCCGACCGACGCTGCGATTCCTTTGAATATGAAACAAGCTAGAAAAAAATTTGTGAAACGCCCCTGAATGCAAAATTCTTTGAACGACAATGCAACACCTCGAGCCGGTCCATCGATCATTCGACGGTGTCGCCCGCCCATTCTTCTCGCCCCGTTATTAAATATCCAATCATCGACAATTCTCGAAGGTCTTAATCGAGCAGGAGAAGGAGAGAGAAAGAGAGAGAGAGAGAGAGTGTGTGTACCGTTACTTCATATCCGCGGCACTCCATCTTCGTACACCGGGATTTAAGTTGGCGAGGGGTTGGCTGCGAGCAAATTCCAACTATTTTGCGTACATTTGGCAGAGGGGTGCCGTTCGCCGAGGGGTGGGCTGAGGAAAAGGGGGCGGCAAGGTGGCTGGGTGGCCACGGAAGGAAAACTATAAATCATTCTGCGAGGCGTGCTGCGTCGGAGCACCGGGCGGTCGCAGGGGGTCGTAGGGGGTCCAAGGGGTGGTTGTAGTCGGCGTGCATCGACTCGCGAAATCCAACTACCCTTAAATAAGTTGATTCATTGCAGCAGGCTCTGCAGCCAGAGTCGACTCCGACCCCTTGTTTCTCTTATGGAAACACTCGACACTGTTCTTCTCTTCTTTCATCCCCTGCGCCCCCTCGAAAACTCGACATTTTTGCTAATTCTCGAAAGATTCGCCAGTTTACGGGCTGCTGTTTCTTACGGGATATCTTTCGGGAGTGAAATATTGACGCTTTCGCTTCGAGATTCGCTCCCATAAGCTGTCTCTCGTCTGATATCGGGCTGGGGTGCGCCGCTTCCCGGCCACTCTCACGGTAATTGACATCCTCGAGTTTATGAAGCTGTTCTAACTGACGGAGAATACAGAATTCGCAACCGTTCCTTCGATCAGTTTAATTGAAACACTTGATCTTCTCGTTCCCATTTTTCAATGAAGAACCTTCGCTTTCTTGCTCGAAATCGCTGATTCTTTGTTTTCCGTGCATCGAACGAATCTTGTTCGAGAGTTATGATACTGCTTGAACGTTTACACGGGCAATTACACCTCTTTCTTTATCTACACGGTCCGCACCCCTGCATCGAATACTCTTAAATCGGAATTGTTTAAACGAGACTCCTAGGAACTGTCTACAAACTTTGCCTTGCGTATCCGCATTTCGGTTGCAACAAATGTCCATCCTCTACTGAGAACCTAATTTCGGATTTTCGTATATTATAAATAGGCT
The DNA here is from genome assembly GCA_028455555.1 of Augochlorella aurata. Classification (NCBI taxonomy): domain Eukaryota; kingdom Metazoa; phylum Arthropoda; class Insecta; order Hymenoptera; family Halictidae; genus Augochlorella; species Augochlorella aurata. Next base: position 1,233,221 of record CM052154.1, read on the forward strand.
GCGGAGCTTTATGCAAAATAGAAATTGTCTAGCTCCATTGCCACAAACCGGAGTAAAATATCAGTTTGTTTTTTATCTTAATACAATATCTAATAGATGGGAAATAGTGTAACAGCATTCTTAAAGTCTTCTAATCTTTTTACTATTTTGTATTTCACCTACACGCTTTTCTTATAAATGCATAAAATTCGCAGTCCAATTATAAGTAACTACACCATACTTGCATACTATTAAATACACAAATTCAAATTTAATTTAATTAATCATTGCTGTACCGGGTTCTTTCGGACTAAGAGTTCGGTGTCTGTCTTGATTGTTTGACACTTGATGCCGTCTGCCGTTTTTTTACAGAAAAAGTAGGGTAAGATAATGGTAATAGTAATAATAATAATGATAATAACAAGAAAATTGTAGTTCCAAATGTTTCTATACATAAGGATCATGGGGTTTCGTATAAATGCCCAACCATCGGTACTGAGAGGTTTAATGTGGAAGAAAGATCCGAAATAATAAATAAAAAACGATTTAAATTTTCAATGGCCGCTCCAATTATCTCAACGAAGAGCCGCATTTGTCTGTCGCCCAATGGGGCAAAAGGCGCCTAAAAGCGGTAAAAGACATTTTCTCACTGGAATTATATATTTATGTCCGCCTTTCTTCATGTTACGATAGTGCATTATATATGTATACTTATGAACATTGAGAAGGTTACATAATCTATGTTTTAACCACATTTATAAACAAAAATGTAATTATAAAACATATTTATTGAATATACAAGCGTCAACAACGAATTAACTAATTCACTGCAAATTATTAAACAAATGATAAATAAGTCAACAACAATTAATACAAAAATAATAATTAATTAATAATTAATCTTTAGATTTTATATATCAATACAAAAGAGTTTGTAAAATTTATGTTCTTATTTGTAGATTCAAGCATTACTTAGAGTTGCTAGCGTAATTCGATACGCGATTACATTGCTGTTACATTCGCATTGGCATAAAATGAAATTGAACGCATTCACTGAAGCATAACTTGAAAAGTAGCAGTGATATATTTATAAACGACATTTGGTGTAACTCAAGTGCATTTTAGGTAGGCTTGATTGTGTCACTCACTATCGAATTGAAAAAAATAACACAATTATAAACGACGATTTTATTTGGGACACCCTTTACTCGGCACTAAAATTAGTAAATGATAAAAAATATTATACCAGATCACAGCCCACGATCCCAACGAGTTATATGCAGATTAACTTTCTATATATTATACATAAATTTAGGAGTTCAAAATAAACAATTTTTGTCTCTGAAAGTATACTCGCAAATGCTTCTTTTAAAAGATATTTACTTCTAAAGTTATCGAAAGTTGAGAATGGATAACTAAAATATGAAGTTTCTAAAATGGACAATTGCTACTGCGTTACTATTTGCACTGCGAACGATGCTCTTTTCATTCGTTCTGAGTTTCCGTTAACAACATTAAAACCTTAAAACTGAGAATAATGTAACGAAAATAGTAGGTGAACAGTGTCAGTCAGTTCTTTCCGTTATTCATAGGTATAATGCTTTATCTATTACATATAAAATAGTTTCAATTATTTTTATAATTATTTTCACAGTAAATACAACAATTTTCTTCAGAAATAAACCTGAATTATTTTGATGGCATACATTACTAAGTGCTACAACTATAGTAGTAACATCTCTTGAAGAAAGCATTTACAAGCATACTTACACAGGAGAAATTTGTTTGTTTTACGATCCTAAATTCATATCTAAAGTTTGACGATTTATCCCGGGAATACATGATAGAAGTATTTGATATGAATAACTTTCTGCCGCCTTTGGGTGCCTTTTCTCCCGCTCTGCGCCGTTGCTCTAGATGGTAAACCCTGTTCTTGCAGACTAAAGATGAAAAAATAAGGGTTTCCTATGAACTAATCGGTTCTTCTCGAGAAACAGCCACGGGCGAATCGAACTCGCATTACCACCCACGAAACCCACCCCCAAATACCGTGGCTAACGATCCGCCGTTTGAAACACAAATGCCCGGTCGCGTACCGAACGAATTCTTCCGGAATCAGGATGTATCTCCCTCGTCCCGTCTCTGTCTCTCCTTGCGCAGCTCCCAGCGGGGGTGGCCAGTGTCTCGGGGGCGGTCATATATCATCCACCCCCGGAGGGGTGGTCGCAAGGGGGTTGCGGGGAGTGTCGGCAAAAAATCTTGCCGAGCAAAAACTATCATCAGTGCTCGGGCAAAGCGAGCCGAACGCCTCCTCCGCCTGCTCCGTCTCCGCCGCCTCCGTCTACTTCGCTTCTCTCGCCCTTTCGCGCTCCTTCTTTTTTCCGTGGTCTTCGCCGGTCTTTCAGAAGTTGCGGAAAGGGATGGGAAAGCGGAACCGAAACCGTGGACGTCAGGAAGAAGGGCTTTCTCGGACCGCGAGGTTCGTCGCGTTTCCAGTCGCTTTTAATGAGAAGAAATGGTCGGTTGGAATAGAAACGATTACTCTTATTGTTGTTACTTAGGAGTCAGATGGCGAATAGTTTGTGGGTAGGTAAATGGTTAGGGCGGATCACTTTAGACCCGCACTGAGTTTGTTGCGAAGAAATAATTAGTGAAGGAGCATGGCATGCGAGAATCGAACTCGAGACCCTCCGATTTGCAAGCCACGAACCAGTGTCCGTCGCACGATGGGCTGCAAGTCAGTTTGTCGTGTTTAAAATTAAATCTTTGAGGCATTATATTTTGGAAAGCTTTTGTATACATTTATTGATAACCCACCAAAGATTCAAAATTCAAAATATCAGTTATTTTAGATAATTATATGCGTGGGGATATCACACTAAACACAAAAGTTGAAAATTCAAATGAAACTTTAACAGTTTAATACAGGGTGGTCCACGCAATTTGCACACCTCCTGCAACTTTCAAAATATGCGTTGGATGAAAAAGTACATAACTAATATTGCTTTATTTTCTGAAAATTTTCTTCACGTATTATCAAGATGGAGATTCAAACTTATTACAGACTTAAAAATTTTCAGAAAATAAAGTGAAATTACGCGTTAGTTATTAGTTTTAGGGTTAATAAAGGCCAATACATGTAAACAATTTGAATTTTGAGAGGGGCTTTACAAAAATGTTTAGAGGTGTTACACATGGAAATGAAAGTTTAAACATTCTCAACCAGTGCGGCGTCTATTGCCGGACTGAAATTTTCAACGATTTTTTACATATATCCAATGATGTGATAACAAAATATTTCCAACAAAAAGTTCATCAGTATTCATTTTTCTAGAAATTTTAATATATGAAATTTCAGACACAAAATGTTTGTTATAAATAATTAATGACATTTCGATGTTTTTAAATATTAATATATATTTTTGATTTCATAATATTATAGCTTGTGCCGAGACGAATTCATAACCTTGACCACTATATTATGATCTTAACCTTGTAATAACGCTAAAATAATTTTGGACACGATAAACGGTCTCACAGTCCATCGTGTGTTGCCACATTCTTCTACTGCGTATGCGGGTTCCAAGTTCATATTTATAGAATACTGTACAACTCATTTGAAAATTTGTATTTTCTTATAAAAGTACTTATAATAATAATGATTCCGATGGTATAATAATATAACGACATATCGCACAAATAGTAATTAAAATAAAAAGGAAAAGATATGATACAATAAAATATACAATAGAGGATAAAAGGAGAGATAAAGATAAGTAAATAAAGTGGAAAATGTAGGAAATCGTAATATTAAATTATTATCATGATACGACTCTAATATTTATTATTAGTTACACATTTGCACAATTTTCACACAAAATAGGTGTCGCGTAGATGGTACGCTGTTAACAAATACTGTGTAAATATGGGTCCAAGCGGACCCAGCTTCGCCGACGGATTGTTAACTATCGAGGGCTAGGTCCCAAGAGTATTCGGCGGTCAGATTTCTTTGGGGATTTTTGAATAGTTTTCGGAGCCCGTCGCGGTAATGCCGATTGGCTGAGGATAGGAGGGAGGAAGCGGATTGTCGTCGATGGTAAGCACGTTCGAGCAGGGTCGATCATTCCCCGCAACGCGATGGTGTCCAATGTAAATAGACGTGAGCGACTGAGCATGGCGGGCGGCTGCGTTTTTCGTGGTGTATCGCGGTAGTCGATGGTCACGCCTGGCGTGCAAGGTACGCGTGTTGCTCCCTGATCGGGAACGGTCGATCGGTTTTGAGAAATCGAGCAAAAACGCAGCGCAACGCAGCGCAGCGCAGCGCTGCTGGTGCGGTGCAACTTGGTGCAACGCGGTGCAGCGATTCGCCGGTTCCCTCGGCTTACTCTCGCCGCAGTCTCGTTTCGAGAAACGGCCGCATCGATATTTTCCTAGCCTTCGATCTTCTCTCCCGCGACGATCATACTCGTCAAAGAATTTCCGAAATTCTTTGGAAAAACCATGCTCGAACGGCTGCTCGAAATTCTTCGTAATTCGAAATTCGAAATTCGTTCAAGTTCGAAATCTCGATCGATCGAAGTCCAGTTTTCAGCTTCGCTGGTTTCATCGATCGCGCCAAGGTGAGCCGATCGGCGCGAAGGTCGGATCGCTGCCTCGAATCGCTTCTAGCTCGAGGTCTCGGCGAAAGGCTGTTCTCGCTCTATTTGAATTTTTTTGCCAGGCCGCGATTAATTGATCAACGATCGCGAAACGTGACTCGGCCGCTGCGCCGCGTCGACTCTTTTCCGCAATGATCGCGAGATCGACCTCGAACCGTGTCGAAAATCTTGCACCGTTCTTATTCCAACTTCGAACGGAATATCCTAGGAGCATAACCAACCGAGAGACAGATTGGCAGAGAAAGAGATAGAGCGAGAGAGAGAAAGAGAGAGATCCATTCGCCAATAACTCGTGGAATGCGGGTTCGCTGCGACTCCAGCGATTATTGCTTCCCGTACCGTTAACGAAGCCTCGTTACAAGCGAACTTTGTAAATACCGGACGCTGGGCACGGGGCGGGGATCGGTTTTTCGAACAACGGACGCGAGGCGAACTTCGTCGGAATTCCCGTGCATTAAATCATTCCGCGGCGGGGTTAAGCTGAAGTCATAATTAAGCTACCGTCGCATTCCTCGGACGTGTTTTGTCATAGGTGATCGGCAATCTGTCGTCCTCGCTGCGGAACCGCCCGGTAATCGAGGCTACGATACTGCTTCGATTCTCTGGTTCCGATGACACTTGGAGCTACACGATATCGTCGTGGGCACAGGCCTCCGGTTCGTTAGAACTACAACACAAATTCCACGCTAACAATTTTGCGACCATCGTTATCATACTTCTCGTACAATGCGCCATATAATGAAACTAAAATGTGTAACAAGAATTCGTAAGAATCTATATTTATGCCAATGCGTATACGGATCAAATCGAATTCTTCAATGGGAATGTCTATAATCGTAAAGAGAGAGAACCTTATACATGCTTAGGACAGCTTTGTAACCTCGTTTATATGTCACACGTCACGTACATTCTAGATTCTTTTAAATTGCATCATTTCCTGCCTGCTAGATTAGGCTTAAACGCGTTATTTCAATAAATAAATAAATAAATGAATCAAAACTAACAGTTAATACAGTGGAACGAAGACGTTAGAACGTAACTTTGAACGGTTCAGACAGTGATTAATGACCTACACTACGAAAGTGTTTTTCCGGGGTTTAACTAGTTATAACTACACAACAAATCTCCCAAATTACTTCTTTCGTTGCGTTTATATGGAACAAAATGTGTCGTTTGTACACAATAGGTATGTTATTTGCGTTAATAGAGGAAAATTTTTGTATGACGCGGTTTTCTATAATACGAGTTTGTAGAACGTATTATCACGTTATAGATATATGTTTTCTTGGGGGTTTGTATTTCTCTTCCAGGTTCAGTTTACTCTTTATTTTGTTTTACTACTTCACGGTAGAAGTGTTCTACTATATTCTGAAACAACTTATAATTACTTCAATAATCCTTAATCGGATTTTGATGGTTGCGGCGACTCCGCGCAACTTTAAACATGTTATAATTACTATACGTTAATGTAATTATTTAAAAAATTTATGCAATCCTCTGTCAACTTGACGACTTGAATTTACTTGCAATCGTTGGCGCACTCGTGGTACGCGCTACGAATTCGCTAAAATCATATATACTGTAACAATTTTAAGGCTGAAGATTATATTTCTACCAAAATAATGAAACATTACGAAAAATGCACTGTACAACGTAGCAAATAAGTTTGTTTAATCGTTATGTATACGATAATTAATTATTACATATGATATTTCAATCTTTAGTCAAAATAATAAATTGACAGGATTCTTGGACTTTAGGACGGTGGACATTTTTGAGCATTTATGGCAGCCACGGCTAGATTTACAAAAATTCTTGAGATTAATTTTCATTTGTATATTAGTAAAACCTCTTTGTTGAGACCAAAGTTAATTCTTTTATTGGTTTCAATATTAATAGTTAATTATATACGACCGCCACAAAATTAGGATTTAGATTGAACATTTGTAACTCTGGGTCCAAACGGATCCGGCGCCGGCCATTCGAAGGTTAAGTAGCAAGGATCCTTGCTGTATCGAATTCTTCGTCAATTCCTAATGAAAAATTGCGGAGAACATGGTCCGACTGGGACAGTCCCGTTCCACTGCCACAGTGTGTTTCGATTCTCGAGTCGATCTTTGAGAGGCCGAGATTCGAAACGATCATAGATCGCAGATAGCAACCGATTCAACCGGGATCGGGGATTCAAGGCGACGAAGGAGGACAATGCGAGTTATTCCGGCTCGATTAAGCGGATCGAGAGCAATCTCTAAAACAAATCAGACGCAACGAACCGATCGGAAAAAATGCGAACCGCACCGCGGCGAGGGAAACGCGCGGAGGATTTCACAATTTCCTCAGGTGGAACGATCGAAGAGAAGGAGAGGCACACAGAGGTGGAACAGGAGGAAGAGGAGGTGGAGGAGGGGGGGGGGGTGGACGCGGATCAAGGCGAGAGAGGCGACGTTGGAATCGTTTGCGGAATCGTTGTCAGCCGGGCGGAAGCCGTGCGCGCTAGAATAACGAAAGCTAATTATGCGTTCGGTTGGTGAAAAAGAGGAGGGGCGGAGGAGGGGTGGGCAGCGCCTGCAAAAACCGTCGATAATCGACATCCTGCCGCAGTCCGTCGGTCAACTGCGCTACTCGCGGCTCGGCGCGGCCCGGTGCGGCTGCGTAAATTTAGTCCGGGCTATCTTCGCGACCGAGGGAGCAGCCCCCTCGAGCAAACAAGAAGATCGGTCGCGGTAAAAACGAAATCCGTGGACGATGCTTCGGCGATCACGGTATGCAGCTCGGGTCCTGGAACCTGGGAGCCGCGTGCCCGACTTGAAATCGAGCCGATACCATCGATCCCTGTCGCTGAATCGTCGCTGGATCCTCGAGGAACCGCGTGGACCGCGCGAATTCCATCGAGCCGCAAGCCGGCCGGGTTTGATTTTTGCCGAGATTCGAGTCGGATTTCTACGGAGCAAGCGCGAGGATTGTCCGTTAACGGTTTTTAGGAGATCTACAAATTCGATCTTTCGAGATCTGGCGACCGGCGCGGCGCGGCACAAGAAACCGATCTCACTTGTAGAATAACGCGCCTTCTATTTATCCTGAGCTTCCCGGCCCCGGCCTTCGTGGGCTTCTTTCTTTCCGTTTGGTTAATTTCGAATCGGTCCCTGTTTCGCCTTACCCCCGACTGGTCTGGCTCCTTCTCCTCTTCCCGTCTCCGTCTTCGTCTCTGTCTCCTTCGTCCATTGATTGGGTACACAGGCGATTTCTTGCCGGCTCTTCTTTTCAGCAGAAATAAATCTTGTGTTTTCGCGTATAAGCGGCCTTTTAATATCACCGGGCTTGATTTACCGACCGCGAGACCATGCATCTACGCGTGCAGAAGAGAGGCCAAGCCGCCGGTTCCGCCGCACCCCCGACTCCCTGCTGACATTTGTCTTCCGGGCCGGGAAGAAGGGAGTCGACTGTCCCCAGGTTTTCCCTGATTTACCGCTCCCACCGACGGTATTTGACTAAACGCTCTCGGATCGAGGAGATACCGCGGCCAACGATCGAGGACGGACCGCTCCCACGCGATCTCGGCTCACCCAGGGACAGGCTTTCCACCTCTACCCGTCTCCAAATCTTGCTCGATCTTCCTTCGATCTCCACCGATCCAACGAACTTGTAGTTAGGGATCGGATAAAGGCCAGTGGTACGGGTTCGCAAACAAAGTTAAACCGCGTCTCCCTTAGGGGCGGAAAAAAACTGCCGCGGCCCGAAACCGCCGCGTGGTAATAACACGATAATAATTTATAACATTACAATCGAGAGCCGGCCACCTTGATACGCGAGAGGGAAGGACGGCCGTGGTCGGGTAGGTACACGGGAGATGCATCCTGCGGGTGATGCACTCACGGAGGCCGGGCGCATCGGAGCGTTGCGATCATTACGGTAGCAGGGGAAGGAGTGGTGAGGCAAGGAGAGAGGAGAGGAGAGGAGGAGAGTGGAGAGAAGAGAGGAGAGGCACACCGGAGTGTACGTGTCCGTGGTAAAAGGTCCACCGGTGTCCGGCCGGCGAAAAAGGTATCCCAAAAAGCTCGTCCGCGGATCGACCGAGAGAACGACGGAGAGAACGGCCGTCGGAGAGCGTCGGAGAGCGTCTGACAGAGAAAAAGGGAGCGAGAGGGAAAGGAGGGAGAGACGAGGAGGGAGAAAAACAATGTTGCGCCCGGTACCGCGGGACATTCAGAAAACAAGAAGAGAAACGAGGGCGGCGGGACAGGGGGAGGGCTGAGGGGGATGGGGGGCAACGGATGATGAGAAACAGAGCCCGTCTCGCTCCCTCCCCCGCCTCGCTGCCGCCGCTGCAACCGTTGCAACCGTTGCAGCCGTTGCACCGTCGCGTCGGCTCGGACGACCAGTTGCATCAACGAGAGCGAATTTAAAGCGATCACAGTTCTGCCGGTCCCTTCGTAAATGGAGGTGTAAGGATAAACTGTAAATCATCCGGCTCGTTATCCGAGCCGACGCGATCATACTCGCTTCTATTATTTTCTTGCACTACTTTTAGCCGAGGCCGGCCGGCCCGGACGCGGCCCGAGCACGATATCGGGCCCCGCAGAAGTCCCCGAGTCCCGAGTGTCTCTCTGTGCCCCTCCCGCGATGGAGATGACGCTTTGTCCATGCTCTTCGATGCCCTGTCGTTCACCATTTTTCTCTGCCTTCCGGCTCTTTTAGATCGACCAGCCGTAACGGTATGCGCTGCAGATATTTTTCGTTCAAACTTTTCTCCACAAGGCGCTAGGACGTTGCTGTTCCAAGAATCGAAGGCTTTGCATCTCGAAGCATTGGGGGAGGCAAAGACAAAAGAGTGTTTGGGATCTCGAGACCTCGAATTTTCGAACTGCTAACTACAGGAATGACAAGCAGGAGTTGCAAACAGTTGTGATATAGGTTTCGGTTCTTGTAACAGTTCTTGTAACAGAACCGAAAAGATCTCGTAACTGCTATAAGGTATATCGGTTTCGGCTCTTCAGGATCGATATTGTATTGGCTCCGTAACAGTTATTTTTCGGTTCTCGATTTTGATTCTATGAGATAGACATAAATGTTCATAGCCGCAATTTGTCAGCAATAAAGGACATATTCTTTTAATATCTAAAAGAACCAAAGCCAAAACCGATACACCTTATAACTACACTGCGGATCTTTCTGCAAAATGAAAGCTGACTATACTAATTGTATAAAATAAGAGTTAAATAAAAATGTTTAATTTCTTTTGACTGTTTTAATAAATTGGAAATAACGGAACAATGTATAAAATCCGCAGTCTACTTATAACAGTTAAAAAATCTTGTCGGTTCTTCATATCTGTTCCTTTCAAAATAACAGTTGCAAACAATTGCTCAGCAATTGTCCGTTTTTCATTTATATCTCTTCTTCTCTCATATTTTCTCATAAATATGTCATTATCATTATTATTATTAAAATTAATATGTAACAGCTTGGAACGGTTATTGTTGGAATTTTCCCAATTCTTAGTAACAAATGCTCGACGGAACAGGGGTGACGGAGGGAAAATAACGTTGCTATTCCAAGAGTCAAAAGCCGAAGAGTTTTTGGAACCTCGAAGCCTCAAATTTTTTTGGTCGCTAATTCTACCAAGTTATTGTGAATGAAGTGGCAGTTTTTGAATTTTTAAGTTCAACTTGTATTGAACAATATGTACTTAACACATTATTGACTGGTCACGAGTTAACTCATGTTTTTAAGCTCGGACGTTGCAAAATTGCCGACCAACAATATATTGATAAATATTTCTTTAATAAAAATAGTCTCCTTCAACTTCAATACACTTTTCCCAATATGGTACAAGGACATTAATATCTTTTTGGAGAAATGGGAAAATGGGAGGCAATAAATTCATTAACAGGTTGAGTGCCACGCCGATTTTACCAGGATTGTCCGTGACGCCACGATGAACTTTCTATTTAGCGATACATATAATGTTGAAATATTATCTACAATAGATAATTTACAACGTATAAACATGATTGGCATGTTAATTTCGGCGGGGGTCACCGGTGACCCCCGTGGCGCTGGAGTACGATTTCGCGCGATTGTCATTTATCTTTTTCAAAAAATTCAAAGAAGCTAGGAAGAATAATTGCAAAAAACTATACCAAAAAAGTCGTGACATATTGTAAAGACTGTGCCGGTTCACCCTTCCTTTGTTTAGAATGTTTTAATACGACACATCGTAACGTGCGCGCATAATAAAACTATATTAAATGTATAAATAAAACTATTTTCAAATGTTTTATACTGCATTCATTTCTTCAGACCACTACATCAACGATGATAATAATAAGAAATTATAAGTGTTGTCTTTTGTCTACCTTTCTTATTTTTTTTTCAATCCGGGCGCGCCGGTCACCGGTGGCCCCCATGGCGTCACAGCCAAGTTAAGTGCCGGTCACCGGTGACCCCCATGGCACTCAACCTGTTAAGTTTTTACATCAACTTATTCTTGAAAAAATTTTCCAGTGAAAAAACGATCTAGGTTCTTGAAAATATGGTAGTCTGTATGTGAAAGATCGGTAAAATAAGGTGGGTGAGAAAGAATTTCACACCTCAATTCTGTTAACTTTGTAATAGTTTGTTTCACGAATTTTAACGAATTCAGTCTTTCTCGAAGAATCAATATGGGATCCATTCATCTATCTTTTTCACTTCTCCCAAGCCCTTTAGATGCCAGGAAACAGTTGAGTAATCAACATTCGTTCCACAATTTCTTGAACGGTGAAACGTGTATCTGTTTCAACCATGCCCTTTACAATGGTATTTTCTATAACAGTTGGCGTATGTACGCAAGATAAACTCATCAGAATGAAATTCTTCCAAACAACGGCTGGTTGTTCGACGTTTGAGTCGTGAGAAACCGCCGTTCCATGTGTAACAACTTAATGTTTATGGCAAGTGCAAAGCAGAGGTCGAGGAAGAAAAATGACGTTGCCATTCCAAGAGTCGAAGACATAAGCGTCTTTGGGACCTCGAGGTCTGGAATTTTTGAGTCGCTAACTCTAGGTGGGACAAGTGCAAAGTCGAGGTCAGGGAGGGAGAAGATAGGGGAGAGAGGCAGAAGGGATGGGGAAGGTTATCGGGGTGTTGGCGAGTGAAACGGAGAGGATTCACCCCTGTTTCGCTCGAATAATCGTGTCGTCCTCGTCGAAAGCGGTTTGCTCGGGCTAATATCGAGCCATCGGTCGCATTCAAAGGGATGTCGGGGTAGGAATGGTATTGTTGTCCCCTTCGAGGCGATTCTTCTTCGCCGCGTGTCACTTTTGACGTTGCTAATGAAAAGATTGCTGTTCGCTAGACGCTCCTCCGGTCGCCAAGAAATTTATCTGTTTCCTCTATACTTCCTTGGAGTCGTCTCTCTCTCTCTCTCTCTCTCTCTCTCTCTCTCTCTCTCTCTCCCTCTCCCTCTCCCTCTCCCTCTCCCTCTCCCTGACACACATACATACAAGTACACACTCGTTCTCATTTTCGCTCTCTCTTTCCATTCTCCATTATTTGTTCTCTCGACTATCGACGAGTGTATCAATCGCTGGAAATAATTTGCGTTTGCTACCCGTGTTCGCGGCGTCAATCTCGCCGATCTTTTTGCGCGGAGGAAAAATAAGCTACGATCGACGAAGGAAAAGCGATTTGCCGGCGAGCGGGGAAAGGGCGAGGCAGCTAATACGGCTGACGGCGTGAAATTGAAATGGTTCTGTGTCGTTGCTCGCCAGGCGCAAAGAACCAAGGATCCGAGAGCTACTCGTTTTCTTCGGGACGAGCTTCGCGACTCGGCTCAGACTCGTCTCGATTCGCTCTTGATTAAAGTCCTCGGCGAAGATCGCGTTGTCTCCAGGATCGGTCGTGCATAGAGCAGGATATTGCGCACCGGTACCGAATAATGATATCTCGACCGCAGTGATCATATAAACCGCAATGATTACAATCTGATTCAAGACGCATCGTGGCCGGTATGTGAATCATCCGATGTGCATTCGAACTCGATTCAACGGAAAACCCGTCGCGCTTCCTTTCAACTTTGCCAATGAGCGTCGCAAACAAACGCCACAATCCCTCTGCGCAAACTTCGATGAAATATTCGCGCTCTATTTTCAACCAGGCGTTGCTACTTTAATCGGTGGTACAATCAGAAGAGAAGTGATTCTACGTAAAAAACAAATGGAAAATAAAGAATGAAATCGATTTTGAATATTGAATAAAGTAAGCCAGCAACTAAATTATATGTCTTATTTTCATATAAATCTATTCTAAATCCATAGGCAAAAGCATGTACCACAGCATATCATGTTGACACTAATGGTATTAATACTATTAGATTGTATAATAAGTCCATTTGAAAACCTCTGACACCTAGGGAAAGACAAAGAAAATTACACGAATCCAAAACGATGGTTCAGATAAATTTTGAGATATGGTCTCATGGGGCTATTTCTATGCAACTTAGCTTAAATAAAAGCTGGAAGTGTCTACTTTAAGACAGGGTTCCTTATTGCTATCTTTACCGAGTGGCCAGCTATGTTTTACATTACTCCACTCTAAATGACAACAATGATAATTCTCGCGATTGGCCGCAAGCAGTGTTCGCAGGAAAATAGACTACGCAAGGAGTGGGGGCAAGCGACGCATGCGCGGGAGTCTCGTAGCGGCGTGGCGTGTCTATCGGGTGAACATTATAAATTTGAACTATGATCAGACAGAGGCTCTACGTTGCGTTGCAATCATAGTTTAGAATTATAATATTCACGTGGTAGACTCGCCACTGTGCAGGATTCCTGGCACTTACATCACCGCCTCACTCCTTGCGTAGCCTATTTTCCTGCGAACACTGTCCGCAGGCTCTAAAACAGAATTTCTGTGATCCGTTCGCAATATGTTCAAATATTAGAAGGTCGACTTGTGGGACATTTTGTATCCATGTAAAAAAGGTGATACGAATATTATAGTATGCTGTTAATACATATTATACTATGCTGTGAAATAATACATTTTGGTACCTTAAAAAATAAAGTACAAACAATTTATAAAAGAATATTGTTAAAATAAAAATACATGTTTAAAATTCGGTGGACATTTTCTGACCCTCCCTTAAGCAAGCTAGGGTTAATAGGTAACTTTTGCAGTCAATGTTGAGTCTGGCTCAGCATTCAACCTTAAATGTTTAAACAGTTGATCGAAAATATCGGCGAAAATCGGCCTAGAACTTCGTCAATTTTTGATCCTGATTATCATTGGTGCAAGGGTTAGAGATCTACATTTGTTCGAACGGTTGCGGCCGATGTCGTTGCCCCAAGGAGCGATGGGTGGTTTCCAAATAATCGAGGCATTTCCAAACGATTTCCTCGGCCGTCGCCGCGACCGTTTCGCATCCCCGTGTTGCGGCGGTCACCGAACCACCCCCGCACACGAGTTCTCGACTCCTGTTTTCCTCCATCTCCAGGGAGCAATAATCGCCGCGGGCCGGAAAAATTCCGCGACAGACGTTAAACAAAGCCTCGAACGGGAAATAAAAAAATGGTAGAGGGAGAGAGAGAAAGAGAGTAGATGGGCGGATCGTTTGCAAGGAAACAAGGGTGGAGAGACACAGAGAGTACGTGTCCCCGGTCCGACTGTAATAAGGGTGACCAATTTTCTCCTCTGCCCCGTGCGCGGTCCACCTACGTTCGACTGTGTTTGAACAAGCCTCATAATTAATACGCGTATTCGCTTCTGGAAAACCCGCCCGAAGCTACCCGGCTGGGAGACATTTTTTAAATGCTCCGCCGCGCATATTTGCTCGTCCACGGCGTTCTCGCGGTTTCCGAACGATTCTCGTCGCCTACCTTTTCCATCCCCGTATCTTCCATCGTAAACACGTTTCTTTCAGGATCGATTTTATTCGTGCTCCTTCGTTTCGGAAAGTCGGAAGACTTTCTAGTGGGGAAGACCGGGACAAAGTCAGTCTGAAAAAGTTTGGAAAAGGATTATCTTGGTAAAAAATACTAAAACAAATTTAACTCTTCCTACTAGAAGACATTTTAACTCGAAATTTAAGACAGTTTCTCTCGCCTACAGTATTTATAACTTATTTATAACTTACTGTATTTTATACATACGGCATTGAATTTTGTGGCTCAAGCAACGGTTTTTTCAATATGAGCAAATTTGACGATGTTAAAATTATTTTGGAACGTGATATAATAATTTTTGATGGAACTTCAGAGTCGTCACTCGAGTGATGATTTTTGATACACAGCCTAATTCTCTCGGGAAAATATTTTTGTTACTTTAAAAAATAGATATTGACAAAGGATTAGATCGTTCGGAAACCGGACCCAAATTGAACTCTTGCAAAGGCGCCGCCAACTAGAGAAATTGTCACGGTGAAAATAGAAAAGTTTGATGAAATTGGAGGATTCGAGTAAAACGAAGGCAGATTTCTGGAGGAATGTGGCGGCGTACCTGGCTCGTTCCGCGGAGATATCTGTCTTTAAGAGCATTATCTGGATGGTGGACGGGTAGGGAGCCGGCAAAAACCGTCCGCCCCCTCGTGGTATGTGAAAAATGATGCACAACCCCAATCCCCCGACACATCTCCACCCCCGGAATGTCCCGAAGGAAGCGTTCCTCCTCGTCGTCTTTCTGGTCCACGACCCAGAAGACGTGTCACGGACGAGGTTGCATTATTCGAAACGATTAACTGACTGACAGTGCCCTGTAAAAAATAATCCAGCAAGTATATTTTTAATGCCCTGAGATTTATCACTCGTGTGTCTAGACCTTTGAAATTTGGGGTGTCCGGGCTTTTGGAAAATGCAATTTCCAGAGTCTGTTCTCAGGAGATTCTGAAAGTGGCCTAAGTCCATTTGCCAAAAACATCGAGCTAGCTATTTTAATATTTACATGCCTGCGTTACAAACACAAACATGCCATGTCATAAGTTACCAATATTCTTAAATTTATTAAAAATAAACCGCTCATTTGTTCCTACCGTCGATTGAATTTCTTAATTTTTCTGACGCAGATACGCCGAAGTATTCTCGAAGGCGCCGCCTACGGGGATCAGGAACGCTGTGTTGCTCTGCGAGCCGCATAAAGGATTTCTCTATCTCACGATCAACAATGAGCTGTAAGTAATTTCTTGTTATTTTATCGTCGAGAATAGTCTGTAAACAGTCTAGTTTCTAAATAGCTATTTTCATAGTTTGTATGGTATCTGGAAGGAAAATTTTATTAATTTATTGCTGCTTTAAATCGAATGGTTTACTTAGCAAATGCAATATTGTTACATGTAGATTATGCTAGATAGGTATTACGTAGTTTCGAATTTCTCACGGAACATTATTTAAGAAAATTAAAAATTATTCTTAGTCCTACTACATCTGGATTACATAAGAAGGAATTAATGCAAAGAGGAGAACAAAACTTGTCTTTCAGAACTGCTAGATATAATATTTACTCTTGTTCATGAAGCATTTAAATTATAATGATTGGAACGACATCTATGAACAAAAACTACACAATCTCTGGAAAGTCCAAGTCCAGTATACCATGGCTTTATTCTCATGATAAAATCTAAAGTAGTTCATACCTTTCACTAGGCCTTGCTCTTTGATTATGACGTTATTTGACATTTTTGAATTTTGATGTCTCTAATTAGGTCAGTAATTGAAGTCGTGATAGCAGGCGAGGGACTTTCTTTGGCCGCTTCTTTTGCAAGTAAATTTACTTTCCCATTACTCATGATTACCATATTCAATATTAACTTAAGAGTATTTAGTTTTAATTTCAATTATTAATTATCGATACTGTAACTGGCTTCTGTATTGACTTTATTTATTTATATATTTATTTATTTATTTACGAGCGAGAAAACAATTTGGTTTACAATACGGAGCGATTAGTAGATGCGTAGAACTTCGTATTAACGGTGTTTAAAAGAATGAAGAGATACGAAGAAGTTCGCGGCATTGCGGATATTATACGTTGTCATCATAATGTGATTAATGCAGCTATATATGTGTCATGGTCAATGCGGTGTAACATTTAAGTTTGAAGTGTCGCAGTATATTTGAGCATGTATCATTGCCATTTACTATATTATGGATAAATAGAATATGTATCATGAGGCGCCTGTTTTCGAGAGGCAGTAAATTTCAACGACGTAATACGGGAACAAAGTCATAGTCGTAAGCTGATATGGGGTGGCCTAAACGGAGGGATACTAGACGCAAAAATCGGGGCTGAAGATCTCTTTAACATAGAATAGTACGCGATATATGAGCGTACAAGTGTACGTATAATAAGGATAATTAAGGTATTGACATTGTTGAAGGATTTAGAAACTCTATTTACGAAACCTAATGGAGTGTTGAGATGCAGATATTTATAATATGTAGTGAGAAAGGAAGATCAGTGGCAAAATTATGCGATAGTCACGAATTTCATTAACAATAGAAGTCGCAGAATTATTGAAAGAATAAGGATTTAGGTAAACGAAGTGGTAGATTGTTCTCCGTACACCAAAATTCCTGGCTTCAAAGATCGGATTGAATCAATGATTAACTGAGATTACATTTTGGGGAGTTGGTGAGGATGAGGCAGTTGGAAGGGAAATGTTGTTCTTTGAGAAGAGCGGTGGAATGTAATGAACAGCGGTGTCCATTCCACGGAGACATGTTTATTGAGACGTCTCTTTTTCCGAGGAGGGGCTAGAGAAAAGATCTTCTCTGGGGGCCACGGTATTATAAAGCGAAAGTGCGTGACCTCCTGGCACTGGTTTCTTCCTTTCCCTGTCCACCGACGTTCTCTGACGTCCTCCTCCGACGTTCTCCTCCGACGTCCTCCGAGGCCGCGTGACGTGATGGATACGCGAAAATGTCACCGGCACGGCCCGGGGGCCAACGCGTGGCATCCACCCTCTGACCATTATGCTAAACCATTGTCCACTATCTGGCTAAGATAGCTGACGGCTTAAGTCGGCCGTCTGCTCGACCCTCGGCCCGTTAAAAAATCATTTTTCCCGACCTTCTCGCGACACACTCTCCATCCAAGGGAAATTGAATCGGGAGGAAAGACACCTTTCGACCTTAGGAGTCATTCAAAAGTTAAACCTCTTGGACACCGAGATTCACTCTTGGGTTATATTAACCTCTTGCACTGATATTTCTTTCATCAGTACGTTGATCAGTACTTTGTCCTTAACTTCTCGCACCTATACCAGTTTCTTGATGAAGATATTTCATAAATGATCTACTAAACATAAGTGTTATGAATTTCTTCTATATCGAAACAGAATTTGATTTCTCACTGTCCTGTTTCTGTTTTATTTTGTCATCTATTTTTGCAATTTCAATACCTCCTCATTTTTCTTCCTTTTTCAATTTCCTTAACTGTTTCTTTTCTAGTTTGATTTTCTTTCTCGTTTCTACATCTTCTTTCAATTTCCATTTTTTTCTTCTTCTTGTATTTTCAACCTCTTCCATTCGTCACTGTTAATAACGAGTAGGTTAACTCATGGAGTATTAGGCCTACCTTAGTGGTTATTTATGTCCAATAGATCACGTTACTGCAGTATTAAGTACGGTCTCACTGAATTTCATGCCGCAGTAATTAGGTTATCCACCAATCCGGTGTACGTAATGCTGAACCGTGTGCTGGATGTGCAATTATTCCAGCAACAGGGTGTTGCATTTGCTTCAAATATTAATGTATGGAATATATGAGAATGATTAAACAATATTTCTATTTTCTCTAGTAGAAAGTATTCTCATCGAATTATATACATTTTTCCAGAACAAGAAATTAATTTCTGCGAATTTTAACCCCTTGCACTATAACAACGTGCCGGACTCGTGACGAAGATTTCACGCATAACCTACTAAATATCAATTTTATGTACTTCTTCTAAACTGAAATAAAATTTGATTTACCTGTTACTAAAATCTAGGAATACATGTAGATGAAAACATACAATAAAAATTCTATCTTTTAGAGAAATTATTAGGAATAAGGCAGTGCTAATCAACGTAGCTATGAAAGAAATCATAGTGCAAGGAGTTAATTTTAGTAGAAAAAAAACACCCGCGGTAACATATTCCTTTACTCTAGCAATTAATGTTGTTTCGGGGATTGCACGCGTTATTTAAAGAATAGAAGTACATTTAGTTTAGAATAATTAACAGGAGGGTGGCTAGCTGTTTTCGCCACGAGGGAAAAAGAATTCGATCCTGAAATTAGAATTCATTTAGAGGATTTACGATTTATCGATGGCGGGGTAATTATGCCCGGCAAAAGCGTGCGATATCGTGTCCCATCGGCCCGCGTCGCGTCGTTCTTTCTGCCCCCTCGACGATGATTTCTCTGATTCCCTCCCTTTTTCTCTGGGTCTCCTCGATGCATCCACCATTATTCGGGCGTTAGGCAAATACACGAGGAGAGGCGACAAGCTCGTCCGCGCGGTTTTTGCCTCGTGAAAATTCAAATGAGACCGCGCGGCATATTGCGCTGAATCGAAATTAATGTCGCGCAACTAATTATCGGGCCGAGTCATCATCGTCCCGTATCAGCGCTGCCTCGCTCCTCCGCTCTCGTACATCCCCATAACCCCCACACCCCATGGCCCGTCCCGTAGCGACGGATCGCGCCTCCATAAATTCCCAGCCCTCGCTCGCCGACCCGTATTCTCGCTAATTTTTATTACCCACCGCGATCACTTTCAATTAAATCGTTTAACGAGCCTCCCACTATTTTCTTTTTTATCTCGCCCGGATCGCTCGGCGTCGTTCAATCTCCCTTCGAACATTCTCGATCGCATAATCGAATCCGCGATTCCCCAAAGATTTTCTCGAACGATTCACGGCTTTCTTGATACTCCATCGTGTTGCGAAAAGTCGAAGTGCTTCTTTTCTCCCTGATCCATGGCGTTTCTAAATGGCGGAATAGTGGCATTATACCTTGGAACGTTCTTCAATTTAATCAGAACTAAGTTCGGGGTCTTTGGGATCGCTGATTACGAATTTGAACTTCAGATATTTGAAGAACATAATTGCGAATATGGCGGCTATTTTACATCGAGAATTGCTTATTTCTCTAAAAATGTTGTGTAAAAGTGTCTCGTTGCGTTGATTGTGAATTGAAATCTATTCTTCGGGAACTTCAAATTTTTGAACATTTAAACATGTATAAAATTCAATTTTCTGTGTCTGGAATTTTGAAACATTTATTTATTTAGTCATGAAAAACGATAATATACGTGACGGTCGGTCACGAAAATATTCAGATACTTTTTTAAAACAGAAAAGCTTTTGACAAATTATATCAAGCTGCTTGAATATTTTTTAAGATGATAGAAGAAATAATTTACTGGACAAATGCTGAAAAATTGTTTTCAAAAACTGCAATTAGTTTGGATGATAAAATTTAAAAATTATGTATTATTAACTTTTTTATCTGAGTCTATAAGGAAAATTTTAAAAATCACTCGATAACTTGTATGCATGCTGAAACTTTCATTGAAATTAACTCACGTTGTTATAAATTGCAAATAATTGAAGATAGCGGACATTTTTTCAGAACTTGCGGTAAAATGCATTTCGACAAAACGCAATCTTTAAATTTTCTTTATAGGCTCATTGTCAGATAGAAAACTTGTAGAAACATCATTATTAATCTTTTTTATCATTCCAACCAACCGCACATTTTGAAAATAATTTTTTAGTAATTATCTAGTAGACTAGTCTCATTATCTAAATAAAAATTCAAATTACATGATACAATTTGAAAAAAAGTTATCTCCTTTTTGTTTTGGCTGTAGTTAGACCGAATGTTATAATTAGACTGCTAATCTTTATGCAAAATAAACATTTTCTGCATCGATTAAAAGACAGATGAGCCAAGTCTAATTTTCTTCCTTTTTGTGATCATTTCAATGACTTGAAATTAGTACACCGACATTGCTTTTTTTAATTTTTACATTGTTTTCAGTTTCACACATTGTTTTTTTTGCTGGAAATGCGTAACATCTACAGTCTAGTTATAATATATTTATTTTAATGAGTTTCTGATATTTCGATGGAATTGGGAGAAGTCAATAGAAGTTTACAAATGGTGTGAGTGAAAATGTACGTATATTTATTAAATCAAAAATGCAAAAAATAAGTAGAAACAAATATAAATACAAAATCTACCACTCCTTTTGAGAACGCATGAATGACGTTGTTTAAAGTTATGCTTTTATACATAAAAAAATGGTTCTATAAACAGGGTGACACCAAGTGGCAACTGTTTCTTGCAAATACTGCAAAGTATAAATATCAACTATAAATCCCCACATTTTAATAAAATTATAATATATTTTATAATTGTATAAAGTAACCATTAACTGTAACAGCAGTAGTAGTACATATTTAATTAATTAATTAATTTATTTATTAAATACACTCCTTGCATTACTGCTTAAGGAACTAAGTACATGTGGTTGTTTACATATAAATAAATTCATCGCTGTTAACTATATAAATATGCTTCACGTTAATCTTAAAAATGTAACCGCGTTATCGTTGTAGTAGTACATACAAATATTCTATTTCCAGGAACAGCATCTATTTTACAAAATTCGAATTAAACAAATATTTACAGAATTATGTCAGTGTTGGGCATCAGTCGATTAAAATTATCAGTTTGATTAAATGACTGATGAAAACGATTAGGGGTATTATAAGTCGAAAAGTCGAAGATTTAGATCGTCTATTGGAGAAATTGATCGATGAAATTATTTGTCGATAGTCGATTGAAAGAGACAATTAATAATTGTTGATTTATTATTGGAATCAGAAGAATATGTTGATATATTTCCATTAAGAACCGTCTTTATTTATCGTGTTTATTACTTTATTATATTCTTTTAAATTCTTACATTTATCGCTAATTGTGACTAACAATTGAAAGCAGTTGAATCGTTAATTGCAATTAACGATTAGCAACAGCATTTCGAGCGTTTGTCGTGGATTAATGTACGAGTAATTCACGACAAATTCAGCAAAACTTTGAGCTCTTACTATTTTGTAAGTATAAGTAACGAAATTTCCGTACAGACAATTTTCTACTGTCACACTATTCGAGAATCAAAAATAGTATTTACCGTGTCCGCAACGAAAAGTTTGTTTTAGAAGATTTGACTGCAATTACGGCATTTGGGACATGGCGCAATCGTTGAAATCGCTGAAATTCAAGACAAGTTTAGATAGAGATCTTGAGGAGATCGGATCGGTATTTTGGAGGATATTCTACGGGATATTTTTCGGAGCCGGTGCGACGGTTCGATTTTTCAAAGTGTTATCGATCAAAGGCGGCGCGAGATTCCGGGCTGGTGCGCGCGAGCTTCAGGAACCACGCCAGGATCGGGTGAACAATTGAGGGGCAAAAAGCTGGAGCCGGTGCGCGGCAAGAAATTTCTAATTTGCGGTATAATTAAGGGGGACGGGGCAAAAACCATCACGGATTCTACGCCGTTGTCGGAAAATCGTGAATTCCGGCTTGCGAATACGCCCCTGGCTGGCTCGATCGAGGAACGACCACGCCGTGCACCAGTTCTCTGTGCGCGTTTCATTGTTGCACATTGTTCGGCAAACAATCGACCGAACGATCGCTTCACTGTTTCCAAAGTCGCGGGACAACTCGACGGAAAAAGAAACGGGAAACATTGATTATACTTCGTACACGCTTACAAACTCGATTACGCTCTCTCCGTACCCGTCGTCCTTTTCGACAGATACTTTTTCCCACGCCGATTGCTTTTTATTTTTCTCGCAGGTACAGTATAGTCACCGCGGAGGAGTGGTCGAAGCTGATGCAGTTCTACGACGTCGACTACCCGATCACCGTCAGAAAACGCGGCCCGGAGTTCTACACCAATCCCGGTAAGTGCTATTTGCTCCGAGTTATAATTAATTACATACTTGAAGTGCTCGATTAACCCTCCCAGGGTGTTCAGAAAAACTTACACCAATGGTCGAAAACACGTGCATATCTTTGGGCACTGCGCTATAATACAATGTTTCGAAGCTTGTTATTAGACTGCGGATTTTATGTATTTATAATAGAAATGGGTAGGCGAAATTTGAAACAATGAATTACTTTGATTCAATGAATCGCACAATGAATAATCTTTATTTTTCATAAAAATTCATAGTCTACTTATGATGCAAAAGGGTTTTTTCATGCGAAAACAGAGAGGAAAGTAAAAATTAATTTACAGAATTATCAAAATGAGTAAGAGAGATAAAATAAGTAAGTAAAAAACAGAAATACAGTAAATGGAAAATATTTCAGTTTTATTTAACAGTTTATTTATTTATTATTATTATTTATTAAACGGGCTAATTATAATTCTGATTACAGAAAATAATACAGATTAATTATTTAGTTAGAGAGTACACCTCTCATTATCGTTACCAGTGTATTAAAATTTATCAAAACGCAAAACCCTTACATATTTGGAGTTTAAAATAAATGAACTCGTGCCATTTTTAAAATAAACGGCTCATTTAGTAGATCATGTATAAAATCTTCATCGCGAGTCTAACATGTAATTACAAGCGGTTAATACTCGGGCTGGGTCGTATAGTTTCGAAGCATTGTAAAAGCGTCAATTGAAATCCAACGAGGATAATCTCGATCGAAATTTTCAAGCCGTTTTTCGGCCGCGATCTATCGCGAAACGGGATCGCGATGGAGCAGACATCGACGAAGAGATTAGGGTGTCCCGAGTTGTATGAAAAGAAAGTTTCGGGGCGTGGGCGGCGGATTGAAACGATTATAACAGCGGGCCGGTTATCGGTCGGCGCATGTGCGACGATAGGCGTATCAATTTCCTGGTAGACTCTGCGGGCCGAAGACCGATCGCGCGCAATTAACGGCTTTCTCTTTATTCCATCCTGGGACCGTTCGATCTTATCGGCAATTAATTTTCGTACGATTCCGGGGGGGTCATTATGTAAACGATCGTCCCTAGGCGGATCGTTACCAGCGCTCCCCCATGTGTCTCTCCTTCGTTTTTATCCCCGGTTCTGTGTACGTGCCCGGTCTAATTATCGGTACACAATCCCTAGCACACCGTCGTCGCTGATTTTCCTTCTTTTTTCATCCCGCTGCTTTCGACCGGATCTCTCCGCGCGATGTGTCTAGAATATGGTCGCAGCCTAATCGCGTCGCGCGATTCGCGTCTCGACATGTACCCGGTGGAGTATTTATTTCAGGATCTACTTAGCACCTGCGCACGCCTAGCAGAATCCCACGCCGACGAACAGACGATTTAGCACTGGTCGGATTCTGAATCTATCCAAAAAGCAGTTTAATCTTTTACATTTCTTGTCGAAATATCGTAAATTTCTATTACAAAACTATTTTGCTGGTACGGCGACTCTATAAATTTATAAGAAAGTACCATTTCCTTCTAAGTATTATTTTAATCCCAAAATAAAGACATTTGTTTCAATCTGTAGTATTTCTACTTGGTATGATTGTTTTTATTTGATACATATGAAATTGAACGTGCATGCTTACAGAAAACTTCTATTATTTGACATTTTATCGAATATAAACAAATTTAGTAATATGAAATTTTTTTTGAATATACTGTAGCAATTTTTAGCGTCGCCTCAGAGTCTTGTAAAATTTTGCAGCAATATAATGATGTTTTGTAAAAATCACAATCTTTATGAAATTTGTTTCGAGTTGCTGGTAGGTATATCAGAAAAATCTCTCGAGTGTTGAGATGCAAAAATGTCCACTGGATTGCTTTAGGAGTAGAAAGATGCGTTAATTACAGTATACTCTCCCGAGGAATTGGTCTGTATCGTTGCGAATGGGACACCGTGTACGTGCAACCGGGTCGTACTCGAATATCCTTTTTCTAAGTTGCAAAGCTTCATTAGAATCGTGATAAATCGCGACCGGCTCTCTCAATATGTCTGGGGCTTATTTGTGGCTTAATCGAGCCACGAACGTTTCTCGTAAATCGACTAGACTCGGGAGCTCCTTTAGCCGTTCCACGTCTTGCGTTTCGCTTGACCAGAATATCGGATTAATTAGTCAAGTTTCGAAGGGCTTCGTTTCGGTATCGCGCTCGCAAATAATCGTCCGCGAACGACGACCGGTGGGGATAGGAGGGGGTCATTTTTCATTTCATTCCATTCTTTTATTCACGGAGAAAACCCTTTAGCATGAAAAAAGGTAATATGTAGGCAAGAACAAAATAAAAATTATACAAAAGAAAATATCGCTTATAAATGTTGCTAAAAATGATTGATCAGTTCTATCTGCGTTTACGTGAGCAACGTTAGCGTGATTAATCATTAATATACTGCCAATTTTATGCATTTATGACAAGAATGGGTAAATGAAATTTAAGACAATGAAAATATTGAAAGAATTTAGGAACATCGAAGTATTACTTTCAACTCACTAAAATGATTAAAGGTAAAAAAACATTCCAATCCGCAGTCTAATTATTAGACCGCAGATCTCGTGCATTTATGACAAAAATGACTAAATATATATTATATTTATATAAATATAATATATTATTGCACTTTCAACACAATGAAATAATTGATATATGTATGATCTATGTAGATCTTACAAACAATGCAGAGAATTTTTATATTTCATAAAAATTCGTAATCTATTAATCATTCTACTAATACAATTTTGAGATCCATATGTTGTGCGATGGTTTACAGAATAAAGTAATGTGTAATTCCTACAAAATTGTGATGGCGCATACAAGGAGAACAATTTCGCGTGAATGTGTCTACCACTACCACCCCGCGTCGTTCTATCCCCTCTTCGAAACCCGAGGAATAATGCCAGAAGACATTAGCCGTCGATTTACATAAATCCCCCTACCACGTTTGTTTCGGATGCCTCTCTCCCCCCAGCGCTCGCAAAGTGTCTCATTATAATTAAGAAGTATCCTGAAAATTAACCGACAGAAAAACCGGCGCGGCATCAGGGGGATGAGTAGGTGGTACCGGTCCAAATGGGGTTCTAAAAGTTTCTCACCCCTGGCCCTCGCCAGTGGCCTCTGCCCGTTCCCTCTGGCTGCATTCGAGCCCGGCATGCATCTGGATTTACTGCTAAGCCTGCTCCCTGCAATCTGGTCTCAATTCCTCAAATTATTGCAAATGCAACGGCTGTTTTCGATTCTCTGAACTTTCATTTAACCAACTTAATGTATGACCGCCCGGAGATATAAAAATATGGCTTTCCTTGACTGCTCGTGAAACGCCGGAGACATATGAATACTGTGCGTTAAATGCCGGCGACCTGTACATATGTGTTACAACATATATATGTACAGGGTGTCTATTTTATCTAGAACACAGATGATATCGCTGTTATGCTTGATATTAGAAAAAAATGTGTTGGTAAAGAATTGCATGATTTTATGAGACGAATACAAATCACATTTCCTTTCATGGGTATTTTAAGTTGAGTATTTAAAGTCATTGTCGATTTTTTAAATGGGGTCGTATATTTTCGTTAATACAATATTGTAGCTCACAAAAGACGAAACCATCCATGTATAATAGCGTGACTTTTAGATAATCTTGAGTACTATAAATCACGTTTGAAAATATCGATAATGATCTTGAAAACTACACTAAAATGACCTGGAAGGAAATGTTGTCCTACCTCTATATTCATTCTATAAAATCACGCAATTTTTCTTCTAACATTAGGCATAATTACGTGTGCTCAAGATAAAACAAACACTCTGTATATGTAGTGTGATATAATCGAAAATGCAGACGTTACATCGGAAATGCCTAGTAAAAAGAACGTAACAAAATAATAAAGTAGCAAAGTAATTATAACTTAGTTATAAAATAATTACTATATAAAATATCTTAACGTATGCTGGTTACGGATAAAAGTTTTCGAACAAATAGCCCGTACAATATTGTGTTCATAAATATTCCTTTAGTCAAAATAGTCTCCTTCGAGTTCAATACACATTTTTCGAGATTCAAGGCCATTAATGTCTCCTTGAAAAAAAATTGGTAAAATAAGGGGAAATAAATGCGTTAAATGCAGTTTTACATTAGCTTCTTTTCCATACAGTTTCCCAGTGAAAAAGTGATCTAGGTTCTTTAAAATATAGTCTGTAGGCGAAAGATTGGGGAACAAAAAAGCTGAGGAAGAATTTCACACATCAATCCTGTTAACTTTGTATCAGTTTGTTTAATGGTTTGTGACGAATTCTGTTTTCTCGTATTTTGCCCGTGTTTGAAGGTGTAGAAATAAATTAATTATATAGAATTTCTTTCGTTCCCATGTTTAATAAACACGATTTTTACTTATACGTATTGTACAATATTTATAAATGTATTTTTAATTGCAATAGCCTAATATCCTGCCCACTCTGCTGCTATCCCTCTATTTATTTACGAAATTCTTGACGTCGTTGTATCTTGTTCTTCTTTGCATTGCAATCGGAGACGCGGAGCCACGCGAGCAAGAATTTGTCGAGACCAGGTCCGTGATTTCGTTTGAAAAAAGAGCCGCACCGATTGCAGGTGAACCTGCTATCTGGCTCCGAAATGGAAGAGAGAAGGACCGGGGAAGAAGAAGCGTTCGAAAAGAAGCGGGTGATAGCGTGTACGATTCAATTCAAGTCCTCGGGCCTGTAGTCTGATCAGATTTACGCGGAGCGGGTGGGGTTGATGCTGGTGGGGCACGCGCGAGCACAAGCCCACTTTGTCGAACGACAGATCCTTGTCGACGGGCTGGCAGGCAAATTGGCTCTCGGGAACGGTAGCACCAGGGGGATCCTGGCGGCGGACCGATGTTCAACGTCCTCCGTTCCTCGAGGAACCGGCGTTTCGAGAGTCCCGAGCCCTCTAAACATCCCATTGTCTTGTCCGTCTCTCGGTCGCGGATGGCGCGGCCTTTTTTCCCCGCGACATTTGTCAAGGCTCTGCCTCTCCCGGCCGATCTCTGGGATCCTCCATTGGGAGTCATTTGAATTGCAAACCGGCCCGGGAGCCGGTCGCCGAATGGCCGGCGTCCTCGGCTCGGGACGTCCAACGGCCGGACCACGGATCGCCCAGATGGAGATGTCGTTTAGGCTTAAAACCGTGATATCTTCCACGAGCTCAGAACGAGTTGGCTGATCTACATCCCGGCTCCTTTCCGAGCGATTAGGTTCCTCAGTCTAGACAGAGACTTTTTGGGCCAAACGATCGGTAGAGCGGGCATCTAAGTGATATCTTCCACGGGCTAGCAGTGATCTACATCTTTTCTGAGTGATGCATCTATTTCTCATTTGGAAACACGCCCGTACGTGCCAGCGTAAGGTTCACGCTAATTTTAGTATTTAACATTTTTTCTAAAACTGTGTTCTTTTCGGGATATTGAGATTTAATGTTTTCAAACGAACACATGGTATGTAGTTATAGTATCAGGTACTCGTGTATTATCCATGTGTTATGACTGGGTTACCGACAGTCATCGCCATCGATAGTTTTCAATTGTTTCGAAGAAACTATACATAGTTTCGATAGTCTCGTTAATCTATTTTTCAAGAAAAAATCTTGTTATTTTAATATAAAATTTGTTAAACTGCTTGCTTTCCTTAATAAATAAATTATTTTTTAGTTTTCAAAAGAAAAAAGAATTGGTAAACGGAAGACATATTTTTGTCAAATTTGTCGACGCTTGAACCGAGGATCAGATTTGTATGACAAATATATTTTTATCGAGAAAATATTTTTCAAATACAAAAAAGATTCCAAAAATTAACATAAAACAAAGCGCAACTTTGTATCTTTCATAATTTCCGAGATATAAATTGAAACGTGAAGACAGTTTTCGCAAAAATGAGCAAAGCTGGACATTTTGAGAGAAAATCCGAACAATGTCATCAAAATCCTTAACATCGAGGTGGCCTATCCTCAATGCAGTTGAAACCGAGACTCGTGCTCGACTTTCAGTTTCGTTCTCCATATTCATTCAACAAGTACAGCTCATAACTTGCCGTATGCAGCAACTAGAGAGCATCAAGCGACACACCTGTGTGATTGTCTCGATGCACCTGGTGATTCCGGGAAAAACGGGGAAGATCATTAGCCGCGGATCGTCCTTCGGCTGTCGGCCATTAACCGGGTGCAGTCGGACGAGAAACATTTCCTCCCCCGGTTTTCCACCGTCGTGGCGATCGCAGGGTGGCGTCTGAGGGTGGTATTCAATCGCGTCACCTCCGGTTCTGTCAACCGGGAGGCCCCGAACCGGCGAAGAAGCCGAGCGGAGCGGAGCCAAGCGATCAGGGTTGTCGAGTGATTGATACGAGGTTGGACGGTGCCTAATGCGCCTCCGCGAACGACGGAGAAAGAAATGGGAAAGGACGTGCACGAGAAAGGGAGGACGGGACCACCCTTCGAGGCTCTAAGAGCGGAACGATCGTCCGCCGGTGGCTCGTTAGTCAGGGCCGTATCAGTCACCGAAAGCAACCCCCGATTTTTTGTCCTGGACCACCCCTTGGTCCACTCTTGTTCCATCTTAGTCCAGGAATAGTCCTCGAAGGTGGCTAAATTGTTCGTTTGTTCTGATTACGACCTAGGATTTTTGGAATATCGCTAGGCAGAGTGGAATTTTGATTGAGTATCGGGCAGATAACGTGTCGGATGGACAAGGGTTATTAGGATTGACGTGGCAAAAAAAATACGGGGTGAAATCCTATCCACCCTCGCTATTAAGATGCGAGACTTTTATTTTGGGTATTAACTTTAAGATATATGTATAGGTACATTTATATGAAATCCTAATATTTTGTAGAGAATAAATTATCTAAAAGTTTGTTTCTTTGTTATATATATGATAATTAATAATTACATATAATATATCGGCTTTTATTAAAATATTAATATTATTATAAATAATAATATTATTTTTATATTAGTGTGAAAAGACGAATAAAAACAGCTTGGCAAGGAACGTGTTAATTATTAACAACAAAGTTTACCTCAAAATGACTGAAATACAAAACATCGGTTAAAATGAACCTAAGAGGAAATTCATCTTTAATCTGTTAACCGGATATGACGACTTTTTTCGTCACATTACAATGACAACTCGAACCGGTATGACATTTTCCGTCATGGAAATTTTTAAAAGTAATACGTGGTGCGCATTACATTTTACGTCGTCCTTACTCATTAAAACCTGGCGTAACCATATGATATCGCTTCGACTTTGCACCATTTAGTTTCAGGACATACTAAAGAAAATGCAACAAATAGCAGGATAAATATTTAACAACCGCGGAATAATTATTTCAATTTCATTAATTCTTTCTGCATTGCAAATATTTGATTTATATATCTGCTAAATATGTCACAAAATATTTTGTTCAAATAAATAATCAACATCTGAAAAACGATTCCTTTTATTACTTCAATCGTGATGATATAACCTTCCACTGCGAAGATAGATCTTGATCGTGAAACGAGTCGAACGGGAGTTAATTTCCTGGTTAACAGGTTAAGGATACTGACCATGTTTTCAGGATTTGGGAGCACTGCGAGACAGCGCCGTGTCGATGAAGACGGTAAAGTTGGGCAGGCCTCCGAGTCCGGTGAAGAACCCGAAGCAGGAAATCGAATTAGTCGCGACTGCAGTTGCGAGTCGCGCCGTCGGGCGTCGTTTTTACTCGCGCCTCGGACTCGAAATCGGTTTCCGGGAAGGCAGGCTTTTCGACGCGATTAAAAGCGACCACGGCGTTCCGATTCCGTGAACGCAGCTCGTAAATATCGCTTAGGAAGCGTTCCGCGGCGCTCCTACCACCGCCGCCACAAATCAGGCTAGCTACGGCACTGTCTGTATCGCAAAACCTAGGCGAAACTGTGGACGGCGGAGAAGTCCCGTAGAAGCTGCGGCCGAGGGTCCGAGAAACGGAGGTTCGGAGGAACAGAGACAGAGACCGGTCTCGAATTAATATTCGGTCGGCGATTTAGATTTAGAACACGAATTTGCTGATTAGTTTGGTGTACGGGTCGCTGCGATGAACGACGGCCCTGCCTCGGCTGGAGATTTAGTCTGCGGGGGTGGTCTTTGTCGGGGGTCAAACGCTTCTGGAAGGACATTTGTTAGCTCTCCCCGCGTTGCGACAAGTGCGCCGGACACGTCTTAATATATGCATTCCCGGACCAATGGACACGACTTTGCGACTTGTTCCCTGGACACCCAGCATTCCGGAATGGATCTCTGTTTGCTCGAGTTTCGACTCCCTCGCTGTCCTCTTGCACGCTGTGTCCGAAGCTCCGTTCGACCCTTCACCTGTTGGAGAAGCGACGTTCGCCCGGTTTCACGATTATTGTTAAGGGAGTATACTAGTGTGAAAGGCGTGTTTTTAACTTTGTTAGAGAATTTTTTACTGAGAAACTATTATACCTTTTGCAGTCAAATTGACAAGGTTTATTTGCACGTATTTCAACGACGTTTTAAAACTTTCTGGGATAAAAATGGTTACAATTAAGGACACTGCCATACTCTCAAACATAGTAACTTTTAAAAAAGGTCGTTTCACGGTGCTCATGATACCGGCCATGCTGTTTGTCCGAAATATAAAAACGTGAAAGTCACTTAATTAGTATGAATTTGACTATAGCAGGTAAAAGAACAAAAGATATATGTCGGTAATTAAAAAAATGGCGATACTTTGAAATTCGATTATCGATTTTTGCATGTTTTGTTAAACTTCGGAGATCTAAAAAGTAGAAGAGAGTACAAATTTTTGGTTGATTCTATGATGTAAATAATGTAAACAAAAATTTACATTTATTATCAACGATATACAAGTGAGAAAACAAAATGTTTCATGAAGAAAAGTTTCCGATCGGTAGAAATCCTAGAAAAAGTATAGTATTCCGATCACGGCCCGAATAAATAGCTCTTTGAACGTATGAAGCATGGAACATTTAAATATTAATTATTAATATTGTTGCGTGAGCGTGGTCTCGGCATTCTAAATGAAACGTCAGGACAATTATAAAAACAGCAACTCATTATTTGAGAAAGGAGAGAAACTTATTTTTATGACCGTCCACCACGACGTCTCTCTCAACTCTTTTCCAAGCAACGATGCTTTTGGACTGACGATCGCGCGCGATGCTGATTTATTTACCGACTCATGGTACGCACAGTATCCTACACTCGGTCATTCCTACATACTCCTTTTCGTCCGCTAAAGTGGTTACAATATAGGATTTCATGCAATCAGCCGAAATCTTAGAAAAATTACAAGACTACAGGCGGCCCTCGACTTTCGCACATTTTAAAAAATTCAACTTTGTAAGCCTTTGCGGAATGTTC
Source organism: Augochlorella aurata (assembly GCA_028455555.1). Classification (NCBI taxonomy): domain Eukaryota; kingdom Metazoa; phylum Arthropoda; class Insecta; order Hymenoptera; family Halictidae; genus Augochlorella; species Augochlorella aurata. Next base: position 1,265,245 of record CM052154.1, read on the forward strand.
CCTCTGAGCGGACATCGTGAGTCGAGCAGGCTACATTGTAATTGGATGCTCCCTCTCAGGGGACATCAGACTTTAGCCATCAGATTACAATGTTGTTCCGATTAAGAGATCAAGACTGTTGAGCAACAATTGATTAACAATAAAATACGCAACGAAAGTGAGGAAGAAGAAGCCGATAAAAACGTCAAGACTTGGACAATTAAAAATATGAATGAAGCCTAAAGGCTTCATGCATCTAGACAAATTTTTAACTATTGTGGAAGAATGCGATCCCAATGGAAAACATATATCTCAAGTACGTAGGACAACACAAAAAAACACTGCGTGTTATAGAAATCTTTGTCACGAAAAGAAAAAAAGGAGGTACTCAACTAACTCTTGACAAGTTTATAAAGAAAACACCCCAAAGCTAAATAAATAAATACTTTAAAACACCGTTTTTGGTGTATATTTTTTACATCCCTCTACTTTCGAACAATCAACATTCGAACACTCTTGCAGGAATCAATTGTGTGCGAAAGTCGAGGGCCCACTGTATTACAAAGACCGAATGGGGTTTTCACGAGTTCGTATTGTCCACTCGGAGTAACAAATGACTTTTTAACTTTCCTTTTCTACCAATACGTGGAAAAACTCATTCTTCAAATCAGTCACCGAGAATAGCCGAGCATCCGCCAATGCATCCTACCTATCTTCTATAAGCGGCATCGGAAATCTATCTCTAACTACCTGTTTATTTATCTTATAATAATCCACGCAGAGACACGATACTCGCCGTTCTTCTTCGGTACGACCACCACCGGACTTGCGTATTCACTGGTGCTGGGATGAATCACGCCGCTCTGCAACCATTCCTTGATCTATGTACTTGGATAGGACGTCCTTCTCTTTCGGCGATAGTCGTCTCGGACGAAAGTAGATTGGGTCCTGGTTTCATAATACGGTCTTGGTCTCGATCTTCACGTTCTCGGCGGGCTTATAATTTGAAATTACGCTCCTTATTTTGCTATCGTACGAAGTGCGCGCACTTAATTCGTTCTTTTTTATAAAATTTGTTGATAGTAAGTCGATAATGTCTTTTTCGATGTTATCGTCTTTCTTATTCGTTTCACTGTTCGGTATAGCTTTCACTTTTATGGTCGCCTGCTATTTTTACAGTTATCACACTCTTATTAATACATAGTATCACTTCTGATGTCATGGATGTCAGTTTCGCGTCAAATCGCCCGATCGGGATAATTCGCGCATTATCGAACCCCGTGAGCGTACGCAATGTTTCATTGAGCCGCACTTTGTCTATTTTGTTAAAAAGGTCTTGTCGAATAAGACTCACTTCACTATCTGTGCTCACTAATGCACAACACGTTACTTTGTCAATGCTCGCTCTGCCGCCGTTTCATTGTACGTGTATACATGTATACAATGTATACAATGTATACAATGTATACAATGTATACAATGGTATACAGTTCACCTTTGCTTCAATTTCTTTCCTTCGGGACAATTTGATGCAATGTGATCCAAATTGTAGCAATTAAAACATTTTAGTCCTTTTCCTTTGTCTGGGCAGTTGAAATAATCATGACGAACCACATCCTTAACAGTGAGTCCACATTGGTTTGTTCATTTCTTCGTCCTGTATTCCGTTAATTTTATGTTGGATTAATGCTAGGTCCTCCACGTTTCCTTGGCTTGCTATCTCTTGCATGGCATCGATGTACTGCCGGACTCTTTCGTTCCGCCTTCTTCTTCGCTTTGCAAGCTGCGCGTGAACTATTGCACTACTCACCTTGGTCTTCGACTCATATTTTAATCTTTTTTTTAATATCTTCCATGATGCTAAACCTGTTTCGTGCGTTACGAACTGCTTGGCCGAACCTAGCAGCATACGTTTACCGTATAGCAGTATCTGCACATCGTTCAATTCCAGTAATGTGCCCAATTTCTCGAAGTCGGCGATCCATTTTTCAATTGGCAGTCTATCGTCTCCCGTAAAGTACGCTAGACTTTTGTCAACGTATTTCATCGCGAATTTAACGCCACGTGTAGCGCGTTGCGTGCGTGTCCACTTCTTACTTTTTTGTCTCGCTGTCCTCGTCGCGCTTTTGCTCGATGCGTAACTATCTTCGTCTGAAACGCTGCTTTCCGTCTCCTCGCTGTCGAAAACATCTTCCACTGTGTTACTTTGTTATTGATTTATTAGCATGTTCCTCAATTCTTCCTTTTTATTCACTTTCATTTGCCTTATGCTGTCATCTGGGAATGCGTCGGTCCTTTTTCCGCTTGCGTCTTGCGACTTTTCTTTTGCGAAAGTTCACCACAGTTTGCACGAGAATATTTTCGTTCTCTTTAACATTGCGCCACGTGCTTCGACTGCGCCGTTTCCTCCTCCCATTGTTTCACACCAAGATTCCAAACGATTATCCTTATTCTTTTTATCGAAATTCGTCACTTTCAACGTTTACAGCACAACTTACACTGCACTTAACAATTTCGACGCTTTATAATTTTTACGATATTATTTGTCGCTAATTCACTTCGATCCCGGACGAGCCTCCACTTGTAGGATCGGAATTTAGGAATTAACTTCAGCAATATTAAGAGAATAAATATGAAAAGAAAGGTACAAAACGAAATGACGATTACTATAACTGGGATCCTTACGCAAGTTTCGACTGCAGAAGTGGGAAAATGTCTTCGAGGAAACGTTATTCTGTCTGCCGATAAATGTGAATTCTTAACGATACGCGCGTTTCTGGGACCATCGAGTCTCCCAAGCTATCCCAGCTGATCGTGAAAAATCTCACGTACCGTCTGTTTGAGATCGAACAATCGCTAAAGAAATTCTTCGCTGGACAATCTAAGATGTTCGAACAGCTCCGTGAAAAAGAGCCTTACTGCAGCAGAATAGCGACATTAGCCACGGACAATTAAGAGGACTCATCAGTCCGCGGCGCAGGAGATATCGCCGTAAATTCGGAGCGGAAGTGGACGCGGAAAGTCGAGAGCAGGTCAAGTTTCGAAGGGTCGAATTAGCGACGTCCCGCCGGTTTCTGGTCCTGGTCGTGGTTCTGGCCGGTGTCCCACCTCTCTCTCCCTTCGTGTCTTGCTCCTTATCCTGCAGGATATCCCCACTTGCCTCCGCGCGACGGGGGTTCTTTTCCAGCGGGATTAAATGGAGCGCCTAGATGACCGATGCTCGTCCTCGCGAGGGGATCGCGGGGCGGTTGGAAAACAAGATAAAACGAGGATAAAGCTCACTTAGAACCTGCCTCCCCTCCGACAACGGCCCTGGGGTTGTTCCGCGGCACTGACAGCGACGAGCCTTCGTTAATCCAGAAGCCTAATCGTCCGGATCGCCGGACTCCAGCCGGTGCTCCAGTTTGCTTTTTCCCTCCTGCAAATTTCAGGTTGCTCGGGAAGTATTCTCACGGTTTCCGACAAGTATTTTGCTAACTTTACAAGGGGAAGTAAGGTAAAAGTACCTATTATGGAACACCGCTCAATTGCGACCATTCCTTGAAACAACAGCACAAATGGGTAATACAATAACCAGTAGATGGTGCATATGAAAGTGGATATAAAAATTCTACCCATATTTTTGAATATTGTTCTTTATAGATTCGTTCACGCAAATACTGTTATGTAACAGTCAGCTGGAAACAAAAATGTTTATCCGAATATGCGTGTTTCTAGGCTGTTTGTCCACGAAGCGTTACGTCGAGCGCGTCACAGATGCGACATCGTTCGCTGTACATTTTCGCGCAGCGGTCAATGGAAAACAATGGATGACTGTGGATGACTGTCTACGAAGCGACAGCAGTACGCTATCGTCACGAACTGTATTTATCGTGGCGCCCAACGTATGATACGGTGATCGTCTTTCCATGAATCGCGCGTCATAGACGCTTCGTAGATGCGATGTTGTTTGTTGTACGCTTCTTTATAGCGAGCAATATGAATACAATAGAGAACCACCCACGAAACGACAGCAACATACTTCTGTCGCAATCTTTGGTCGTCAGTACGCTTGGCGTACAACATTGCCGGTTGCTGGTCTTATTTTGTCGCCCATAATTGAAATGACAGAAATGAGTAAAGCAATTTCGTTCGTACAAATCGTCGAAAGATATCCATACCTTATCCGAATGTGCCTGAAAAGATATAACTGGGAGGACTTCGAGCGAAGTCTTAAGAGAAATAAAATGACCATTAAATATTATTGTTGAAAAATAGATTGTTGAAATTATGGAGACCCTTCCTTAATTAGTTAGGTGACGATTATACTCATCAGAAATAACTACTTGATTAAGAAGGATATACACTTTGATATGCTTTGTTAAGTGGGGTGCCTCAAGTAAACCGTTAAAATAACAATGATTTTCGTTAATATTTTTATAACGTAAGACATTGATCCACGGCACGAACTTATGGGACCCCACCTAATATTTGCAATTATTTTCGGATGCAGCGATACAAGTGAAAAGACGTTGCGAATGATTTCCGTTTGCTCGTAAACGGAGTAAGGAGGAAGGTAACTGGAAACCGCGGTTCCCATTTAATTAACTCGTCGATCGAGGATCCATTAGCGGCGGCAGGTCCTTCCGATTTCCTCGAGACACCGGAGTGCCGGCTGTGGATCCGGAAAGCCGCGTGTAATGCCCGCTTTTAAGCCCCGATTACACGCGCGACCCGCCCGGATTCGTAAGAGGATTATATTTCGACTTTGTTGTGGCGCTCGAAGACGTTCGTTAGCGAAATCATTGTTGCGACGATCTTCTCCTTCTTCGGCTGGCATCGTTAGCGCTTAAAACTGGAAACCGCGCTCCTTGGATTCGGTATAAATTCCTTCTGTGCACGCGCTTCTCTTCGGCAACTATGGTCCTACTCCTTCGTTGCCATGCAAACCAGCTTTTTACACCGTTGTTCCAAGATTCTCGGTGGAAACGTACAATAAACTATATTCTTGGTTTTCGGAGTTTAAAAATCGTCTTCTTCGTTTCTTGAAAAAATAATTTGGCCTGGGTTTGCTATTCATTCTGCGGGGGTTGCAAAGCGTCGATCTTTGGCGAGCCGAGTCAAGGAAGTCTTAAACGCGTTTCTTTTGTTCTCTTGTGGTATTTTTTTAATAGAGAAACGATGTAACTTACATTGACGTTTTTCATGTACACCCATGTCTATAAATGTTCTAGCAAATATAATATCTCGTAAATGGTTGGAGGTTCGAAAAAGTTAATACAAGAAGTTTACACGGCTTTGAGTCAGTACTAAAGATGCATGCGAATTATATTTTTCTATTTGTGATCTTTCTGAGTTATGAAGGTCAACTTAGTTTTTTTTCAAATGGAAACATATAACTCCTTTTTGTATATTTAGTTAATAGAAATTATATATGATCAAAACGATATTTTGTTAAAAATTGCTATTATGCATCGTGTAGAAGATAATCGGCAACTTAATTTAGTGCAATTTATGCAAGGTGTTATCACAAAATAAAACTAAAATTTTGTTGTTTTTATTTAATTTATGTATTTTATTTTATTTATAAGAGAATAAATTAATAAAGTAATGCTAATATCAAATAAAAATTGAAAGATATCTCTTTTTAAGTTACAACGGTATTAAGAAAACGATTATTAACATAATTGAAATTATTGTGAACAAAATTCACGAACTATTTAAATTTTTAAACTTTTTAAATTCCTTATAATTTATTATAATCATAATGACACAATTTTAGAAACAGAAAAAAGCACGGGAATGTGTAAACATCATAATTATGTTTTTTTAACAATTAGAATTTATTTTATGTTTATGAAGACGTAAAATTCGAGTTTGGCACAGAAAATGTTTGCGGGCGAGACTCTTAATTTCCACTTAAGGCGTTAAGAACGAAAGCGCGCTTTTAAGCATCTTGCAGCTTTTCGATTATGGTCGAAAAGTCATTGTTATCTGGAGTTCTAAATTTTCTGCAGCAGATTGCCAGCGGGAAACTATTCATTGATCTTTTTCGAGGAATCGAACATGAGGGTTTTCGGAGAAGCTCATCGATCATCCAATTTCACGGACGGTCACAGTTCCGCCGATCGTTTCGTTCTTCCCCTTTTTGACGATTTTTACCCCGCGTATTCCTTTTTTCCGGCTCGCTATTACGCTGATCCCCGGGTTTCCGTGTCCCTGCAGTTCCTGCGGGACGTCCGACACGGCTGTCCAAACTGTTACTTTGATTTATCGATCTTAATTAGCTTCTACGGAAATCACCGGCGTGTTTCCCCGCCGAGTCTCAGGTGCGGTCCCCAGAAATCGCAGGAGTCGTTTCTACAGACAAATATAATTGGCCTTGGTCACCGACTGCAACGCGATTTTCTCGCTGTAATCTGGGAGGGGATTTATCCACGTGATTGATCGGTCCAAGATCTTCGCAGGAATATCTTCTCTCGTAATTTGTAGATTTCATAGGAGATCGTGGGAATTATGGTGTCTCGAACTCGAAGACAAGTTCGATTGGGTGTCCCACGAGGGAGTTCTGCGCGGGCCACTTCCGCGCGCGCGATAAAATCCCGAGGAATCGGACTGTGGCAAACTTCTCCGCTCGATCCCGTCCAAGTTTTTGCCCCCTCTCGGCGTCCGTTTATGGTTTGACTGCCCTCGGATGGCACTTTAGGGAAATACAGGAGGAAATCCGCGCCGTTGCTCCACTCTATCGGGAATCGCTACAGCCTATTGTGTATTATTAGCCAATAAAACCCGGTTGCTGTTTGTTCGAGACACGCATCGCTGCCTCCTACGATTCCTCCTCGACTTTCGGCCTCCTGTTTCTTCCCGCAATGCATCTTCTTAGCAAAACTGCCTCCATCTCCAGCTACACTTCGTCTACAGCAAGCCTATAGACAGTTTTCCCTGTATCGCAATTGTTCTTGATCAGGATGAAATAAATAATCAAGGAACGTAGTGCGAAATACATGAATAGCTTCTACCACTGTGGTGCAGGCCTGTAACAAACCGACAGAGTTATTTTGTTATGATATTTATTAGTTTAAATATGTCTAGACAGAGTGACTCATTTAACTTTATTACTTTAATTTTTCTTGTAAACTGCTTGTTGTATAAAACAGAGTTATTTGGTACAGATTCTACAGATTTATAGATTTACGTACATTTTTTGTAAGACCTGCAGTCTTCTTACGAACTATATTTAAGTTTAATCCTTCAAAGTTATTTGAAGGCCATCCCATAGTATTTATCTAAATGTATTTTTTACGACTTACGCGTTGCAACACAAAATTGAGAAATCAACATTAAAAAAACAACCCCTACAGGATACTGTCAACTTGATACCATTTAAAGGACAGGTAACCCTCCTATAACACGGTAAATAGGTTCCTAGAAAATGCCGTGTTGTGTGAAACCGTGTTGTACAAGACCCAGAGCCAGTACAAAAAGGGGGTTACGTTCCGAAAACTTACTAAAAACAAATATTTCTTTTTGATTCTCCGTAAACAACTTAATTTTTAATAAAAATATAAATGTATGTACAACACAAAACAAAGAAAAAAAAATATTATTTTAATTTCACACAACTCTAATTTAATAAAGACGAGAAAGTTATTCTTACGTTCCGAAAACTTACTAAAAACAAATATTTCTTTTTGATTCTCCATAAAGAACTTAATTTTTAATAAAAATATAAATGTATATATACAACACAAAACAAAGAAAAAAAATATTATTTTAATTTCACGCAACTCTAATTTAATAAAGACGAAAAAGTTATTCTCTAACGCACCGTGGCTCGACGCAGACTACCGACCAGCAGCGTGAGACACTTTCGTTTCACTCACTGAGGTAGAAATGTTTACATCTCAGTGGCAACATTGTATCGTTAAGACGGCAAGCCTCGCCGCGGCTGTACAAGTACAGTGCTGTACAGAGGTTTTTGCAATTTTCTTATCGTGTCAGAGCGAAATACGTGTTACAGGATGCCGTGTTGTAGGAGGGTTCCCGCAATTTACGAATCGTGTTGTAATGAAACCGTGTTATAAGATGCCGTGTTGTAGGAGGGCTACCTGTATACGTAAAAAATTGCTGTCCTTGTCAAAATTGAAGAAGATATTCTGTGGGTCACACTTAACTGAGACACCCTGTATTTTTGAAAAACTAGAAGGTATGTAAGTTCGTTGCTCAATCGCTTTACGTATTCTATGGATTCGCGAATTTATTTCTATCGTATATGTTCGTAAACTCATTACAGAACGAAAGTTCGTAGCCGCGTGGTTGAAAGACACTACCATAAAGAAATTCGCCAATTAGTATTTTTTAATTTGTCTTTTCATCAGGATGGAATAAATAATCGAGGATCACGGTGTAAAATAAACGAACAGTTGTTACTATTCGGTACAAACGTATGCTACAAGAAAGAGATCGAAAATGATCTATGGATTTCGTAAAATGTGCTTGCAGTTTGGGGCGGGAGATTACAAAACATATACTCCATACAATAACAGAAGCCGTCAACTGCGAATCTCTGATCTTTTAAGCGGTCAGCAAGGTTTTCTATTCTAGTATTTTATAGCTAATTAGTGTCGTTGAAATTCCCAGCTCGTTCTAATACGTTTGCTCAAGAAAGCACGGTCGCCCGATCCGAAGGGGATGATTTACAGCGATAGGGTTAAAAGACTCGGAAAAGGGGTAGCCGCTGATTCTCAGTCGTCCCCACGCGTTCCTGATTAGCCCAGGTTTCCTCGCATTTCCGATTAAACTCGATAGCGAACGATCCTATCGTGTGCACCCTCCCGGCGACGATGTAATTGGAGGATCCAAGGGTGGACATTTGAATTCATTTCGAGTATCTACCGGTTCCTATCCCTTCGTGATTTCCGGAAACGTCCAGGCGTCCGAAATCCGATTGTTTTGCTTCTTGCTAGTCGCGGAGACTTGCACTTTGGCCCTGCAATCACACTGGAAGATAAACGAACGTCATTAGAAAATTTCCTCGACTCGTTAGCAGTTTGCTAGAGATCGAGGATTGCTTCGACCCCCGAAATCTATTCCTCAGGACGCAAATCGGATAATGTGGGGTGAGCCGGTTATTGTGGGGTGACCGATTGCTGAGTCTTTGGTTCGTTTTTGAGTATAAATAACTTTATATTTATCGAATAATACATGTCAAATTGTTTCATTCAAAAATAAAATGAAAAAATGTACATAATCAACACTATGTTTATCGAATAAGATATTCAGTTTTCTATTAGAAAATAAACAACATGAAAGGATGTAATAATTAACTTTATATTTATCGAATAAAATATTAAACTCTTTCATTTTGTTTATTTTGTAATAATTATACGATATCCACAGTAACTGGCTTTACTATCCTAATCAATTCCTCTTGCATTAAAGGATGCATTCGATCCTCCGAGGATCTCTTCGCCGAGGGATCGATGAGGGACGCCGCAGAGAATGTGCGAGCTATCGTTCTGTATTTAGGTGATCTTGGCCGCTGGAGAGTGGCTCTTCTTGTCGCGAAACGGCGCGATCGCGTAATTAGGCTCCCCCAGCGCAGCTCGGTGGACATTCGAATTCATTCGGGGTCAGAGCGTAGCTCTAGGGGGTTGGCGGACAGCCCCTTTACCGGGCAACTGTCTGAACATGACGTAACGCTCCTGAAAGCCGTTCAGCCCGGTTTTTGCGGTGTCCGGCCAGCAACAATGGCCGCTTCTTACGCCGCTCTGGTCACCGTATATTATTAATTACTGTATTAATCTCGCCGGCCGTAAGCAATCTATTATACATGGGATAAGAGCCCCGGCGGCTAGGCGTCGGCGTCGGCGTCGTCGTCGTCGTCGTCGTCGTCAAAATGCCCGCCCACGCGGCTACCCTCCGCCCCGTTACCCTTTCTCATTCGGTGACTTTGTAACTTCGCTGCTCGATGTAATCTGACCCCGAAGGGTGTTAACGAAGGGTGGCCGCGGGAAGGGTGTTAAAGGAATCTTGAAATTAGTCGTCCTCGACGGGGCCTTCGATCGATTCCGGGGGGTGGTTTTCGTGGAATCTGAAATCCAATTTCTGGATCTACCTAATCGTCGACTAAACGAGTGTTTTCTTGCATCTTTTAGATCTATGTCCCGCCTGCATGCTGGCCAGGGTTGAGCAGGAGCGACTCGAGAGTCTGAAGTACGACAGAGCGACCATCTACGTGAAGTGCGTGGAGGACAACGAGGAGTCAAAGTCTGAAACCGACACGGAGGTGAGTAGGAACAACGAAGAAACGACCGTGCAACATTGTAGCGGCGCGGGGACGGCGACAAGGGATTTTTGTTAATGGTGCCGAGTCACCGAGTCTCCTGAAACCGGTCCAGATTGATGCCGGTCGATAAGGAGATTGGCCTCATCTCGTCCATTTCGCGATAATAATCGTCATTACGTTTCCGTGGCGCGACCACAGGTCCACCTGCCTCTTTCGGATCTTCCCTTTTTATCCTCGGGCTGGTCAAAGTGTTCAGGCTCGAGAGACCATACGTAGATGAAGACTTTATAGCGGAGTGTAATGGTCACTCTGGTTTGCTCAGGTGGCGGCAAAGAGACCCAAGATGGAGAACGCCAGGCCCTCGAGGACCCGGAGGAACCTAAAGGGCTCGCACGAACTCAAGGTCTCTTCGGAGATCACCCTCAAGGAGCTGAAACTAATGGTGAGTCAACCATCTATGCACGCGTCTGAATTTTCAAGTTAAGAAATTTACACAGATATGAACACCAATTTTGTTAATCAATACACTGCGGATCTTCATACAAAATAAACATTTTTTGAAATCAAATTGCAACGAACACGAAACAGATATAATCGATAATAATAGATAATAATCGATTTTCTTAAATTCTTTTAATATTTTCGTTGTTTTGAATGCCATTTAAAATCCATCTTTTTTAAAAAACCATAGTTCACAGTTTATTAATTAATCCTCAAACAACAGGCTACAATACTTGTGACCATTTAATGATAATTTGCTGATAATTCAAATACTCTGGGTCAAATTGATCCAGTCTTCGCAGTCCGAGGGATACTAATATTGTACAGTATATGGTGTATTTCAAAATAGTCTGGAATTCATAGTGTAAAAAAAGGATTCCTTCCTTCTGTTTTGCACGTACTCTACTCCTTAGTGTGGACTTTACTTTTTCGTGGGGGAAGATTCTTTGGAAAATGTCTCATTGATTGATAAATAGAGGCACATGCATTTTGTAAAATTAGCTCCGCCATATCTAATAGAAATTTTGAAAACGAGCATGTATTCCTGATCATTAAGAACGTGGAAGTATGTATCCTGGATCCACACAAAAACTGCAGCATCCGCTAAATATCTTTTTATAACCTTTTACATAATTTCTTATCAGTGAAAAAGAAGACAAATGATTATCTTGCAGATCCATCCCACCCAGAGTTGGGCAAAATGTAATGCGAGATATGACTAATGGCCATGACTTCAATGATTTGTGTAATAGTGACTAATAATTAAAGACTATTAATTGTAGTTAGAATACACTATCACGAATGTCTGGAAATTATGCATTAATGTCATATTGACTAATGATAATTCAGCCATTAGTCGTTTATGAAGATTTGATTAAATAGTCCTTAAAGATTCAATAGTCATTAATTAATGTAATAAAGAGCAATTATTAGTTATTAAACCATATTGCAAAAAATAATCATTCTTTAAAATTGTTAATACGTAGGGGTATGTATGTGTAAATAACAGTATGTGCATCTGAGTAGAAAATAATTTTATTTACGTTAATGAAATTGATAGAGATTTCTATTTTATGTAAACAGAATACATAGAATACATACATAGAATAAAAATTATTAACACTGTGTAGTACAATATAATTATAATGTTCCCTGGTTTAAACGAATATATTAAGTAATCAAATGAGAATTCGCATTCATAAGTACTCTAATTTCAAAATTTTTGTCTGACGATTTATCCGATTTCGGTAAATCGTGTCCGAAAATTTCCGGCGGAACGTTAATGACTAATGGCTAACGATTACAAATAATTACTATTAATTATAGCCAATTACTCGGTAATGGTAACTGAGAATTAATATGTAACTGCAACTAATGAAAGTATTTGTATCAAACGTGACTAACAAAAGCATTTACTTTTGACAAAACATTTGTAACTAATGACTAATTTATTCTGACTATTTTGTCGAAAAATGCCTAACTCTGACCCCACCCGCATCCAGTTCACGTTCGAACAATTCTGACGCAACGAATGCGCTACCGGCGGCTAACCGGATGTCCAAAATGATAGAGAAACATTCTCGATCTCTGCAAGTCCCCGTGTTTGGATTTTAGAGGAATACCGTATTGAATTACGGGAGAGGTTAACCATTGTTTCGCGATCGAACGTAGTTGCTGACAATGACAGTGATCATGGGGTAATTGAAAGAGATTGCTGTAGCCGGAGAAAAGCATCGTTTTACGAGGGTTTCTGGGACGAAGACAGAGGTCCTCCTAAAGTCAGACACTCGAAGCAACACAGAAAGGGAGCAATAGGACGATGAAGAGAGAAAGATAGAGGTTCGTCGGGTTTGTTCGGTGGACGAAAGTAGTAAAGCCGTAGTTATGGCTGGTTAGCATATGCCCGGGCCCCGGCAGTGTGCTTAAACTATTAAGCGTATTTATATTGCGAGGCTGCGCCCGTCTCCTTCTCCTTCTTCGGGGCCACCGGCAAAAACCCGAAAGAGCATAAACCTCGCGCTAATAACAGGCCTCTCCGACTTCTCCACTCCACTTCACTCCACTTCGTTCGACTCTCTGGGCCTTCCTTCCTCCTGTGCCCGGTCCCTCTTCAACTTGGCCCCCTTCCTCTCTCTCTTTCTCTCTTCAGATCGTCTCTTCTTCGAGGTGTTGCTTCCGCCCTTGTGCTACGGCTTTCGCGGAGCTCCGCCGTATCTTCTTCGCTCCGATCTCTGCTGGATTTTCTGAGTCTTCTCTGTTCTTTAACCCTTTGCACTCGAGTGGTGACTCTGAGGCACCGCTAAAATTGTTATATCATGTTACAAGATCATTTTTATTATATTATACAATTGTATTAATATGAAATTGTTAAAAGTGTGACTGTTGTATGAATCACGAGACTCAATTTCATATGCATAAAATGCACTTTGTCATAGAAAATGGAAGTAATATAAGTTAGAAAAATGATTTTGGATTTCTAGTTAAAATAGCTTCGAGTGCAAAGGGTTAATGTAATTTAATCTGTTTCTACGTACGAGTAAATGTCCATTTTTAGAATAATAGAAACAAAAACATATCTTATTCTGAATGGCCGAGAATCGGTAAATTAGGTAATCAGTTTATAAAGACTTGTTTTCAATTTTGTAACATCAGCTGCAAATATGTTCATCTTATCGTTACTGTTCCTAACGAATTGGAGTGTCCCGTAAAACGTACTACGTCACAATGAAGGTTCTAATTATGATTTTGTTTCGAAATGCTTCCATTTCTCTTTCGATTGTTTATTTATTTATTTATTAAGTGGTATAAACTCTTCGATACATAAAGTTAATTATACATCGTAGGTCATACAATGTTTAATCTCAAACTTATGGTTCGAACTAAACAAGTCGATTCTATTACAATATTTATTTACGTTTATAAAAATCCTATTCATGCAATCTTAGAGAAGAAAGATAATTTATATTATGTTATTAAAAATAAAGTAAAGTAAAATTAGTAAAATTAGTAAGTAAGTAAAATTACTTGCATGCTTATACCATTGTATTACGATTTCTTTTGTAGTCGCATTGATTAGCACTTTTTCGTCCTTAATCATTTTCTTAATTCCTTGATATACAATGACGTCTCCTAGACATTCGTGCGTCATCGTAGATTGTGATGTTTCCGAGACGTCAGGAACTGTCTCCGGCGGACACCATGCAATATACAGGGTGTCCAAGAATCACTCGCAATCAGGAAATGAGGGTTTCCTGAGGTCGTTTGAAGTAACTTTTCCCTTAGCGCAAATGCAATCCGAGGCTTTGTTTACCAGTTATTAAATAGAAAATTGAACAGTTTTTCTTGAAGAATTTTTTTCTCGATTTCATTTTAGCTTAAACAGGATACTAATATTAGCATTACTTCAATAATCTGATCTATTACAAATCAAATAGCGACTACATTCATATAAATATATTAAATATAAACGGTAATATGTTGGTTTTGTTTCGCGAACAAACGCTTTTCTTAATAAATAGTAAGATAAGATAAAGTTTAATAGAACGAGAGAATGTTTGAATGTTTCTTGCATATCTTCACATGCTTCTATTCCTCGTTATTCAGAAATGGCAACATCTTGTGTTGTGACGAGCAGACTCTTCAAAAGCAGTTAATTATTTAATAGATTATTATGGGAAATCTCCATAAGAAGACATGTCAGGCTCAGACACGTCAAAGTATGGCAAGGGGGTCAGAGTTACCACTGTCTTTTGATAGATTTCTGAACAGATTTATGGTGGAACTTCATCCCCCTCCAAAAGTATGAGGATACCTGCTGATTTAGTGCAAATTGTAATTTCTCATTGAGTTTAGGTAATGCTTTATGTTTGATATTAAATTTCATGGCATCGTATTGTTGAAAATATACCAACTTGTAAGTGTTTATCACTTAAACGCATGTTAAGTTCACTTAGTGCAATATGTTACCAAAATACGTGGAATATACTACAACGCGTATGGTTTCAAATAGGATCAGAAATAATAGTCAAATTGATAAAACTTTTATAACATTGACGTCATTTTTGTTATAATGTAATATTGCTGTTATAATGTTTGTTATAATGTTATAATGCTCATTTGAAGATTTGGACTTTATTATCTCCGAACTATAGGTTGCTTTTAAAAATGATCTAAACGAAACTTATCCTGTTTCGAGGGAGACATCTAATGAAAGTTGAAATTGCCTGTGCCTCCGAGATTTGAAGGTAGATTGTGTTTCCGAAATTTGTAGTCCATTCCAAGCTGAATTTATTGACCTATAACACTTTTGTCTTTCCAAGATCGGCAAGGTCATTTAATTCCGCACAGAACTTACCTTCGTCAAACGTCCCCAAAATATATCTAGCCTGAATATTTCTTCAAGTTGTACGTTAACATCACGCGAACTCATAATAATGATCGTTTTGTTACCAAATAAGTAGCGTTGGAAGGACTAAAATGTTATAAGTCAATGAATTCGTCTCGGAATTGACTACAAGCTTATCTAGACAAAACCATACAGTTCCATTAAAAAAAATTAAGGTCGTCTTCTAATTTCGGAGACATATCCACGTACAGAGAATTTGCGACTATCATAAGATATCCCCCTCGAAACAGTTTCATTTAGAACATTTGTAGAAGCACCCTATAGTTTAAGAGATAATTAAGTCCATATCTTCAAATGCGTCACTCTGTATATAATACTTTTGGTGGGGAGTGTATGTCGAGAAAATATTGGTGCGTGTTCTGCGAATGAAATCGATTTTGACAAAACCACAATAGGAGTCGAAACCGGACAGCAGCATGAATATTTAATGGCAAGGAGTACGTTATTAATCCTCGAGTTCCATGGGTCGCCCATTTACCGAATTTTTGTCGGAGGCAGCCCCGGTTTTTTCAGGTTTTTTAATATCCGCCCGCGAGAAAGGTTGCCGGCGTCAATGGGAGGACGAGCCTCCTCTCTTCTCATTCAGTGGCCCTCTCTTTATAGTTCCACTGACCGAAGCGACCTCCCTTTTTTCTCCCGTTTTCGATTGAGCGTGTCAAGAGCCCACCTTTCGAGAGACCATCGCTGCCGTTCTCTTCCTCGTCGCGTTTCCCTCCGGAGAAACAATCCTCCCCGGAGATTCGTAACGAATTCTGGAACGCCTAATCGTCTCCGGCAACGGGTCAACGAATTTTCTCTGTCTCCCGCTGACAAAAAGAAACCCGGAAAAATGGTCGGGTACAAAGTGACCGACTGGCGGTGTTTCACCGCAATAATTGCCAGGTCTGACCAGTAGTAAAACTGTGAAATTCGAGCCGGCGCTACGGACAGCTCGGAGATGTTCCGAGCGAAGAGGATCGGTCAGAGATCGATGGACCGTCGTTCTTGGAGCATGAAGACTAAACAGGCGGAGATTAGACGGCGATTCCATCTCGGAAGTACTCGCGGAGGGCAACCACGGGTCGGGCACGTTTGACAAAAATCGAGAGAGCTCTGTCGCTTTTTGCCGGATCGCAAAAATCGACGAGTTTCATGGTCGAGCGCGCGACAAGTCGCGAGCAAGCAAGCAAATCGGGACAACGGCCGGTTTGCGCTTCGGCCGACGATCGCTTTACGTAATCGTCGTAACGCCGATCGCCGGTAAATATTACTTTCTACTCACATTCCGTGTCACCGGTCGCGATCACGTTTTTTCTTGTTCCTTTTTTCTCTCTTGCCTTCGTTCGGCGTTCGCGGATTTCTTTCTTCCGTTTTTAATCGATCGGGAAAAACGGTTGTTCGGCCGTTGTCCGACTCGATGTTTCGATTTTTCGATCGACGATTGTTAGTGCTGCCGGGACTCGTCCACATGGAAATCGGTACGTCGGAACTAATTTCTGGAATTCGTGAAATCGATTTCACGGGGCCCTCTTTGCAGCGTCACCATAGGCAATCGGGATAGCTCGGATATTTCCACAAAAAACCGTGGCGCGATGAGCTCGAAACTCGTCCGACGCCTTCCAAAAGCTGGCCCGTGTACGGAATAAATCGTAGAAAGTCAATTAACCAGTTAACTGTTGCAATCTCTTTGAAAAGTGTATGAGAGGCTGGTATATTATAGTAACTGCAGTATTCATAGCGACTGTTTCATTTTGTAATTTTATCACTAACATTTATTTACTTAACTTAACCAGTTAGCTGTTTTTGAGTATACTCGACGCAACAGAAAATGTTTCTATTTCCTTGTGACGAGTATACAAAAACAGCAAACTGGTAAAATCGTGAAACATTAGGCAGAGTCACAAGTTCGCGCCATTTGCTGTTCCCATTGGTTTTAAATATCTACGGATAGATAAATTTGTGTGATCAAGATCTAGAACATGCTTGATCTTTAAGACAAAAGTTTTCTTTACGAAATCAATTAAACATGTCGCAAAAAGTATACAAATTCGCGGCTTGAACTTATGACTCGACATAATAAAATAACTTTCTTGAATTCATTATTGGGCTCTTGGGCGTTGAAAGGATCAGGGCTCAGATGCCTTTGACGTTATTTGTCAAGGTCGTTTCATGGTCTTAGTCACTTCCTGTGACCACGATTTCAGGGGTCTTAGGAATGCAGAGGGCTACGACAAGGGATATAGGTCTGCAAATCCGATTTTAGTCAGTCAGTAGATTGATCCAACGTCGAGACGAGTGAGCCTGCAGTTAGATTCCCTTAAGTGTTCCACGAGATTCAAGAATCTGGGCTAAAATTACCTATCGTTTTTTTTTTCTATTATTAAGTGGTTTGCTAGGTAACGTAGTTTTCTTATTTAAGCATTTCCACACGATGCTATTTATTTAACTTTAAAACCAAGATATTTCTTCCAACATATAGTACTTTGATTTCGTATTAGTTTAGTCGTACAGTACTTACAATTTTATATAATTTTTAAGATAAAAGCCAATCTAATAAAGTAAAAACTACTTTAAAAAATGATGTAGCAATTTTTAGTGGTGCCTCGAATCTATTCAGTTTTTAATAAATGTTATTAAGCGATACGCGTGCGTTAGGCGAGTCCTTGACTGTTATGGGCTATTCACTTAAGGGTTATTCGCTGAAAGCCAGGGATTAAGACAACTTTGCAACTGTTTGTAGTCAAATTGATCATCCAAATGGCAAAAAATGGTTATAATTCGAAGAGTCTTGGGGTACCGAGGATTGCAACAAGGGATTTAGATCTGTAAATGCGATTCTAGTCAGCCAGTAGATTCATCTTACGCTGAGACAGATACTGAATTGTTAGCTAGTTGAAATTAACACGTTCTTTGCTAAGCTGCATTTGACGAAGTGTCATTACCAACTCATGTGTACCTAAAACGATGTTACAAGATGTATTAAATATACAATATTTTAGAAATTTGTCTATTTCTCAGTTTCAATACAACAAATTTGTTTCTAGTACTTTGAACTGTTTGAAAAATATTTTTCAAGGTACAGTAAGCATGTGAAGCTATTTGCCAATGAATAAATACAAGAATAGTAAAAAATAAAGAAACGAATTTTACTTATTTTATTTATTTATAAACGGGTTTAACTCTTCAATAAATAAAATAAATGTAAAATACAGATGAAAAAGGTGACACAAGGCAGTCGTTTAGGAATCCGTCGAATTTGTTCAGAAAAATATTTCTCTATATATTTTAAATAGTTAAAATCATTTATAAATAAATAAATAAATTCATTTGGCATGTGGCACACGTGGCAGGGAGTGTTAATATTTTCGATCGAATATTGAAATGTCTAGCGAATGGCGATCGAAGTTCGCAGGAGCCAGGTCGAGAAGGGGTTAGAGAATAACAACAGATCGGCAAGGAGGATCCTTCTGCCGACAGTTTAACTCGGTTTACGTCGGTCACGGTATAACCAGGGTGTTGGGTGCGTCCCTGGCTCTTTTTCCCGGCGGTTACTCGCTCGTAAAACAGAAACCGAGCCGCACGTTTACACCGGCACCGGGTAAGCCTAGTCTCCTGCAGGAGGAGTCCGGCCAGCCAGTCGATGGGCAACGCGAAACCGTTCTCGAGGCGGCTTCCACAAATTAAGCAATTACCCGGACGCATGCTCCTCTCGATTCCGACTTCGCGATGTGGCCCTTCGCTCTTTTGCTTTCCTCCGCCTCTTTTCTCGGAGTTCAACGGCTGTCGAGGAACGGTTCTCTAGAACGCTTAATTGCGTCGCAACCTTCCCAGTCAGGAAGCTGATGCGAGGTTTGGGGGTGCGAACGAGGCGAAGGCAAAAGGTTATTGAAAGCGGGAAAAGCGACGCGGAGTTTCTAAGAGAGGAAGATGAGACGTGGACGCACAGTGAGACACGACAGTAATTGTACGCCTTTTAAAACGGAATAACTTTTTCAAAGTCTGATCACATGATTTGCATTTTTTTTAGACGTTTGCGGGATAAGTTCACTAGACAATGGCTAAGGAATTGTTTTCAAAACTTGCAATTGGTTGGAATGACAAGAGAAAATAAGAAATTTTCGTTTCGTAATTTTCTTTCTAAACTTATATGCATGCTGAAAATGTCATCGAAATCGGTTGACCTCGATATGAGCTGTTTAAACTTTTGTATACTTCCACTACTAAATAACTATCAGAAATCTGCAGATTTTTACATCTTTCCACGACTGCAGCTTGACCTTGCGTTAACCGATTTCATTCTAACCAATTGCAATGTCTGCTTTAACATCTCTAAAAAATTTAGATCGCATGGCTTAATAATAAAAAAGTTATTCCGTTTTAAAAGGCGTTCGAATACTTTTGTCAAAACAAAAATGGTGATGTAAAGATGTGAGAATAGAGAGAATTCTAGAAACAAAGTGCAGTTAGGTAATGATTGATCATTAATCAGAATTTAGTCATTAGTTATAAACGTTTTGTCAAAAGTAATTGCTTTCGTTAGTGACGTTAGACGAAAATGCTTTCATTAATCACAATTGTATATTAATTCTTAACTACCATTACCGAGTAATTAGCCATAATTAATGGTATTTGTTCGTTAATCATTATGTAGCTTTAATAAAAAAATTGCATTTTAAAAAATTTTATTTTATTACACTTTTCACAGTTTTTTTAAACAATATTAACAGTTTTGGTGATCTGGAAATTATTTTCGAATGTGATGAAATAATTTTTAGTTACGTCTTGGAATCACCTCTCGAGTACAAAGGGTAAATATCTATTTTCAAAGATTCCAAGATAATAGGAGTTAACCCTTTAAGTGGTACGGTTC
The DNA here is from genome assembly GCA_028455555.1 of Augochlorella aurata. Taxonomy (NCBI): domain Eukaryota; kingdom Metazoa; phylum Arthropoda; class Insecta; order Hymenoptera; family Halictidae; genus Augochlorella; species Augochlorella aurata. Next base: position 1,285,246 of record CM052154.1, read on the forward strand.
GCTAGTGTAAGTCTACATCTGGGTGGCTGCAATTTTCAGCTGCCAACGTATATACAAGTCATAACCACTATACGAAAGTGGCCCGTACGTCACAGTCACTATCGAAACAATTTTTTGCATTTTATGGACACGAGAACACAATACAGTTTCTCAAAGAAACAGATCTAACATAAAAATCCGCATATGTACGTCATTGCCATGTCGTATATATGTATACGTATGCATAAGAGGGGTTAAGAACAATCAGTTGAGTTAGATACACCCAATTCTGTTTTTACACAGTTGATATGTTCCAGGAAAACCTGTATAAAAAACATTGTGTACGTACATTGAAAAATAGGGGATTGGTTATTGTTTACACACGCACGCACGCGTGTGTGTATGCACTTCTTGAAGTTTCGTATAGTTAAATTTGAAATAAATTCAAGAAACTATAAAAATTGCTCATCGGTTTTACAAATTTAATTAATTACGTGTAAGTGACCTAATACCTTTGGATGAGGGTGTACATACGTATTATATTACACTAAATATATTTAGAATGTTGCAGTTAATAGAAATGACTATCCTCAGGATTTAAATCAAATAACTGTTTTAATCGCACTAAATCGAATGAAATCAAGAAATAAACGAAACTGAATTTATTTTTCTAGATCGTGTTAAATCAAAATCATGTTAAAAATATCGTCTAAAAATAGAATTGCGAGGGTATCTGAGATAATGTAAATAGATCGCTGTAATATAAAGTCATTTGCAGAAGAAAAGCGAAGATTATAATAAAATAACAATACTAGCATAGCAACTCTTTTTGTTCCAGACTATGCAAATCTGTGGCGCTGGACCCTACGATCAACACCTGATGCTCGGCGAACACGAGCTCACCGATCACAGTCAAAGTCTCGCGGCCCTCGGTATCTTCCCCGGGGCACTTCTCACCTTGAAGGTAGGACTTGTTTTATCTTACCTAGTTTCGAGCCACGTAATAGAAATTCCGATCCGTTTCCTCTGGATATTATTCGGGCGGCATTCAAACGGAAGAAAAGTCGAAATTTTGTGGCAATTAAGGGCAATTGCTCCGATAACGGTCACAATGGTCCCGCTAATAGGCCACAGGGCAGCGTTGCTCTCTCTGTTATCCCTGGCATCGCATTCCTCGAGACAAGCATTCGAGCAAGACCCTCAGGATCGTCCGAAAGGTTCGGAAGGTACCTCGGACGTGTCTCTGTCGCAAGAAAGCGAGGATGGGGCCCGCTTCCAGCTTTCAATTTTCACTAATTATAATCATTCGTTTAATTGGAGAGTGTCCGGCAGAGAACAAAAGCGTGATCAGTTCGCGCAGAAAACCGTGCGGTTTTACGCGGTTTTTCTATCCTCGTCCGATCGTCTCGGATCGCCTCGAATCAGAAGAAGCGACAGATGGTTTAGTTAGGCACGGACTGGCGACGGGGAACATCGCCGATCAATTTTTGCCAGGGCCTCTCGTTGCATCGCCGGTAGTCGGAAATCAATTATCGCTGTTGAAACGGATCGCTACACCGGTGATTACCTGAAAAATCCGGCAAAGATACGATCGAGTCGAGTTCCAGCAGCGTGCTGACGGGAATAGAGAGGCAACGGGGCGTGCCCGACAACTTCGATAAATAGTCGGCTACGTAAATGCCCGGTGCCGGGCATAACTCGCGGATTAGTCAGCCGCGTTCGCCACGGACAGATCGGTTTCTGCTTTTTCACCGGTCGCGACTTTTTCCTTCGACGCCGATCGCTCGATCAACGGTCTGATTGTCGACCTTTGCACGTTCAAACTTTGATTTTGGTCGCGGAAACGATCGACGATCGGTGCTTGATCGCTAGCAGAGGGCACGTGATATTTTTCACGATCGGCTGGGAAACTTGACGATCCAAGAAACACGCGTATCATTAGCCTCTTAGCTACGGCTGAATTTTGCACGAGGTGTTTCTCTGTATGACAAAGTCTGGCACGAATTACGCGTAAACGATACAGCACTGCAATGTGTGACGGATAATGCTGTTTTCTACGCGAGCACTTTGCAATGAAGTTTTTGATAACTGAATTATAATTTTTCTTAAAAATATAATGTTTATAACTTTATATTGATGATATAATTATTCATATGCTATATACTATAAATGATATAACTTTAATAATTGATTTTAATAATTAATAGATGCACGATCGATGTTATGTTAGCAAACGTCGAAAGTAATGTGCAGACTGCGGATCTTTGCAAAATAAAATTTATCTTCATGAATTGCAACAAATAAACGTTTTTGATGTCCTTAAATAATTTCAGCCAGTTGGAAAAGAATATATAGATGTCCTTAGATTCTTTTAATATTTTTATTGTTTTCAATTTCACCTAATCATTTCTATTATGAATGCATAAAATCCGCAGTTTACTTATATGTAATATCACAATTATGATATTGGAGTCAGAATAATTAAGAGCATGCTTATCAATATATATAACTCGAAACACAAAGCCGCGGATAAGCGAAACGTATGCCCTTTCTTGCAGTTGCACTGTACTTTATCATACTAAAACATATTGATATTTTTATACTAAGGCTTTTAAACGCATTACTTGCAATCAATCATCTTATCAATATTTGTTATGTTACCAAAAGGAAAACCGAAAAATATCGGAATTTGTTACGGTATTTGTTACGAGTATTCACACATTTTGGTATCATGATATCGGTAGTATATCGATTCAGATTAGTGTAACTCGGGTATCAGAATCATATCAATTTTTCGGCTGCGGAGCAAAATCAACTAAAATGTGACTGTTAAGAAGACGTTTCGAGTCAGTGGTGTATTCATTTTAAATCTGTCTTTGAGTGAATTACAAGAAGAATTTTATTAAGACGCTAATTACGATATGATCTTAAACTCGAAACATGAAAATTTAAAATTATATTTCTAATTTTTATAAAAGCAAATGTAACTTCAAATTGTCGAATGGGTCACTTGGCGACCCGCGGGTCGTAGGTTGCCGACGCCTGTACTAGAGTGTGCAACAATCACCAAACGAATTCATCTAATCGCGACAGAACTGAACCGACAACGAGCACGATAGATCACGAACTTGGCAGAACACATCACAACGCAATCTAGTAAAGAACACATTATAATGCTATATAGTAAGAAACATGACACAACGCGATGTAGTAAAGAACGCATTAGATCTCGATATAAAACGCATTAGAACAGGAACGATCGCCTCACGATAGAAACACGCAACGCTGCATCCATACGCGAAACTGTCAGATTGGCGAAGTTTTAAAGTTTGAAATATAATTGGCTCACGTATGGTACGACTTCCTACAACTCGGAATTCCTACGACCCGCAAAAAATCTTACACCTAACGTTTTCATATAACGACGATTTCTTGTACAACGCGCTGTATAATACAATTAAAATATATAATGTACGCACGCACGCACACACACACACACACACACACACGCGCGCGCGCGCACGCACGCACACGCACACGCACACGCACACAATACATATAATATACGTATATTATACATGTAACATATTTATATAATATATATGAAATTATAATACATATTAAAATATGTAAAAGATTGTGCTGGAACAAAGTCGTTAAAACGTAGCTTGGGTAATTATAATCTAAAATATTATAGAAATTGAAGGAATTTAAAAATGTGAATCTATAATTTTTAATCCATTAAAAGGATTAATAAAAGAATGAACTTGCTAATTAGTCCCTATTTCTTGCAGTCCATGCAGACAATTTTTATTGTGCACAAAAATCCGCAGTATAGTGATTAACGATCACCACAACGCATATTTTTTTCTGGTTTCATTTCACTTATTACAACTACATAAGGAAATTGTTAAATTACATTTGCGTTGTATTTAAACGGAACAAAATCTTCCGTCTACTCACGATAACAACAACGCCATTCGTGTAACGATAAGAAAATTTTCGTGTCGCACGAATTCGTAGAACGCGTCATCGCGTTAAACGGGAGTCTACTGTGAATTATTATGTGTTACATTACAATGTGCTGGTTCTTATCAAACTGGCAACTTCTCAAGATATCGCCGCGAGTGAACGAAAGGGGAACACACCGCGAAATTCGGCACACGAATTTCGATATTTGAGACAAACTGCAAATAAGCTAGCCAGTAAATCTTTCTAATGTCTTAGACCCAAAGAGAATGCGGATGCTATAAAATTTGTGGAAACTTCTCCAGCGTTTAACTCGTTGATATCGTGTTTATAATCGATGTCTCGCGCTCGAAGATGTTGTAAGCTTTTGGCAAATGTTTTCGAAAGATCGTCGAAGCTCGCACTTCGTAGGAACGGCCGCGATCGTTCATGGCAGCGAGTTAATCGTCGCTGGAGCGATACATTTGTCGAGCACGCGGGCACGGAGGACAGTGACAAACAGGTGCAATTTAGATTTAAGATCTAGCTACCGTTTCCCTTAAGCCCGAGACAATGGATAAGTAACGTCGGCAATGGTCCAAGATAACGGCAAGACCACCGATTTCGTCTTGGGATTAGCCGGAAACGTCGCCCATGAAGATTAGAAGTGTTAATTGGCCTCGCGCCGCTGGAAGATTAGGTTTCCGAGGCGAGATTCAGCTCTGGACGATCTTCTTTATCTTGCGGCCTTGCTGATAACAATCCTTCCGATCCTCTCGAGTCTCTTGTGTCTCGGATTTTCTTACAGCAAATGAAATTCATCAAGATCGGACGAAAACTGTCCTTCATTCATACGAATTTCATTCTTCTATCTAGCATCGATGCTTCTCAACCTTCATCTATCCCTTATTGCGGCAGCGTAATCCGTTCTTTAATACTTGCGATGGTTAATACTTGCGTCATATTCTCAGGCTATTATTGAAGCAATTACCGACATAAGCCTAGCGTTATTGCCCAAAATATTGTAATAATTGATGCCATCTTCTATAGTACAAGGCTCGATGCTTTCCTCCGCACGAGAGGCAAGAATATCGTTCATTGTGTAGAACTGTTGTTAAATGGCAGAATCTAAAATGCACGATATATAAATATTTTCACGCAAATGACGCAGAATCTTTATTGTTTGTCCATGTGGAACGGATTCCAAATGAACAACGCCATGACTGTGACGCAGTTTTTGGGTTCCCGTTCGTCTTTGAAACGATATTCCGAAGATTGCTGACTTGTTTGCATATCGTACTCGTAAACCCATGTTTCATCACCAGTTATGGCGAACGTAGAGTCTAAAGATACCCATTTAAAACAGATGCGTACACCTCTAATTAATGTAATAGCTATGTTGGTTTCCTTACGAATTACAAGTAGTTTCGTCTCCTTACGTCTTTTTGCTTGAACTACCTCTATAACTTAATTCTAGCACGTCTCTGACTCCTATTCATCATGATACCATAAACGTGTGATTAATATTTCCGCATACTTCTTCATACGCGGATACACGTGTACACGTGCATCGAAATTGATAAGTATCGAAAAACATGGATAATACACGGGTATACGTGTCATACATTGAAATAGTAGATTTATTAATTATACACTAGATAATTCGATTTCTTTCCTAACTAATTTGTGATGACACAAAAACGTTCATTGATAGATTGAAAATTGAACAGGCATATCAATTACTATTAATATACTGTCATATAATTCAGTCGTTTATTTCGAAAGTGGCCTAAGTGCATTTCCCAAAAATATCGAGCTACCTATTTTAATATTTACATTTGTACGTTGTATGTAATTTCATTTCAGCAAAACCTCTAGAAAGCAATAACCCTTAGATACACGAAGACAATATACTACCATGTTATCAGAAATCAATATTTTTGTATTTATTAGAACGCACAATCCTTAAATATCTCGATTTTAAAATAAATGGACTTAGACCGCTTTCAAAATAAACGGCTCAATTAATGAATTTTCTATACTGGTGCAAAAGAACTACTGTACAGTAGTAATTGAAATATCTGCCTATAATTAAGCCGGCAAGCTTCGGCAAGAAAATTTGGTATAATAATGCAGAGGAAGGTTCAAGGAATAGTTTTCCGTTGAGATCTCAAGATATTTTCTAGCATTTTTGAGAAAAGTTAGTTTAAAGATAATCGAACGTATACATTAGGTCCTCAAAGGATGTGTAACTTCGAGACAACAAAACTAATTATACGATAAATAATTAAACTATTTACCAATCAACATAACAAGTGCTTAATACCTTCAATTGAATAATCCATTCATATTCGTATTTATTGCCGTGAATTTTGAGTAAATCGATGTTAAAAACACAAATGCTTGAGGAAGCAAAGGCAAGAAGATCGCTGTCCATACCACGTGTTTCCTTGGTATTGAGGATTACTTTTTTGTTCTTTTTCAATTGTTTACGTATGAATAAAGACTCTAAATTACGATTATGTTATACAAAAAAACTTTTTTAAATATTGATTTCTCAATTTTTTTTCATTACTCGAATTACTGTGCGTCGGTGGAAAGGGCGTAAAGCTCTATTCCGGTCCAAGGTTTCGCCGGATCGTCCGATTGCTCCACCTTGTCCAGCTGGACTCGTCAAAGGAGTCGAGGAACGGTACGATCCTACCGCAACCTGCAATTAGAATTCGCAGCTGGTGTTAGGAGAAGCGAAACCAGTCCGTGAAAGAAACTGCTACACTCTCGTCTCCGTCGGGTTTAACGGTTTTGACGTCCGAGCAAGCTCCGTCTTCCTTCCTTTCATAAAATCAGTCGACTGTGAACACCGGAATGCGCTGGAATGCTGGAATTATTCCGGCGGTTTCGGACGGACGGGCAAACGGACGAATGGACGCACGGACGGGGCATAGAATTTTTCTTTCAGTCGGCGACAGCGTCGGCGACGGCCATGGCGACGCTCCGGTGTTCTGCCGGCGCGGCGCGGCGGCGGCAGCGGCGTATAGTGATGGCAGCGGTGGCGACAGCTCCAGACCCGACAAAAACACGGCACGTCCGCTGAATTTTTGGCTGAATCTTCGATCCTCGCGGCCCGCGCGAACTGCCAGATATGCAGTCGGCTGGATCGCGAATGCCCATCGCATATGGCCCGCTTCCTGCGCCCCTCTGCCCTCGAAATCACGGCTCTTAGAGTTACCGGACCTATTTCGCTGATAGAGATTTCAGGTTCCCGCGTGGAAAAAGTATCCCGAATTTCTCATTCCAAAATCTCGCGATGCATGTATCGAAACAATTTTTCTAGGCGAGTAGACACCACGGTACTCGCAAGGGAAGTCTCAATTGTTACACTCTCGCCGGTAGCATTTCAATTTGATAGAGCGATAAATCTATATCTATATCTTTATGTACAAATCGATTCATCTTTGCATTCTCTTTAAAAAGTTAATAAGATACTTAGTTCGAAAATTAATTAGTTTAGAAGATATGATTTTTATTCCGAGGGCCCATGAGATCGAATCGCTATGCGACGCGTCGTTAATAATCGCGTATAGAAACTTGATTAATCAACTCGATTAAGACGCTGTCGGTCGCTGTAAGAACATAGTCGACGTGTCTCGGTTTTCTGGAAAGGCCGCAGCATCTTCTCACCTTTTCCTATGTCGAGTATTGGCACACCGTGCAACGTGTTCGGTTAAAAATCTTGAAGTCTTTGCCATTGGTTTCCCGAGTAATTGTCGGTGACTCAACCTTAACGCTAAACCTAGCATGCCAGTCAAAGTGACCGATTTCGCGTTCGTTTTAAAGTTATTGAAATTACGAACACTTTCTCATAGGAAACGATTGAGTAAACTTCTCAATGCAAGTACACACTGTAATAAAAATGGCGAAAGGTCGCAACATATTAATTTTTGTCATTCTTATAAAGCAACACGTCTCACAGTTACCTCGAAGGTTGCACAGAATTCTCACCTTGGACCTCTTTTTATTACTGACGTATCGGTTTGTTTTTGTTATCGCCACTTTCTTCTTTTCGCTGACGATTTGAGGTATTATAGTGCTATTGAGGGGCCTACAAGCCACATACTTATTCAACGCGATTTATTAAATCTTTAACAATGTTGCAGTGCTAATAGTCTCCTGCTTGACCTGTCTAAATGCTTCGTTATTCGCTTTTCTAATCGAAATAATACTACTTTACTACCTACATACAGTGACTCCCATTAATACTCGGATGATAGAGAGACTGGCATACTAGACAATTACTAAACTACTTTGTTATTTTGCTATTACTTGGAGGGAAAAACAAAATAAAAAAATACTCGTTTTCTAATCTTTTTATCTGAGTCTAAATGATACTACCAGTTTTTTAATGCGTGGCCGTTTTCAAAGTTATTTCAAGGTCATCTTGTTCCCTTCTTTTTTATTTTCAGAAAATGAAATATTTTTGAAATTTTCAGCAAATGAAATATTTTTGAAATTTTCAACATGCAGAGGTTTTTTACATGACTTTTAATTCCAAGTAATAGCAAAATTAAAAAAAAAAGTATTTCAGTACCTATTTTAATATCTCCAACATTTACAACAAATTTCAAGTCATTTAGACCTGTTTTAACAAGGTTATACCCTTTTAAAAGATGTGTGGACGCTTTTACTGGTTACTGTAGGTCTCTTGAATGTCTTGTCTCGCGCATCGAGTCAGATGAAAGAGAACTACGATTCCATGTAGCATTTAAAAGATAATAAATAAATATATGTCGGTCACTCTTAGAGCTCGACAGGGTTTACTGTTAAAATCAAGGAAATCCATCGTAGCAAACTTATCAACGGACATCTATTTTGTTGATCGTTGATCCGCACCACTGGTCAGCGAGTAGAACGGTTTCGCGCGAACCAATTAAAATCTGGAGGATTCTTGCTCGCATTCCCGCAATATTGTTCTTCTATCGACAGCTTTCATGGCGCCAAATGAAAAACTGACCGCCCCCTTCCCGAGAATCTAAATTTAACCCGCGAAATAAATAATAGATCCGTAAACGGTCCGCTGACTTTGCGGTCGCGTTCTTTCCTCGATTCCGGGATTTTCGACGGAGTGGCCCAGCTGCAGCGATCCAGGATAGATCGTCGATCCTCGACGAATTTCACGGTGCTATGTCGGACCCGTTTTTACCGCTGTTGCACAGTGAAGACCGTGCTCCAGTCGACCGATCGAACTGCGACCCGTTTGATTCGTTTCTGCTAAAATAATTGATTTCTCTGTGCTTGTTATAGCACAACGAACGAGACAAGGTTGTAATTTGTGCAACGACTAATTGTAGAAAATAATTGTAGCTGCTAATGGTCGATTATATTTTTAACGCAGTTTATCGCGCCAATTTGAATCGGGAATTTTTTTGCGTTTTTGTAAGCACCTTGATGATCTTGGTGTTCTTAACACCTTATAATATTCTTTAATTATACCTTATCAAGCCAAATATTAAGTGGTGTATATCAAATATTTATATATGGTATATATCATATATTTATATATAATATATTTTACCATTCATATTAATATCATATATATATATATATATATATATATATATATATATATATATTTATTCAGATATTATATCAAATATATAATCATATATTTTTTGAGAGATGCTTTTTTAACCCTCGGAAAGGGTTATCGTATGATCCACGACAAAATTTCGTATAAACAAATTTTTGTTGGCATAAGAACTGGGTCTTGAGTGATCTATGTTGGCCTTGTGAGGGTTAATCAAAATATGACCCATTTGTTTCGGTACCCTTCTCCCAATGAAGTTTTAATGCGTAAACGATAGTTTTAAAGAAGTTGTAGAAAGATATTATGTTATAATTAGACTGCGGATCGAATTTGTAAAACGGGAACTATATAGAAATTTCCTTCCTTCTTAAGTAATTCCAATATGATTGATTTACTGCATCAACGCCCTTAAATTCTTCTAGTTTTTTCATTGTTTCAAATTGTACCTTCCAATTTTTATCATAAATGCATAAAATCCGTAGTCGCGCGTAATAAAAATCTGACATTTTGTATGCATCGACCTAATACAAGCGATTTATCGAAAGCATTCAACATAAGTTCCTAAGATTCATATCCCGCATATCAATGACTCCTATTATATGTATATCCTATATAAAATCCTATTTTTCGATCTTTCAATTTGTCTACATTGCGGTATTAACATTAAAATATCTCCTAAAGTAATAATTATCGACGTAAGTAGGTTAACACATTATTATACAGAATTCGAGGTACATTGAATCATGCACAAAAAATCACATGATTTCACTAAAAAAAAATCTTTGCGTGTCCTTCAAGCGTACGCTCGTAAATAAACTAGCGGCACAGGATTAAGTCCTCCGCGAAATTGAAAAAGATTCGTATGAAACCTATTTTCGAATAACGAGTAGTTCCGGAGATAATCGCGTGCAGCGATTAAAATGACATACTCTGTAGAGTAATATTTGAAGCACTATTGGCAGGTAAACAAAAAGTTAATGTCGGTGGAACGATTGTCGATGTAAACATGATCGGTGATTTGTCATATCGATTAATTAACATTATCGGCGAAATAATTGTCCGTTGAATGGTGCCGTTTAAGACGTTGTCGGTGATACGATACGAACCAAAATAAAACAGACTTGGGAAACGTGCCGCGCGGAATTCGGACGATCGATTGGCAGAGCGTGGTTCGCTCTGACAAAGCGTGTTCGGAATGGTCTCGTTCCGGGAAAATGAATTAATCACTGGACAGCGAGGGACACTAATAATCGGTGCTGAGCAACCGCTAAATTTCATAGGATTATGCGCCGGCGGTTGTTTTACGACAGAAGATTTCGCGAAACAATCCCGCGCGCGCCGCGGGAGCTTCTTGCCGCGGGATTGGTCCACGGTTATCCGCATAACTGCGAACAATTATCCGCCGGCCGTGGATTTTTCAGCTGCGTTACGGCCGCGATAGCGTGCAACGGCCGTTAAAGCCAGCTAGACGATCCTTAAAAGGATTTATCACTATCGTTACGTCGACCGTGAGGACCGATAGACCGTGCCTCGAACTCGACACTGCCACTGAAATAATTACAGTCATCCGCTGGGAAATTTGCGAACCCTTTTTTTGCCCGCCGCGGCCTCGCGAGCCGATTTTTCAGAAGATCTAGGAATCACGGAATCGTTCATTACGACCGTCGCGAACATGTCTCCGCGAAATTTACAGTCCAATTCCGTAGGAAAAGCAGCGGAGGATTTCACAGACGCGAGGAAGATCGCGGCAGAGCGTAATTGGAAAAATTCTGCGAACATAATTACGTTTACCAAGAGAAAGGACGATCTTATACTTCGGGGAGGACCGGAGCTCCGCATGGAACAGTTCCCAGGGCATTGTGTATCGACGGAGCCAGCTACCGGCTCAGAATCCTGGAACATACAATGACTGGGATGACTTGCCGGCGGAATCAGCCGTGGAACGTCTTTCGATACATTAAATACCGCCTCGTCATCGCTCGCGCGATGATTCAAGGTCGCGATTACGAAGTCAGCGCACTAAGTCTCGGCATCTGCATCTCGCGATCTTGCTGGATCGCCAGCGAAGACGATCGCAGATCATTCTCCTGTTATGTACACGGATCAATCTACTTTTCGTGCAACTATTAACCCTCGTGCTCACCTCATTTCTCAACTTAACGTGTCCCCCGTGTTTTAGATCGATGCTGATGTAAAAATCAATGTAATAAGAGACAATGAATTTCTTTTACTAAACATTTATTGAAAGCACAGAAACTGCTTTCTTACACTTATCGCAGCGTGCACTATGATTCGAACTCTATACAACTTTCAGTATTTCGGTTCCTTTAATCAATTCGAGTAAATCTCGTCAAGGATAACTTTCTCTGCGGTTCCTAATTCATATTTTTCTACGTTCTTTTTTTAAAATGCAAACAAATATTGTGACATTCTTACGTTATATATTTTTTCATTGATTCATGGAAAGAAAGTGAAAGTCACAAAGTCCGAGATCGATTAATCCCAAAAATAGAAGAATAATATGCTCTGAAACTTGAAAGTAGCATTATACTGACACCAGGAAGGAATGACAGTTAATCCTTCAACGTAAGGGATCTGTTCTGCGCCTCAAACAGTACACATTTAATTTTTAAATGATAATTTATTTCACCATGTTGAATATATATATAAATAAATAGCAAGAATAAGAAAATCGAAAAAGAGAAAATAATATTAATAAAAAGTTAATAATAATAATAATCAATTAATTAATCTTATTAACATTATAATTTCTCCAATCAAATTCATGAAATAGGATTAAATGCTAAAACAAAGTTAGTAGCAACGTTATCGTAGGTATATAATTACTAGACCGCGGATTTTTATGCAAAATAAATATGTTCTGCATCATCTGCAAAAAATAGAATATAAATAACAGGTTCATTCTTGCTTAAATTATTTTAATAGATTAAAATTAATTGACATTCTAAAACTCTTTTCAATTTTCTGTTGTTTCAAATTGCAACTACTTATTTCTGTCATGCATAGAATCCGCAGTCTGATAATTAATTACACCTTTATTGATTAATATTACTCGTCTGCTACTCTGCTGATAATTGAAATTGACTAAATACAATAATCCAGACGGACATAAACCGTGAACAATCATAGAAATTTAAGAAGAGATTTCGCTAACGTGCAGCCTCCAAGAAGACTGGCAACGATTTCCTCGAGAACCGCGCGGAGGATTAACTGCATCCTCTGGAGTGCTATCGAAAATACTGAAAGCTACCGCTATCTAGCACAAAAACGGGCAGAAAGCTCGGATAAGTTGATCATCCTTGAAGTCTAGAGCAGAGAGGCTGGCTCGGTTCGCCGCAGCAATCGTAGGAAGCAACAGGGACCCTTTTGTCTATCGGGGATCCAAAAATTGGTGGCTCCCAAGGGTGATTAACCAATTAGCGACGCAATTCTCGCGGTCTGGGTTAGGTCTGGGTCCGCGAGACGCGTTAAATTAATCGAGCGGGAATAACAAGGAAGGGAACAGAGTTGCTTACAAAGTCCGCGGGCCCCTCTCGCTCGTTTCCTCCTTCTACTCATTTTTCCCAGATTTTTTTTGCAATTCCTCCTCACTGTGCGCCCTCTCTTCATGGCTGATCGACCGGAGTCTTTAGAGTCGGTCGGTCGAGCCTCGAACGGGCGGCAGCCGCGTTTGATGTCGTGTGACGAATGTCCGCGTTGGACGCGCTCCTCTCTCTCTCTCCCCTCTCTCTCTCTCTTTCTCTCTTTCCTTGGCTCTCTCTCTCTCTCTCTCTCTCTCTCTCTCACTGCCTCTCTTCACTTCACTTCTCTTCTCTTCTCTTCTCTTCTCTTCTGTCCCCGGAGTCTTCGCTCGGCGGACATTTCTCTTTTCTTTCCACGTGTCTCGACGTACGCCGCTCTCTGTTCGACTTTCGCAGGATTCCTCCACTCGGACCTCTTCTATCTCTCGACGTTCTCTAGCCCATCTAATTCCGTTGCTTTCCTCCTCTCGCTCGCCTCATTCTTTCTCCCTTTTCCTCTTTTTTTCCGCCATTCCATCGGGTGATCGATCGCGAATTTGATCGCTGCTACCTCGAATCTTCGAGGTCCTCGAATCTTCGAGGAAACCCTTCCTTCCTTTTGCTCTGGTAGCTCTCGATCTATTCCGTCTCTAGATACATGCTCGTGAACGTACAGCGGTCAAATTATTGCTTTTCGTTCAACAGAGCACATTCTTTTGATACGGAGGGAATGCAAGGGCGCTGTACGATGCGTATTGTTTTTATCAATTCTGTGGCTGCAAGAAACAACACCGCAAGTCACGTGTTTCCATTTCCGAGATATTGTCGCTTAAAGTTCTGAGATCATTAATGCTCCGTATTAGTAGTGTTTCAAAATGCATAATTTTGTCGAGTTTATAGAATTTCTTCTTGCGATGCTTTTTTCTGATAAATACGTAAATCCTGTGTGCTACGATTCAATTAATGCGTTAACTTAAATATTTCGAAATTGGAAGTTGTGGCGTTTTTCTTTATAGCCACGGAATTGTGGAAACTGTCCCTTTTCAAGCTTGTCAAGATAGAATTCTGCAGAAGCGTCAGACGTAAATGTCGGGACGTACGATGACGAACATACACTTACGAACATTGCTTATCATTGCATTCTACCGTTAATGCTATCATACAAGAAGGGTATAAGTTAATTTGTATCGGAGTTTTTAAAAAATGCAACATTATCTTCAACTAGCTTAAACTTAAAAAAAGATGACAACGGTTGAAGTCATTTTCATGTGTCTCTTTACGGACATTTAATTATGAACAGTATTCCTTCGAAGTCATAGTTGTATTTTCAACAGTCAAAATTGGATTAAATATAATTTTAATCATTATTGCGGCTAAGTACTTTGTTGATCTACTCTTCGATTTAATTACTGTTGCCAATTGTCAATTCTGTATATTAACTTGTTCCTTAGTCAGGAATTGTTCAATGATTTTTGTCTTATGTTTTGGATCATTGTCGACTTGATAAACCCAATCTCAAGGTCATTTTTCTGTAGCAAAAGATAACAAGATATTTTTAACAACGTTCAAATAAACGAAACGGTTCATGATTCCTTCAATATGGTAGATAAGAGCAGGATAGACAAGAGTATTAATAATCATACAATCCCACACCAAGGGACCCAAAAGAATATTATATATGTATATAATATATGTTGAACATGTAAAAAGTAAAGTGTACCAAATTATAAAAATTTGTTACTACATAATACAGATAATAAAACTGTACTAATCTGCATCTTCGTAAGTACACTGCCGCTCAAAATTATGTGGATACCTCCTTAGCTCTTACGACTGTCTAAACAAAAATTATGAAATCTTTAACAAACTTAATTAAATTTCGTGTATGCTAGTTTGTACAATATCGGAGATCGCATTTAATCATTAATTAATCAAATAACTCACCAATAATAATAAAGAGAACAATTATATTTTCTTCTAAATTATCCATCGTGTGCTTTTATAACCGCATTTACTAGCCACGGCATTATGGCTGTTAGTTTTTTCATTATTTCACTGTCAATTGATTTCCACTTAAGTTGTAAAACTTCCCATAAACGTTTTTAAAATAAATGTTTCGTCAAATGTCTTTTCTTTTAATTTCTTCCTTGCATAAACTTCAAAATTCATTTAAAGGATTCAAATACTTAAATTGTTCAATTTTATGTTGCCAAGATACATTGCATATACATGCATTCGCAATAGAATTTAGCAATAATTGTTACTAGTTTCTATAAAATTTGTAGGTGTCCATATACTTTTGAGCGATAGTGTATATGTCCGCCGCTCGCAAGTAAAAGCAACGTTCGCACGCCGATAATGTATTCTGTTAGCGTCAGACGCATGAGACCAGACGCATGCTTCGTATATCATTCGCGTACGATGCATTTATTATTCGGTATATTACCGTCTATCGGATAGAACAGTGTGCATAGAGAAGGTGAAATAATTTTTTGAAATGGAACAAAATTTACTTGCACTTTAGCTACTAAAAGAGACAGAATATGATGAACATATTGCGTTGAGAATTTGCACAAAAGAAAAGAAGAGAGAATGATAATCCTTAACCACTGTTGCCAATTTATGAAACTACTACCAATTACCTATTTATTTGTGGTGATAATATAATTTTATAAGAAAAACTGTAAGAAAGGAAACGTTTTTAATACACTTGTTTTTATTTAATCGAACTTGGCATGTTGGATTATTGACCATTTTTATGCCAATAAAAATTGCGAGACTGCCAACAGCGATTACGTAAGTTTTAATAGGTGCAGTGTTTAAGGGTTGAAGGTTTATAGAAAAAGCGAGACGAAGAAGTTTGTTGCAGCATTTTAATAAGAAAACATTCCGAACGATGGAGAGACATGTAGAGAGTTGTTTAAATTGAGAAAAACAGTTTCTTAGATTTGGTAAAGAACAAGTAAATTTCATTTGAAGTTGCTGAAGTTGAAGACTGCTGCCGACCGGACGGTATACGTCGGACGCGTATTGGAAATCCCGTGTTAACTGATATCACAACATAAAAATGCATTACATATTCAGTTAAACCATGCCGATACTAGCAATTTTAGATTAAAAATCTAATATTATTACAAATATAACGATGATCACACGTTATAATGCATAATAATGCAATGTAACCGAATCAGTTACTTCTCATGTCACAATATACCGACAATAAATTTACTCATAATTTCGTGAAAAATTTTATTGTATGTTTTAAGTCGCTAAGAAAAAGGAACTGATTTCTGAGAATTTACATCTGATTCTCCAGACTTTTTAACCGCCTCTTCGACCCGTACTTCTTTGTTCCTGTGAGACTTTGTGTCACGGTCTCGAGACTTTATCGCCGCGGCAGTAACGTGTTCGATTGTTAGTTAATATCCTGGCGGGCGCGTTGATTTCTTTTTGGTCTGCGGTCGGTTTGGGGAAGAGGGCGCGAGCGTGGGCCTCTTTCTTTTTTCGCGGCGGATTCCAATATAGCGGGGCCCGACGCACGGTAGTCCCGAGCCGCGCCAACAGAAAATTGGAAACATCCGATAGGGCCCCTTTATGCTTTAGATCCGACGGCATGGCAAAAAGGAACGTTTGACCGGCTCGACTGCAAAATAACCATCGATCCGTCGCGTCGATCGGCCCGGGGCCTACCCGAGCCTGTTCCTCACGATACAGCTGGATTTAATGTCGCGAGTGTCGCTTCTCCGATCGAGCTGAATTTATCTGACGTTGATCGGGCTTCGTCCGATCTCTCCGATTCGTTTTCACGAGCAATCCCGACAAATTCGATTAATCTCCTGCCCGATGAATGATCGCTCGGCGAATCGACCGAACGCTTTGTGGAAAGTGAAACGATTTTCTTTCGGTTTTTCTGGTCGATTTTTCTCTTGATTTCTCGGTAGGCGCTGACTCGAAAAAATCCTGTTGTTTCTTCCGTCGGCAGTCCGTCTCGACCACGGAGCGGTGTTTAAGCTCGGAACGACCGTAATAAAATCCCATAATAAAATTCTATTTGCTCGTCCATTAATCACGTAATTGCAGCCCGTTGCACGCGGTTACGGCCTTTCCGTTCCTGGTCGTTTCGTTGCGATCGCGAATTCCGTGTAACCGTGGGACGTGTACTTTTCCTATTAACAGGATGCCGTTCCGATCGCGACGAATCTGTTAACATGTTCGTTCGACCGACGGTCCCAGTGAGATCCTCCGACGACACGTGGGTGTGATAAACGACCGGTGCAAACAATGCGACACGATCTAGAGGCAATCTGCCGTTCCGTAATTTCGATGATCAATTACGCGATCGATTAATCGGGTGCCTGGCCGGCAATGCCCGTAACGACCCAGTCGTAACATCAATTACAATATTGTCTTTTATTGTACCGAACATTATTGCCTTTTATAGGACATTGACATAGATCATTTCCCAGAAGATCTACATCGATTTAAACAAGCTTCGGTACCCAAAAAATAGTAAAAAAAAGATTGAACAGAATTGGCTCGTCTTTTCGATGATTCGATTTGATTCGTCGATAAGATTCGGGATGTCGGAATGACACACAATGACTAGAACAATAAGACTAAATTAAAACTAACCGAAAATTATAGAACTGAATCATATATCAAGGCCTAATGTAGTACAACTAACACTGAAACTGAAGTTATAGCTAAGAAGAAAACTTGGACTAGGTAATCAAATACGAGACAGATTAATCCATTGCCTGACCAGGAACATCTGTAGCAACCTCGTCGTAACATTCATTGCAATATCGTTTATTATGATATTAACAATAATAGTAAGAAGTTATTTCTATACATGCACGGTGTATAAGTGCAAATTGTGCAAATGCACATGCACAAGTGTAATTATAAAGCAGTGATACAAACATGATAATACTACTGGAAATAAGGATAGCAGTAGAGAAATATAGAAAAATAAGGGAAAGAAAATAAGGACAGCGATAGGTATATTGTACTTTATTGTGTTTTGTTGAGAATTGCCATACATGATTTCGCAATGATTGTGCATCGATTTGTACATACTCCGATGACTAACAAAGTGGTCGAGGATTATATTGGATTATTCCTTAAATAATACAGTATTTTTACACGTATTTTATTTTAAAAAATTTTAGTATTGAAACTATTTTCTTAATCTAAAATATATTAACCTTTATTAATCACAATGCTTTTTCATCTTTTTTTAAAGAATGTCAAAGGCTCTCTTCCAAAATTCGCTTGTCCGTGATGCAATATAGTCTTCCAGTACCATTAGAATCTCGTTCAGAGAATTCATAATTTTTCCGTCCAAATGATTTTGTAGACTCCGAAATAAGTGATAATTCCATGGGGCAATGTTCGGTGATGGGACATCGTTATCCATTAAAACTTCTCCACCTTTTCTGCTGTCACCCTCCGAGTGTTCTGATGAAGCAACACCTTACCCCTTGAGACTAAAGATGGTCGTTTTTGTTCTTAAGGGGGTATTCTAGCGCAAAGTACGTGCGTTTTTAACTTTGTTAGGGATTTTTTTGCAAAGAAACTGTCATATCTTTTGCAGTCAAATTGACAAGGTTTATCTGTACGTTTTCCAACGACGTTCTAAAATTTATTAGAACAAAGGAAAAGTTAAAATTAGTGGTACTGCATATTTTCAAACATAGTCACTTCAGATGCCTAACAAATAGCAAAAAATGAAAATGTTTGGTTGATTCTAGTAGGGGCTATATTCAGGCATAGATAGTAGGTTTCGAGATATCATGGACACCGTTCTGGAAAACATAGTTTCGAGAAAAATGTTTTAAAGTGTAATGATTTAATAGTTCGCATATAAGGTTCCAGAGATGTATGTTCAAAACTATATCCTTTAAGAATAAGCAAAAAAGCTGATTTTTTCAAAAATTCACACTCGAATATTCCCTTAAGAGTTCAGAATAGATTGATCCAATTAAAACAACTGCATTACTTATGGGATAACCCAATGGAAACAGAGAGTCGGCGTCTTCCTCGGTTAACAAGATAATATTCGTCGCGACGCGGCGACTGTCGGCGATTAATTAAGTGGCCATCAGGCCCCTCTCCGAGCGATTCGGGAATCGAGAAAGGCCTCGGGAGAGTCCCGAAACGCGCAAGAATCCCACGAACGAAATTCCGCTTGGTTCGTCAGTGCCGTCAGGGCCAGAATCTCATTCTCCTGGCCCGCGGCGTCGCGTAAAGCTGGCCTGGCCCCGGATACGAGCAACGATAAACGATCGGTCGCGCTCCGGAATCAATAAAACTACCATAAAGCCTCGTGCCTCGTGCCTGGACGGCACTGCAATTTCGTCGGCGCCGACCAACCCTTGCCTCGGAGACTTCAACGAATGGAAATGTTAGGTTGCGAAGTAAAGCCACTTTGCGACGATCCTGTGCAACGAACTGCTTCCGGACTGTTTTCTTGAACGTTTTGCATCTACTTAGGCTGCTAAAGACTGAGTTATCCAGTAATGCTTCTCTCTGCTCTAGTAGCACTATTTTTTAGGAACAATAGTGTGGTTTTGAATTATAATAACAAATGTAATACAATAAGATATAATAGTAATAATAATAGTAGTAATAATAATAATATAATAAAATTATTCAAATTTCCGACCGATCTATCGAATAAATATGCGATCGAATACAAATTTATCCGAATAAGAATTTATTCGAGCTATATTTCATACGGAAAATAATTGATTTGAATAACAATGATAAAATTTGCAAGAAAGTTAATTGTAGAAAGGAATATGGAAGATATAAATCGGCAAACTAGAGAAAAACCGCTTTAAATTCTATCATTGTTAGTCAAACCCATTATTTTCCGTATGAATCCTAGTCCATATTTATTTGCATTATAATTTGAATAGTTGATGCGAATAAAGAATTATTTGAATAATTTATGAAGAATAACGAATAATTGAGATTCGAATTAAATATTCGACCGAAACGTATTCAATTGGAGAATTATCTTAGATAACATAAATATTTATTCGAAACAATTCGAATAAAGCCCAACTCTGGTCTACACTGAGCAGCACAACTATAGCATCACCCCCCCCCCCTATTTTTTTAGTATTTCGGACTTCAGGATGAAAATACAAAACAGTCGATTATACGAGGCGAATCTTTTTTCGTTCAAAAATATTGCCAGATTATCAATAAAAGAAATTGAAGTTACCTGAATTTGAAACGGTTCAACATCTCAAATTAATTAACGCATTTCCAATCTCGATGCATGTTTGTCCGAGCGTACTAAAGTTTCGTAATTTAATGGCCTGAAAAAAGTTTAGGTGCTGTCTTTAATGTTACAATTTTCCATCAGAACTCTATGTACAGTTCATCGAAAGATGTGATGCTATAGTTATGCTCCTCAGTGTAGAACGTGTAGAAAAATTGCCATCGCGCGCGAAGTAATCGTAGCTTCGGAAATAGTGAAACGTAGATCTCACGGCAAAGAGGAAGGCAGGCTGAAATCGTGGGATAAATAAGTAGTGGAAAGTACAGTGTAAGACGATCGAACAAATGGACCCGATAGCGTCGCTGGTGAGCGGGTTAAGGAACGAGAAACTAAGTAAGTAGCAATAAGAAGCGACAAGAGAAGCGCGAGCATTAACAAATTATCCGCAGCAAATACGTGGCAAGAAACGGAAATAAAACAGTAATAACGACAACGCCGATAAAAATGTGCGCTGTTAATTATACACGGTGGGCCTGGGCACCGGTCGATCGGTGGCTAAAAGTCCTCCTAATTACCGTGACATTAATCCACCGTTAATTATACAGAGTAATTCCATCAGCGGGGGCCGGCGCTGAAATCGTGCTAATTACACCCGGCCGTGAAAATCGAGCCACTATTAATTGCCCACTCTCTGTTACCGCTATATACCGACATTGTAGTCGACGGGGCCTGCGGTCTTTTCATCGTTTTTTCCTGGTGGTGTCGGTTTTTTTCGTTTTTTCCTTTTTCTGTTCGTTTTTTTTTCTATTTTGTTCTCTCTCTCTCTCTCTTTTTCGTTTTGCCCGTCGCGTCGGAAGACCGGTAGCCGGAGATCAGTAGCCGGAACACCGTAATTATTATCCTTAATTGTCGAGCCTTTCGAGGATAAGATCGAAGAAAGGGTATCCTGGAGGGGTAAGAGAGCGAGGGCGAGAGCACGAGAAGGAGAGAGAGAGAGAGAGAGAGAGAGAGGTCCTCCTACCGAGGCCGCGATCGTCCTGGCTGACACGGCCCTTCTTTGACCGGCCAATCAGCGGCCCCGGTTCCTTGACTCCCTGGACCCTCTCAGAAATAAATCAATTAAGCCGATGCAGGCTTCGAAAAGGGCATCGTCATCATCATCCTCGAGAGCTCGCTCGCTCTGAGCTGAAAATAATCGAGCGATAGGAGGCGGGGAAACGTTCGCGTTGCTCCTTCCTCACCTGAACGCTTAAGAGGGCATCAATGTAGCCGCGAGGACAGGTGATATCGCCGAGGCGATCGGTTTAACCTGAGAAAAACTCGCGCGAGATCCCGAGCGGGGGTGAAGCGAGCACTCGCAAGAGTAGACGAGGATCGCTTCGAGGAAGCTTCTCTTCGATCCGCGAGCAATTGCGCCAGCTCTCGGAGAGAGAGTTCGCTGACTGGAGAAGGTTCAAGGAATCCCGCAAACTAGAGAATCGATTTTAATGGGTTCACCGTAACGAGGATAATAATCGTCATTATCCGCACGACACTGCCCGCGCAACCACTCTCGCCGAGGAGAGAGAATGGTAAACAAAGGAACTGTGGAGGGAACCTCCTCTTCCCTAGGGAGCGTCGTAAAAGTCGACCGGTGATCCTGAACGATGAGTTAACTCGTCAACCCCCGGCCACCTGGCTAACGAATCATGAAATCGCGTCGACGCGAACAAAGGTGTCTCCTTACCAGCGGTAAGCTGTTGCGACTTGTGACCACTTTGAAAAGTCTGTACCTAAAATGTGTCGCTTAAAGCAGCGATCACGACTATACTACGTAATCCAGACACTGTACAAGGTGTTTCGTAAGTCGTGGTATAAATTCTATGGATGTAAATGAGACGAAAGCGAAGAATAACGAAATTGTTTGCAATCCTTCGTTTTCGAGACAATTAAATTTAAACATCGGTCGAGTTGACGAGGTTCTCGATATTGATTATTAATCGGTTATCTAACCGATGTTACGGATTTCACTACAGATAGCTGTTGCGACTGTTTTTGTAGATCGTACAATGTCTGGACCTGTTCGCTATTAGAATACAATTATTTCCGACTCGTATTCAATCGAAACGTTGTGCTCAAGCTAATAGCTGCTTCATGAGGTGATTGTTTTTGTCAAACTGTTATACAAACATGTAGAACGTTGTCGTGATGTACAAGGTGCCCCATTCGTCATATTCTATATCATACACCTTTATCATATACCTTTATCTATACCTTTACCGTGGTGTATCATTTTGTTTGAAGTATTTTTTGGAAGGTATTTTGTTTCGTTTAAGGACATCATATAACAAAAAATATTTTAAACAAAATTTGTCCGTTTTTTACGTAGAATGTGATTCCAAAATAAAAAATGTAGGTTTGTGAGAAAAAAAGATGAACTTGAAATAACCTTGAAAACGCCCATGCATTATAAAACTAGTAATGCTATATGATTCCCCATTGAAAATACTAAAGGACACGTGTCAGTTTTTTTTTTTTAAATCACGCGTCTACGAAGTCCGTTACAATGTCAACATAAATGGCACATCTTGTATAGTCGATGACAAGGTAACTACCGATAAGGTAGTTACTGTCGTTGCTGATAAGAAAAATTCACGGACAAATATGCAAATCGCGGATAAGACGGTTCCTCGCCGCGCACGACCCGCGCCTACCGGACGACAGGCAGTGTCTGACAGTATCCCCCTCTCTCCCTCATCATTTCCTCATGGGTTAGAAACGGCGTACTGTACCTACTGTTGTCTTTTATTAAAACATCTTTCTTGTTGACGCAATGAATTCTATAACACCGAATATTCGAAGCAAATGTTTATCTTGTTGGTTCCACCGAGAGCGGCGAATTTATCCAACTGCGAGCAAAGATTTGTGCAATATTTCGAGTTCAGCGGACCGTGAAAACGTCGCGGAAGGACCGCGATCGCAAACTTTCTTCACCGCGATCGATCGTGCGGTTTTTAACCGCGTGCACGCGACACCGTGCGACACCGCGCCTCCGTTTTGCATTTCACGCGTCCGGACCGCCATCGCGCTTTTCTTGCGCGCAGATCCCAGGCGACGTGAAAGCGGAGCCGGCGTCGGATCCGACGCAAGAAAGTGTGACTCGAAAGACGTGGAGGTATCGAGCGTCCCGAAGAAACGAGATTAGCAGACACGCGTCTTATTCCTGGCGGGAATAGTTCCCTTCGAGATCGCGTAGCTCCGACGAGTGCGTTCGCGCACTCTCGATTACGAATTAATTACTTCGTCGCCTCGACGCGCTGGGTTCAGCAGCGGATGACAGGGGCCTGCTGTTCCCAAAAAACGAGAGAAATAAGAGCAGTAACAGGCCCGGAAACAGCGTAACGACGAAACTAATATTCCAGGCCGTCGAATCCGGCGGACGGCGTGACGAGGGTGGCCCCCCTCGAAATTCGGCTCACCATGAATTTTTCGATCGGCCAATTCCCAGCTGCGGCCAATATGAGATTCGTCCCCGGCATACGAGATCTTTTTTTCTTCCGGGCTGGGCCACCCCCTGGCCCCAATTTTTTGCCGGCTCTCGTTTCGGTCACTCGCGATTCTCGGCTTCTAGCCTAGCCTAAGTTAATATTAATGGGGATATTTATGGGCGCGGGTCAACGGTGGTCACCGCCAGAGCGCCGCTGATAAAAGGAAATCTGAAAATGCCATGATTTATGGGCCTCTGCCATTCCTGCGCCCGTACCTACTCCGCCCGCCCCTCCGCCTCCCCCCGCGCCACCCATAAACGCTGAATAAGTTATGGAGGGAGCTGTATTCTTGTTTCCGACCCGTGTTTTCGACTCGGGAAATTCGGAAACGCGAGGATCGTGCGTGAAATCGACGGGCGTCGATTAAACGGCCATTTCCTCTGGATCATGCTCGGTGAACTTGGGGGACGATACGGAGGGACGACGCACGCTGGTACCTTTACGCGGAATGGAATGCCAAAAAAGAATAAAAGAGATTGTAATAAAAATAACGTCAAGTTTATAAAACAAGATTATATTCGATGACATTCACCGTGATTTTTAATTACTTGGACGAATTTTGGCACCCGTTTGTCTTTTATTTCTGATCTTATTTGTAACCATGTATGCTGTTCCACATATTTCAATAACATGTCACACGAAATGAACTCAGTTACGTTTAATTAACAAACACTTATAATTTAATGTGTACTTACAATAATACCATGCCATGAAACTTAATACTAAACATAAAACATTATCTAGACTCTGAATCTGAACAAAAGTCAATTTGGTTAGGAGGTAACATTCGACCATGTTATTCGGCTATGCCCTTTGTTTCGCTGCACATACAGTGACACATTTTCACATATTCGGACACTTTTTAAAACGTTATAACTTTTTAAAATCTGGACCAAGCGATTTGAATTTTTTTAGATGATAGAGACTAAATTACTATGTTACAATTTTAATTTTTTAATATGTTACAGTTTTAAATTTTTATCTCAGCTTTTATCCAAGCTTTTTTATCTATTTGTATGGTAAATTTAAAGAGTACGTTTTGTAGACCCCGATAGGTTATATGCATGCGGAAAATTTCGTCGAAATCAATTAACACAAAGTCAAATTGCAAGCGTTAAAAGGTTTTAAAAGCTGCACATTTTTCATACTTATTGGTCGCGGTCGAAAGTGTAAAAAAACTGGACAGAACTGCGATTTTTGCGATCTTTAATTGTTTGCAGCTCATACCAAGGCCAACCGATTTTAATGAAATTAAAATTTCCATGGTCTACAGAAGACATTTTTCAAATTTTCCTTCTAGACTTAAATAAAAAAAGTGAAAAAACGAGAGTATTTATTTTTTTGTCACCGCAAGCAACAGCAAAATTAAAAAAAAAGCATTCTAATAATTGTCCAGTAGACAATTTAGACCCTCTATCATTTAAAAAAAATTCAAGTCGCTTAGTCCACTTCTAAGAAAGTTATTGTACGTTATGTATATTATTGTAGTCACTGTATGTTTATTATTTTCATGAATTAATGGTGTTAATATATATCCCAAATCGTTGTCATATTATAATACTGCAATTAGGAACAAAATGTGATAGCCGTCGAAAGATCTGCTCTAAAAAGATTCATGACTTCGATTAAAATAACTATGATGTTTAATCGAAAAGTTCTGTTCGTTTTTGTCTATTTTTAAGATATTCAAGTTTCAAGTGCACGTGGTGCCCATTAACGCTCTTCATGAACAATGTTAAAAATCTTGAAATTGAGATCATCGTATTAAATTTGATATTATAATTAAATGATTATAGAAAGGCAAATATACGAATTTAGCTTCATTACCAATTTTCAATGTTGTATCTCTCACAACATATTTAATTTAATTTTAATTTTAATTTAATTTTTTGAAAATGCCATTCTGCGACGATGATATTCTAGGAAATGAAGGAATAGTCGGTAGAAAAGCTTGCCTCATCGCCTTGCGTCATCTCATGGTTCCGATCAGAGAATGTGCGCACTTGTTCGCGGTTTCGCAGGACCAGGAATATTTGAATCTCGGGAATAAAACGGAGGCAAAACGTTCTCTCGCAACTCCGATCACCGGTCTCCGGTTTCGATGTTTTGCGAGACCGCTGTAATTCGAACCACTTTGGTAGTTGTAAAGCAAATATGGTTCTTTCGTCGCTATTGGCCGGGCAGAATTTACGGGCCCCGGGCAGGGACTCTGTCGCGCGGGATTCTTAAAACGATCGTAAATTCTTCGTTTCGAAGCGGCTCTTCCTGGTCGCTCGTTAAAACATAAATCGCGAGCTGCATAGCCAGTCGGGGGCGCGGTAGATACGGATGCAACTAGACAGCCGATTTCATATTTCTCTCGGAAATCGCTTCGCGGGACCTTACTGTTAGCAGGAGTCCCCAGAGAACGGGAAACACTTGTCCATACCGAGCAAACCTCGTTAACCTCTTGTACCATTATCTAACACAGTTATAACGACTCCAACTTCTTCGATCGCAATAACTTCTTCGAACAGAAAGAAAATTGATATTTATTGCGAGCCTACGTTTACTTCGGCGATTAAATGGACGGTTTAATCAATTGATGCAAATCCACTTTTCTTCAACATTCGAACGCCGGACTCCGGGGTCCATTCGGATCCAGACTAGGGAAATTGATATGCGAGTGTCAGGTGCTTGATAATTAATTTCAATTTTCACACGATAAATTGTCGTAAGTATGCTCAGTTATATTTTATCAGAAAGGTCCGCCGTTTGAGGATTAAAAATGAGTAATGATAAATGAATAAATGACTAAATGATAAATGAGTAAATGACTAAATGACTAAATGAAATAAGAAAGGTTATAGAAGAGCATTAAAGTAAAAAAAGTTAAATCAAGTAATTAAATAGTAATATTCATACCTGTTTTATTTTATTATAATAAAAATTATGCTTTGCATTATTAACGGTGCTCTTATTTTTCTACAGCTAATTTGCGGAATTCTTATTTATCTGAGTTTTAAGGTTAATAAACTTATAAATACCTAACCATTAAATATTGAATTGTCCAAAATGTAATCCCGACTCAGAGAATAGAGTCAAAAAGGCATTACATTTCTTATATAAAAGTTATTGAATTTTTTTTTTGAATTTGTGTATTTAATGCATCTGCTTAATAGCAATTAGCGGCCACTTGTGAGATTACAGTTGTTGGGTTACGTATAGATAATATATATACAATAGTTTTTGTTTCAATTATTACATTATCTTCTTAATCTAGTTTCTTTAACTGTAAGCTCAATGTTACAGTCGATAGAAAGAGGTTTATCTGTTTCGGAGAGTATGTACTGATGGGATATTTTAGTATGTCCAATTCTTGGTCGAGATAGTACAATTTGTTTTCTTCTTGTGAAATATACTGCGGGGTTGGTAGAGAATATACTTTCTCTGGCAGGGATTTCAGTGTATCCATTCTTGCTTCTTATGCCAAATATTTGTCTATTTTTCTGAGCATCTTCAAATGGGATTCGTTGAAATTATAAAGATTCTTTTACATTGAATGATTCAATTAATACCAAAGCATATATTACGATAAAAATAGCGAAATGTACGAATACATTCAGATTTGTCATTGTTGCGAGGCAATGCACGATAGAAATCTCTATCACGAGTCAATATACAACGCAGGGTTAATATTCAGATTTTCCGAGAAAACTGTTCGAACGTTTCCGATAGAACACAGATAGAACCTTCCAGAGAGTCTACAGAATCTAATTAACATCTGATTGCAAAGCGCGGGACATCGGATTCCCGAGGTGTCTTATTAGAAGCGTCCAGGAGAGCTGTCCTTCGCGGAGGTAAGACGGAAACGGGCGCACTATAAAATCTTCGTGGAATCTTTCTAAGAGATTAACGAGATCCACGTGTCTGGTATTATCGGCACGCACCCAAGACCACTTGTTCGAGGGAGCAACCTGTAGACACTGGCATACCGCACTGATCGCACAACAGAGCGTACGAGAAACCAAGTAGGAATTCAGGGTTAGCAGCGCGGCCAAATATAGATCGGAGTGTATGTGGGAACACGTGTACACGGCCATAAATATCTCGTTTACGTTTCGTCCGCGCAATAAGAGAACAATCCGACCGGGGATGCACCGGACATAATTGGTTCCTAGCAGCAGACCGTTTAGCGCGTTCGCTATTTTTCCCCTGAAAATTGTCCACTTCATCTTGCCGGACATTTTGAGGAAGACATTTTGAAGGTGGCATTTCGAAGACCCTCGGACCCTTCGGGAGATCCTGTGGTTACTCGCGAGGCTTTGAAGCTCTGCGAACGATCTCGGGTATTTTTGAAATATCTTTAATCCGTTAACCAGTACGACGAAATATTTCGTCGTAATAGAAAAACAACTGCAATGGGCATGACGACACTTATCGCCATTGAAATTTTTAGAGTATAATTTTAGTTTTTAGTGCATAAAGTATTACACTTTACGCCCTTTTTACCCATTGAAACCTAACGCGACCATATGATACACCTAGAATTTTCAGTTTTATTTCAAGCGTCGCTATAATGTTTTTTATATGTAAAGTAAACTGTGTAACAACTAACAGAATATATGAATATTTAACAACGATTGAACTGAGGGACATTGGAAATATTTGAGTTGCATCTGTTCTAAATACCTAATAAAATATTTCGTCTTAAATAAGTAATCAACGAATGAAACGCGATCTTTTAAATTACTTCGAGCGTGACAATATAACTTCTCATTGCGAAGAAAAAAGTCCCCACTGTGAAACGAGTTGTAAAAAGTTAATTCCCTGGTTGACAAACAAAGAATCTGTAGGATTATCGAATTCGTTTCGTTATTTAAGAGCATTTTGGTGAACTTGTCGTGTTTTCCGTTTTACGCGCTGTGCAACTTTCTCGAGGGACTTCGGAAGCGCCGGAGATCTCCGAGAATTTGTTTGCCAAGGGTCTAGAAGGGTTCAAGGAGCTCTAGACTATCCCCGAAGTCGTTTATGGGTGATTCGCTCGCAGACTAGTCTGTCGCAAGTAAGTAACTAGGCGGGCATTCGAACGAAGATTTACGAGTCGGTAATAGCGTTTTCAGTTGAAGCCGGAAATATAAAGTACATCGGAAGGGTTAAACGCGGCCGAGCAGACCTGTAAATATTCATTGCTTCAACCGAACCCGAACGTTCCGTCTAAAATATGGAATCACCTGTCTCCCGCAAGTTTCTACTCGCTAGCAGGTTCGAAGCGCGGCGGCGTTCCTCGCCGTCGTCGAGCAGAGATAATTGTAGAAGATATTCGTCGCGTATGGCTCTCAGATGCCTGGTAGAATTCGGCGACACTTCCTACTTGACAAAATAAAGCGTCCCCTTTCCGAAGACGCGCCAGATGTCTCGGACCAACTCTTTCTTGCGTCATCTGCCGACGAACGAGATCGAGGGAGAAAGGGGAACGACGCGGCCTGTAGTCAGACGCCGATAAACAGGAGTTCGTTTAAATAAAACAGGTAGCTTCACGTTCCAGCAATTTTTAATCCTCGAGCGACCAATACCAAGTCACATGGTAAAAGTAATGAATAAGAAAAAAGCAATGATTCACTCTCCCATAATCTATGTTCTTTTTTTCACTCGTTCATCGTAACTCAGTAATTCGTAATAATGTCTAATTGTAATTTTTCAATTTTTACGTTAATGTTAAAGTATACTGGTTAAGAGCATTTAGTATGAATCACGTTCAGTGTCGATCGTCTATGGAACAGTCTGTCAGTATGCCAGCTCGTATTGCGCACGCTTCTAACTTAATACCTTTCTGGATCCGAGCCATTCAAAGTTTACCAACTGAGAAAAATCCACGCAGATGGCCACGCTTTCCCGATCGAAACAAAAATTGAATCGCCTGGATCGGATAAGTATTTTTCGAGATAGCAATTTGTGAAGGCAACTTTGAATGTTCAGCAAAATAGACACGTTTTCTTCGGTAGTTCTCGAAGCATGAAATGATCCGAAAGTGAGTTATAACGATAATAATTTATCGACGTCAACGGAAAACACCCTTTGTTACATAGTAACAAAGTTTATTTTATACAGTAAAACTTAAGATATATAAAGTATAAAGTAATAACTAAATAATAGAAAAAGAAGAAAAAAGGTAATATAATGATATGATAAGCTACGATACTTTTCGTGCTGCGATAAGAGCAGCGCGTTTAACCCCTTCCCTTGCTTTAACGAGTCTAACTCGTAATTTCGAGTAAGAACCTGTTAAATACGAATTTTACTCCTTCATATTTAAGTGTTCAAGGGAACATAAGTATATAATAAATACAAGTTTCTTTCTTCTTCTTCTTCTTCTTCTTCGAAATTATTGTAATCGAAGAACTATTCATCATAAGAGGAAAGAAAATCGTACGGCATGAGGTTAAATGAAGTAGGGAATTATTGAAAAAATCAAGAAAGTCGCAGAAGCGGTTTCAAGTGAAAAACAATCGGTGTAGGGAATTCACTTGGCTATAGAGAGTGTGGTGAGATACAGGTTGGAAGATGATATTATTTCTCGCGTGACATACAAGATCATGGAATTTAACCCTTTGCGAACGGAGTTGGTCGACGAGCGAGTGTCGCTGTGGACAAGATGTATTGGTGCGCGTCTTTATTTGTAGCATTTTTCCATTCACTGTCGGGGCTTTCGTTATTGTCGTCAATATTTAGTTCATCATCACTGTCACTATCATTGGAAATATTGAAACGTTTAAGCCGATTCCTTGTTATGTATATACAAAAAATCTCTATATATAAAACCCGGAGTAGATCACAAAATTGTCTTTAGATTTTTTAGGCATTGTGTATAGGTATGTAAACGATTTGTTGGTTGATCTGGTGGTCCCATTGCGAGACTGAAATTTCTTCTGACTCAGCCACATTATGAGTTTACATTAATCGAGAGATAAAACTTTAACTAAAGATCTCTATTTTCCATTCAAAAGAAATGTAACTCTGTTTCGTCTACTATGCCTATGCATATCTTATCGCTCGAAAGGAGTGACGTACGCGACTCGCGACTTATAACATTTGCCGACACGCGTCTGCAACGTCTGTAGAGGTTAAAAAGGTGCAGGGCATCAGCAGTGGAAATACGGCCATTGATAATCTTGTATAGGACTGAAAATAATGGAACAACTCGAACGGTGAACCTTGTAATCTCTCGTCAGGAGCAAACCACCGACGAACCAGCCCCGAAGTCCGTGTCGCGAGCCCATAAATCTGAGGGAAGGATTCACGCCTATCGGTGCTGCTCCGGCCCACGCGGGCGCACGCGGGTGCACGCGTCCTGCTCGTGGAAAGTGTCCAGTCTCTGGTGGATGGGAGACGAGGGGGGTCGAAGGGTGGCAACCCCCTTCGCTAGGTCGAATCCGGGCTGGGCCGAGCGCTCGAAGATTTGTCCCCTAATGTAGTCAGTGAGCCTCGGGGACGGCTCGACGATGGGGTTCGCAAGTAGGCGTCTAGAAAGTGAGTAATGCTCACGACAAACGCAGCCCCCGGGGGGCCGGAGAGGGGTTGGCCCAGGGAGAAGATCCCGGCAGATAGGGTGCTAAGCGACACGCTAAGACCGCTGACTATCTGCGTGTTTCCTCGAGGGTTGCTCCTCGCCCCTCTTTATCTCTCGGTCTTTTCCCGACGTCGCTCTTTGTCACGTTGTTCCCTTATTCTCCGTTCGCTTTTCGAATCTAGGCGGAACACGGTTCAAATTATTTTTCAGATTTCCGCGTCGAAGCGTCGTCGACCGATTCGCACGATCTGCCTGCGAACGCAGAACAGACGGCTAGCAGTGACGCGACCGGCCGTGCTTGATGTTGCGGTCGTGGTCTTGGTCGTCGAAGAACGCCGCGGCGAGCGACAGCGAGCGACGGCGAGCGACGACGAGGCGGAGTGCGTGCCATGAAGGCGGTCTTTGTGTTTTGCCGGAAGCATGGTTCGGCTCTTGATAGGCGACGTGTCTAAAGTGATTCTCGACATGCCGCGCCGCGCCGGTCCCTCTCGGTTTCCTCGGGCTCGCGCGTCAACCGAGTCCACGTGGTCTCTCTCGACGATTCGATCGAGAATTCTCGGTGTCCTCGAATCCCTTTGCTCGACGATGATCAGCGTCCAGCACCGTTGGAGAATCGCCCGCTAGTCTGGATCGTGACGAACGAGCAGAGAAAGGCGAAAGGAGGCGAGAAAGGGTGACGGGAAGGCAGAGATTAGACGGAGGAGGTTTTTTAGACGATCACCGACACCCGTAGGTGTTAGTCGCCGGTGACTGATGAGTTTTCCGCTCGATTGGATGACGGCCGGAGCTAGCTCCAACTCATTTTTCTGTCTTCCTTCGACAAGCGCGGACGTCGACCGCGTTCGACCTAAATCTGACACGCTTCCAACTGCACTGCGGCTTCTGTTGCGACGGACTCTGGGAATTTTTCGATCGACACTCGAGAAAAACAACCGTCTAGAGCTCCCGCCTCTATCAATTACCGACAGAAATAGCAACGTTGATGGTACAACGAAATCTCTGCTCCCCGAAGTCGAAAGAAGACACGGACTTGGGAAAATTTTGGACACTGCCTCGGCCGAGCAAGCATAAAGTGGGCTATTGTGGTTCGCCTCGGGGACTCCGAACATAAGAGGGCCACTGTGCACTTTGTACGCACCCGGTAGACGCGGGGGAGTATAAAGACGTCCATGGCCCAGACAGAAAACCGTGGCCCTTCTTGAAAATAATTTGAATAATCACCGGCTCGAGTTTTTCATCGGCGATGCTAAACAGCTGTTGTCTGCGCTCTCATCTCCTCCTCGAGACAATGCAGAGGCTCCTTAATTTTCTTAAAAGACCGCCACGGTCCACGCTCCCCTCCCTCGTCTGCTGGCCGATTAGGATAACAATGCAAATTTTTTCGACCCTACGACATTCTTTAATTCGTTTAATGTAATATAATTTGTTAATGTATACGGATAAACATCCATTTTTACAATGACAATAATAAATGCAGAACTCATGTTAAATGGCGGAGAATTAGTGAATCTGGTACACAGTTTATAAAGAACTTTTTTTAGATCTAGTAACATTCGTTGCAAATTTTTTATGCTTAAAGGTAATATTTTTCTTTTTTTCTCGTAATATTGTATCAAAGTCTGTTACTTTCGATTGAGATATTATTTATTGCTTCCGATCAGGTATTTCATCTTACAGTTTTTGTCATAATAATTCAACGAGTTAAATTTTGAACTTTCTTATCAAGTTTATGAATGGGACACACAGATTATTATTATATAAGTCTGTAGTAAATGTCATTAATTTAGAAGATATTTTGACTGAGAAATTTTTTGCTTTGATAAAACATTAAAATTTGATATCAATCTGAAAATATAAAGAAGATTTACATAATTTAAAATTAGTGTATTACATGTAACGCATGCTCCGTTCAATGCAACCAATTGATAAATAGGACGAATGGCACTATTTAAAAAAATTAAAAATAAAACAAACGTAGGAGAAACTCGTTAACATCATGCACCGTTATGGTAAAAGAACCGATTTTTCGAATCTTTCAAACCGGAATTATTTTAAGTCACGTAATTGTTGGTGTTATCTTGTCCTATACGAAAGTGTTCCATTCACGACAATTCTTTCCTATATTAATCGTGAACATCGATGGATCATGGTCATCGTTCAATTTGGACAGAGGACAGACACGGACTCTTTTCGAGTTGGTCTCTCCACGATTGTTTTAATAGTCTCGGTTGATCTCGAACGTTTCATTTAGCCGTCGGAATTCAGGATCAGGGTCCTAATATCTCGGGACACGTTCTCCGGTGTCCTGCGGAGCACGTACGGCTTCTATTAACGACAGGGCGCCCCCCTTTTCGCAAAACACAGAACGGGGCTGACTCGGCGCAGCCCCGAGTAATAATTCGTCGGCCGAATTAGCGCCATAAGTTTGCCGCCGCGACAGCCGCGGGGACAATATTAATCTACTTTGAATTTATATACCGTGCGGTCTTCCACCGCGTAACTTCCTTCGTATCAAGTCCTCCCGCCGCTTTTCGATCTCTTTCCGCTCCGGAACGTCGCTTCTCGATCTCCGGTGTCTCGATTCCAGATTCGATGCTCTTTGCAAGACGTCCGAGCTACTCGATGTTGTCCGAATCCTATCAACACGTTCCGCATGTCACGATTTTACCTAAAGATTGATATATTGTATGCAATTCTTAGACTGCGAATTTTTGTGCAAAATAAAGATCACCTGCATCGATTGCAAGAAACGCAAGTCCAATAGAAATTGAACTGAAAGTGAACTGAAAACAATACAAAAAGGTCTTGTACGTTTTCAATATTGTCATTGTTGTAAATTTCACCTATCCATTTTTATTATAAATGCATCAAATCCGCAGTCTAATTATATGTAAGTTGAAAGCAATCTAACAGCATCGTTAAATTTATCTTCTGCATTGATGGTTTATATTCTACCTACTGATTTTCGTCACAAATCCGTAAAAACCGCAGTCTAGGAATTACTACTTGTTGTATGTTTGTTTCGTTCTATGCTGTATTTTTTACAACACCTCAATCTTATGTCGTAATATTTTTCAGTTCTAAAATTATTATAAAATATATCTGTTCGCATCCTTGCAAACCCCTTCGCATTCTTGCAAAATTCGCAATTGCGATGCTCATGGAGCCGGCTGAATTTCGTTTGAAATTCTGTATATGCAAGAATAAATGAATAATTTACATTCTATTGTCTCGCGTTAAAAAACAGTAATTTACTTATATAAACAGTGAAATATCCTTTTAAACATTTTCGTATAATCAAAAAGCTAGCAAGTACATGGTCCTACATTATTATATTCAATTATACTTCCACATGCTGGTTTTTTCAATGCCACCTTTACATACTCCGAGTTTTCTTGTATTCATCACTTCATAAATTTTAAAAAAAGTGTTTATTAAACGCGGATAAAAATAACAGAAAATGACAGAAAATGTCATAGATAATTCAAAAATGACATACAGTGATTGGGAGAGGGTTAAGTAAACATATAAGCGTGTAGCACCGATGTTACACGCGACATGGTCTGCGTTGAAAACATGGCTCATGTTCTTGACAATTTTAACGTTTAAACGTCGCAGTAGAAACGAGAGAAGCCTTCGAATAAAACTAATCTAGAAGAAGAACTCGAAGAAGATCGGCGACGAACGAGTACACGACGGACAGACGAATATATTTCCATGTTTCGGTGGCTTTAATGGGACGATCGTGGAAGGGATTAATTTAATTTTCGAAGGACTCCATCACGGGTATGGCGGCGCTCGTGTTTATTTACTCCTCGCCGCGTATTAAGACGCGGTCAGAGAAGAGGGTGATATTCACCCCTTCGGTGTAGACAGATAAATAACTCGAGACGGCTTGGGAATAACTTGAGACGCTCGCTCGCGACGACATATCTCGAAGATCCCTGGAGCATCTCCGGATCCAGCGGCCCATTGATATCAAGAAACAGCCGGGATTTGACGGAGATTTTTCTAGGTGATAAGGTATCGGTAGAGGCCAGAAGTGTTCCGCAAAAACGGCGGCGTGCCTGAAACGGCGTCCGACGCCTCGCATGCATTATGCGCCGCAGTGCAAGCCCGCGTTGCACCACTTACATCGGGCGCGCTGGAAAAAAGTTTATGTTAAGTCGAGCAACGCGAGACTTCGCTCCGCTCACGGGGATTAAGACATTCCCGGGCTAATAATTTTCATCCTCTGCCCGTAGATATTTTGTCCGCGGTGCGCTCGCTTTTCTTCCTGCTCCGAAGACCCCTCGGGATCATCCAAAATCGTTTCCGGAGCGCGGAAACTCCGCGAACCATCGGCAATTTCAGTCGCGAGCCGACTCGCGAGCACGCGGCTTCCAGATTTTCGAGGGTCACACCGGGTTTTCTATGGAGAGCGAATTTTCCTATGGTCAATAGGTGTCAGGCCGAGGGAACGGCGTGCCCCAAGGTGCGCGGCTCGAAACCCAGCTCTACAATTATGAGCCATACCACGTCGGGGCGAGCCTCGTAACGAACTCACTATATTGCCCGGCATTTCAAAACTGGCCGAAGCGTAGACGCTCTTTACCTTGCCCCCTGGCCCCCTCGCTCGAAACGGGGCCCGCTGTTAGGCCTGAGAATAATGTTTCGGAGACGAAAGAAAGAAACTTCGGGGAACTCTGGAACGCGCGCAACTCCCGTGCATTCCCGATCCCGCTGGTGACCTCGATCGGCGAACTTGTCTTCTGCGAACCCGGTTCAACCCCCTGGACTGCTCCGGTTCAACCGAGATCGGAGATAGACTCGAGAAACCTTCTGTTGGCTGTTTGTTAACAGCGAGACCGTTCTCCGAGAATTTAGTACGAAAACGCAGCCGACCAAATATTTTATGTATTTATTGACGGGCATCTTATGTTCTATGTGCATTTACAGTAACGATACAGTGGTATATAGGGTGACCCAAGTTTTTTTCGGGCAAACGGTATCGACATATTCTACGAGTGAAAATAAGAAAAAAGTGTCATATATGTATGTAAAATTGAGCAAATTAGTAATGATCTTATGTCACACTGTTGTAAAAATAAATGTTCTGATGAGAGAATCTTTACTATACATTAAATATTACAATAAAAAATATTCTAGTTTTATATGTATAATATTATTGTATAATATTATTTATGATATTTATAATATTATTGTTTATAATATATTAATAATATAATAATATATTGATATAATACGTTATATTATTTACAATATAATGTTATTTATAATATTATTATATGAAGTCGGTGTTTGGAAGATCGCAGCGAACCATAGAGAAGATCGACGTGTTCGACGAGGCAGCTAGAGTCCGTAGTACTAATTGATCGGATTATGCAGGCTGTATTTTAGACAGTTCTGTATTCGTATCGTTTCGACCTGGGTTCGCGAAAAAGTGCATAGAAGTATGGTAGTGGAGCTGGTTATGTCAAGTGGCCAATTGTCGTGCTTTTGGGTCGTTCTCGAATATAATTAGCTTTAAATTTGTCGAAATAGACGTATTAAAATTGGGATTAAACACTGAACAAAATCAAAGAATAAAAAGATGCCTTACTCGACTAATATAAAGTTAATTATTCCTAAAAACAAACCAAAGGCATAGCAATTGGTCACTTCACGGTAACCGGCTTCACTATTTTCACTCAAGAAAGAAAAAACAATCGATGAAATTGTTAATAAGGTTAAAAATGATGCATTGATCTGCAATTTTTCGACCGGTCGATAACGTTTGTAAGTTCATTTTACGTAAGGATAATTGTGATTATTAAGTACCATTGGTCAACCCAGTTTATATGCACAGAAGCAGACAGATTTACCTGTCTAGCATTCTCGAGCACGGAGTGAACAAATGTAGCGTATAACAATTTGAAAGTGTGAACTGATGATTGAAGGTAGAGGCGAAGCGTAGTATGAAACCAAGAGGTCTCTTTTATATCTAAATCTAAATCTTACTCGAGCGTATTTCACTTCTCTCCTTTGGGATCTCGTGTTTGTCGTGGCGAATAGTTGAATATTACTTGAGAATTTGAAATCGAAGAGATAGTTCCGGCCGAAGAAACTAGCCCGGCGAATCTCTGGGATTCCTCGGCTTGAAAATAAATCATATCGCAGTAGCTAGCAGGAAACAGCGACCAGATGTGGCTCGGCAGCGCGGGACATGTGTGTCCAGGCCATCGGATGACACTCGCTATATTTAGTTCTGTGGGAAAAAGGGGTTCCGCAGACATAATTACACCTACGCGAAAGTCGGGCTGAGAAATCGTCTCGTCTCGATCTAACGTTTCGATCCCGATCCTCGATCGTCTTGCCTTTTCCCCTGTCTTCGTAGACCTCCGCGATAATTAGTATTCATCGATAAGCGCTTCTAGTCTGGTTCCTGTCTCTACGCGAACCCGATTGCAACGCATTTTTTCATTCGCCCACGGTTTTTGCGAATCTGTTACTGCTGCAGCAAGGTGGTGGTATCGCGACGAGGGTGGAACTAAGCGGGTCGATGTCGTCTTTCCGTTCGAGCCTTGTTTTTTAGTTAGTTTTATCGGCTCGTGGGAGAACAAGTTATGATTCGGTGATGAAACGACTTCTTACGGAAGGGTTGAAGGGTTAATTGACCGGAGGATCGCTGGCTCCGAGGAAAATAAACAGTTTCTGGCATTGTGAACATTTGGTGTGACCAGAGGGACGGACGGTTCCCCGGGCGAAACGAGTGATCGAGCGATCCACGTGACTTCGGTTCCATGTGGAACGCCTCGAGATCCCACGTGTGATCCACGGAGACGCGTGGGAAGACTGTCTTGCGGACGTCGCCAGCTGTTCACACGTGTCCTTTATGTGCATCGCTGAATATCCACTCTTTTTCGTTCTCTCGATCACCCCAGCGAGAAAGATTTTTAAACTTATTCCCTATTCTTTATTCCACTCGAATCTACAGTATTCGGCGTTTCTTACTATCATTTAACGTTCTGTTCTGATTTCAGATCGACACGCCGATAGAAAACGAAGCGGACGTCGAGTCGGATGCGAACAACCCCGAGTCAACCTCCCCGGAAAAGGGTTTCAAGGGTGAGTGGAAGATCCTTCAAAATTATACCGAATTATTCTCCGGTAATTCTGATAGCATGCAACGGTCCTTTCACCCTTCGCGTTCACGCTCTGCACTCCCTGTAGAATTTCACTTTCGACAAGCGCTACAACCCTCAAAAATCTCAATCTCCCACGCATGAGTTAATCTTCTGAAATCCTGTAATTCAAGACTCGAGCGAAAGTACAGTTTCTACCACACAGAATGTACAGTGAAATGTAACACGTTCATGTCATACATTCTAAAAACAGGGATTAATTAATCAGTAAACTATTTTTGACGAGTCTTAATACAAAACATTGTCATTAATATCCTTTATTAAATTATATATTTTATAGAAGTGTCGTATTTAAATTAAATATGAAGAAAATCAGACTTTGAAAAGTGTTAAGTTACTGTAATTATATTGTAACACGAAACATTATCATTGATATTACTTTTTAAATTATATATTTTATAAAAGTGTCGCATTTAAACGAAATACGACACTTTTAACACACACTTACACACTTTTCAAGAATATTGTAACAGCTAACGGCTTGAGGAAACTATTGCAATTAGGGATTTTAATTTTATTTGCATCTGAAATATACGAGCATGTGTTTAGTCCATATATCCCTGTTATAATCCGTGTATTTTTTAACACATATGCAGCGAAATGCACGCTTTCCATCGTAAAATATTTGTACTTTTAGTTATAATATATTTAATTTTACGTAAATAATTTGTAGCAGGGATATAATGTACTAAGTTTCAGGTGAAAATAAGAAACATATCAATTCTGTTTAATAATGTTTAATCTATTATTAATAAACGTATTTACAGAAAACGTATACACTTTAGCTGTTTTAATACAAAATAAGTGTTATTATGTGTGATTAGCCAACATCATATTTCATACTTTAACCTGACATCTATTAAACTGTATCTATATTGAAAATTACTTAAATTTGATGTTACGCGGATTAAAACTCGGATATATTAACTACTGTGTATTACTACTTAACTACGTGTATCTCCAATACTGTCGAAACTTAAATGGAAGCGCAGCATCTACCTCTTCTCTCGCCCAAGAATTTACTACACCCTCGACTGGAATGAAATCGATGCAAATTGCTCCGAGATCCATATCGGAGAACAAATCAATTAGAAAACAAATTAATAGATTCTCGACTGGCCGAAGAAAGTCGCGCGGGGAAAAAACTACCCCCAGCAGGAAGGAGAAGTCGCTGGTCGCGGATCGGAAGTTGTGAGATCTAGTGTCTGCCGGGGGTTGGTTCGAATTAAGTCGGTCGCGTTCAGATGCTCATGCCGATCTCTGACGAAACCAATCCACTTAACTCCCAACCCCCGGCACCTAGCCCCGCACGCCCTCGGTCGAGGAAGGAAGGTCGTCGAGGTTTTGTTCCCGAACAAAAATCTGACAAATATGCCGCGATTTGCCGAAGAATGGAGGCGAAGTGCACCCGGCCACCCCTCGTCGCTCCACTCCGTCTCACTCCCCGTTATCCGGAGGATCCTTGTCCCTCGCAGAGCCACCCCCTCGGCCCCTGCCAGCCGGGTTTCCTCCGCGAAGAGGGCGGCGAGCAAAGGGTGACTCTTAAATTACTTAGACCGAACAAAACGTAACAAATGACGGCGAATCGGGCCACTTATGCGATATTGGCCCATCACCGGCACCCACGTATATTGATACGTCGCATTAGGGCTGCCAGACACCCCCTTGGACGTCTTCTTCCTTCTCTGCGATCCCCGCGAAGACGAGTGGCCGCGTTTCTGGCATTTTGATGGAACTCTGTCTCTCTTGACGAGACCGCGTCCCTTTAGTCTTAGCTTTCTGCCGCTGAAAGGGTTTATCAATCTTCCCTTGTTCTCGGATTCGATGCAGCCGGATTTTGGATAGATCGCGCTAAATCAGGCGTTGGCAACCGTTTGAGTTACTGGTATTTTAGTCAATAATAATACACTTTATCGAGAAAATAATTACGATTTGCTTGCAAGCTTGAAACATAAAAATTCAAATTATAATTATTATAACAATTATTACTAGTAAAACGAATTATTATACCGAATTGTTATGAAAATAAATATAATTCTCAAATTATAAAATGGATCACTTGGTTGCCGGCGATTCTTTCAGAAATGTTGAGCAACGACGGCAACAATTCTTTTCTCGTCGAGGGAGAGTACTCGCAGAGAGAGAGAGAGAGAGAGAGAGAGAGAGAGAGAGAGAGAGAGAGAGAGTTTCTCATGGGGTTGGAAGCTCGTCATCCCCCGCAACCCCTCTCCTCCTTGGCTTTCGGTTATTAATGGTTTTCGCGAAACTCGGTTCATTAAGGAGCTCGCGAAACTCCGCGGCACATTCACCAGAAAGCCGCCCCGGTGGGGGGCTGCAAACGCGTCAAGCACCGTGGTCGTGTCAGAGATTAGCAACGTATATTATTTTCTAGAACAGCGACGCAGCTCTCTCTCTCTCTCTCTCTCTCTCTCTCTCTCTCTCTCTCTCTTTCTCTCCGAATTCTCGAAACTCCGCCTTCAAGCCGCCAGAAGAAGCTCCCGTTCGATAGACTGGAATTTTTGACGGGCCGCGGGACAAAGCTCGGCCGGCTCGGAGAGATAACAATTATCCTTGACCCGTTCGCGAATCACGACGCTCCCCAGCGCCGTATCAATTTCCCCCCTCTCGTGGGCAGCTTTTTACCGGTCGCTAGAATTACACGCGCTATTATCGCAAAAAAGCTCCGGTCAGATAAGAAGCGGGATCCGCGCGCGAGCAATCCGCCGCTCGCGGAAAGTAAGAGATGAAGACATTATCGTGATCGTTGGCCGCGCGTTTAAGACTCGCAAGAACGCAAAGAAGACGCGGACGGTCGGCGAGCGAGAGAGAAAACGAAGGGGGAGAGGAGAGAGAGGGAGCAGGACGCACCTGTCCATTGGTGCGCTAACAAGGGACGTCACCCGAGTGCGTGGAATCGAAACTGCCCTGGAAAAATATGCTTCCAGCCATTATAGGGTAGAGGAGGCAATTACTGTGCCATGTTTGCGGACTTCGGGTGTTTCCGCTAATAAAAACAGCTTTAGCTATTTAATTGACGTTTCTTAAGAATTTCGAGATGAATTTTAAAGTTCCGTTCATCGATATCAATCTTCTCATAAAACAAATATCACGCCTTCTTTGAATATTAGGAGAAAGAAAACTATTGTTCTGGCGCCTAGGATTACTGATGATCTACAAAGATCAATTACTGTGTCTCAGTTACTGTGCTACCTCCCTGAATACTGTGCTTCTGTTACTTTACTGTGCCTCCTCCCTACTGAATCTCAATAACTGTACGCAATAACAATTTAATATTTAACAATATTTAACTTTAATAAATTTTATTTTTTATAAAACCAAGCTTAATATCATAATAAGTCACTTAAAAGTTCACATTTACATTCCTCCTCTCTGAAAATATAGTAGAGATGATTTGAGGTTATGCAGATCTATTCTGAGGTAAGCGGCACAGTAACCAACGCATCGAACGTAAAGTAGGTTCACTTACCGTGTACAGTAAATAAAGTACTGAAAATTAAACTAAAAACAAAAATTGAAATAAACAATCATTGTTTAGTTTCTCAGTAATCTTAATTCTTTACGTTCGAGAAGCGACTCCGAGGCGCCACTAAAAATTGTTTTATCATATTCTAAAATAGTTTTTAAATCATCAACATTGTTTATATTTTAAAAAACTGTTAAAAATATTGCATATTATGACTCAATTTCATATGCATGAAATGCACTAATAATAATCATACACTATGGAAATAGTGTGATTTAGAAAAACTGTTTTGGATTTGTAGTTAAAATATCTTCGAGTGCAAAGGGTTAATACGGTTTACCAA
The DNA here is from genome assembly GCA_028455555.1 of Augochlorella aurata. Classification (NCBI taxonomy): domain Eukaryota; kingdom Metazoa; phylum Arthropoda; class Insecta; order Hymenoptera; family Halictidae; genus Augochlorella; species Augochlorella aurata. Next base: position 1,327,599 of record CM052154.1, read on the forward strand.
TACAATTAACATTGTGAGATCTTAGCTAAAACGATCTATTTTACCGAATATCGATGATTTTCATTCGTTCAGTATTTTCTTAAGCATTTTCATAAACTCTACAGAACATTTCACGAAATCGGTATCAAAAAATTGAAACAATATTTGTGGTACTTTAAGAATTTCCATCTTTAACATTATTTAACTTTCACACATTAGTAATTAATTTAATTCAAACAAATTTTAATATGTCTTATTCGGCAAATATAAAGTTAATTATGCCTGAAGATAAATGAAAGGCACAGGAATTGCTCCACAGTAACTGGCTCCACTACCCTACTTTAACGACCAGTTTGTTCGGCGTTCGAGTGGGTGGAACGGGTCGCCCCGTCGATTGTCATTGCCTCGAAGCGTCGATAAAAGTCGAAACTCTTCGACCAGAATCGCCGGAACGTTCTGTGAAATTCAATTCGTGATTCTTGCTTGCTATTGTTTTAATTTCGAACGTCGCAGTTAGGTCGGTCGGTCGTATAAATTCTGCGGCGAGTTCACGGGACGACTGGGACGAGTCGGTTTCGAGGGCTTTTTCCTCGGACTCGCGGCATTCTAGGCCAAAGGAGATAATGCAATAATAAGTATAAGTTAGGAAGGGGGGGAGCCCCGGTCTCGGCTCGAGGAACCGGTGCTCTCCTCGCAATCTTCGGCTGCCGGCTGATTATTATGTCGTTCGGAACGGGCCCCGAGCATTTTCACGAGCGGCCCGAATGGCTTCGTTGCGTTTTCTCGCGGGACTAACTCGGTTCTTCTGTCCTTGTTGCTCTCGGGGGTTGCCGGTTTTTGAGTCGAGCTATCGATGGAACACGCTCCGAACGGAGACCGTAACCGAGTCCTTGGGGATCCGAGGGATTGCTCCTCGGGTGCAAACGTTTCGATGAAACGGTTCGATCTCGATATGCGATCGAATTTACATTGAATTCGCTGTCGCGTGGACTATATTCGTAGAATTACTTTCGTAATTGAAGATATTTAACGGAATGTACTAGATACGAATGCTACTGTTGTCAATAGTTCACAGGTTTTATGCATTTATGGTAAAATTGAGTGATTGCAATTTAAAACAGCAGAAAGACTTAATTTTAAAAGTGTCAATGTATTTAACCCTTTGCTCTCGAAGCTATTTTAACTCCAGAACCAAGACATTTCTTTCGACCTACAGTATTTCAATTTTACATGATTTATTAAATGTTAACACTTTACCGACCGGTAGCCTGTAAATCGGTTTTTTACCCCGATCGTATAAGCTCCAATATTATCATATAATTTTTTAAATATTAGAGAAATAAAATAAATATTGTTTAATGCCAATGTTATGAAAATATAAAAATGGTAGTAGATTTAATGATCCTATAATAACAGAAATGTTTACGGCCGAATGACAGGTCGGTAAAGTGTTAAGCACGTGACGTTGAGCTTATTGGTTTATACAGCATTTGCATTTTTAACACGGTCTTAAATAAACAGAATTTAATAGCATAAAAGTTCGTTTGAAACATGGTCTATTTTATATCCAATAGCGCTGTACACTTGAGTGCAAAGAGTTAATCTACAGAATTATTGCAGAAAGAAAGTGCCTGCTGTTTTGTTTCTTGCAGTTCCCTTTCTTGCACAGTCCACGCTGTAGCTTAAATATAATTCAGTGATAAATGACAATATATACAGAGTGAGTGATTTATTTTTTAGTTGATCTTTCAGATTTTGTCAAGTGAACTTCTTATTTATGTTGATAAGAAAGGAAAATAGTAAAAAATTAATTGTTGTCGCGTGTACTCCTCTTTATACGAAACAGCTTTTGTTGAAAATATTTTTTTATAGAACATGTACTTTACGAGAAAAATTAAGATGAAAGTATTTAATGACTCACCCGGGCCGAAAGCGTAGACAGCTTATCTTGGAAGAAAAGGGGTTTTTCTTTAACATGTTGACTGCCAGACGCATTTTCCATGGTGTGCCCAAGGCGCCAACGTAAATGTTTCATAATGCGATGCATATTATGTCTGAATATTGTTTACAGCAAGTAAAGTGAGTTATAAAATCATGCTTGAAGCATTTCTCGTGCTGGAGGTCACCGGTGACCCCCACGGCATTGTAGATAATTTTTGCGATTGTCCTTTATCCATATTTACTCTAATTATGTACTTTTATTATTTGCTCTGTCGCCGGTCACCGGTGGCCCCCACGGCGATGTAGCCAAGTCGAGCGCCGGTCACCGGTGACCCCCATGGCAGTCAACGTGTTAACCTCTTAGGCGCGAATTACGAATTACACTGCAATATATGGCGGACAATGCTATTCTCTACGGGAGCACATTCGAATCAAGTTTCCATGATTAAATTATCATTTTTCTTAACGATATGATACATATACTTTCACTTTAATCATTTACTTTAATAACTAATAATCCAATTAAGTAAAACACGAAACATTCGCGAAAGTCATTATAGTGGCGCGTCGTACTGGGAGACGATATTCGCGAAAACCACTATCTATAGTGGCGCGTCGTGCCTAAGAGATTAAAAGAATACATTCATGATTTCTACATAAAAGATATAAATTTATTGGGTATTCATGGGTATAAAGAGTCTGATTAACAATTGAAAATAGTGAAATAATAATATACACGCGTTTGTCTCCGAGGGGTTATTATGTGGATGCCGGATATATCCGGCGACTGTCTTCGCGGGTTATCATGTGCATATCGGATATATCCGGCGTTAGGAGCGAGAGGATTAAATTGAACGCAAGACTAGTAAAAGTAAAAATGTATCGTAAACATTTCGTTTGATTCAACAAGTGCTTGACGATGCTTGTTTAAATCGATCAAATGTTTTCGTGTGGCATAAACGATTTCTGAATGGTAGAGAATCGCTAGAAGATGACCAACGTACGGGAAGACCAACTGCGTTTCTTTTCAAAAAGGATGGTTTAAGGGGCATTTTATATCAATGAAATGTTCAAACTGAGTTTGCAAAAATGGTTTTCGTCTCGATTATCAAGATCCAGACAGTTGGACACTGTTGGATAATAACGCGCCATCTCACAAATCTCTCATTGTTCGTCAATCTTTGCCCAGAAATGAAGTTTGTGTGCCCAATAATCTGCCATATTCATCTGATTTGGCCCGGTGTAACTTCCCTCTATTTCCAAAATTGAAATTAAAGTTGAAAGAACGCTTTTTCGAAGACATTTCGATCAACTAAACAGCTTCAACACGGGAACTAGAGGTAACACCGCAAAATGAGCTGAATCATGCTACAACAAATGCATTGAATCAATCGGAATTTATTTTGAATAAAACAACACGAAATTTTGTGTATTTTGTTCTCATCGTGTCTTATCGGCCCAGTCTTAAAAATTAATTGTAAAAGTGTAGTATTTAAAGAAAACTTGAAGAAAATCGAAGATATATAGTATAATTACTGCAACTTAAACACTTTTAAAAGAGGTCGCAACAGCTAACGAGTTAAATACTAGGAAATCCTAATTATTATAGCCGCGAAGAAAATAATACCTACAGGGAAGGTGTGAAAAAGATACAAGCTAGTTTCAAGTGTCCGAGGAGAGTACCGGAAGTAGGGAAACGAGAAACGAGAGCGATAGCGGTGAAATTGATGAGAACGTCTTAGCTGGAGGGCTCGAACTTTTCTCTTTCTCCCTCTAGCGCGCCTTTGTCTCCGCTTTCGTTTCAGTTGACTATGACAAATAATTGCCGAAGCTTAACATAAGCCAGAGGCGGTATACTTAGCTAATAGCAAAAAAGAGAGGGCGACGGAGGGGAAGTTTCACGCGTGCACGTCCACCGGCCGCGAAATCAGAGAAGACCGCTTCCTAGTCCTGCAGCCCACTGTGCCCTCCGGCGACCAGCATCTGGCGTTTCCTGTAAAAACCGGGAAACATCCGCGGGGAAAAATCTGCAATTTTTTCGCGGAAGACACACCGCTGCTGCTGCTGCTGCAACGCGTACTCTTCTCTCGAGTCATCGCACGATGCAATTTTTACGGCTTCGCGTTTCCTCGAAATTCCGAATTTTTCGTTACCCCGTTCTTCGTGGTTCAGTATCTCGCCACGCTTCAGGGATTTTGATACAGTTTTTGATACTTTTATCTTCTAACGAAAACTCGGCGGTTCGCTGCTATTTAATCAACCGATGAAATGAATCGCCAATCGTTGAGTAAAAGAAATTAATTGTCGAGAAATTGGCGATGGATTCAATGGATTGATCAAAACATTCCTTCACCGCTGATTGATGAATATTTTTTAAAATTATACAATCACCGATGGGCGATTCATTTCTTCACTTCAAATTTTTAAATCGTATGTATTAATCAATTAATCGAACTAATACTACTAGTTTCGTGCGAAAAAGAATTTCAGAAAATAATCGTTAATTAATTATCCGATGTACGATTAAAATGAAAAGGTATTTTACCGTTAATACTTTTTAATTTACCGTTATTATTCGTCCAAGCTGGAGATTTAATCGTTAATTACGATTAACGACTAAACTAGAAATTTAACCGTTAACTGCAACGAACGACTGAAGTGGAAATTTGCTCGTTGACTAGATTTTTGCCGAGCTCCGCAGCAAACGTCTCCGAGAGACGTTTTGATACAATTTATACTTTGATCTCGGGAAAAACCGGCGTTTCGCGGCACATTTTTTCCTCGTTCGAACAGAAAATCCCGGAGCCCGGTTCTTTTTCCTATTGTTTGCCAGCAAAACCAATCGACGATCGGTTTTTTCGCGTAACGCGGCATATCGAGAAAGGATTCCGCGGTCGAAGACAAAAGAACGGGTGAACGGCGACCCGGTTCGTTTCCTGCTGGCCGGAAAAACATTTCGGAAAAGTCAGTGGAGCGCGAAGCGCATTTCATTCGGCTCCACGGTCGCCGGGATCGGATCCACATAACACTCGCGTCGTGAAAGGAACGGCGGACCCTTCATAAAACAATGGAAGTCAACTCGGAGAGCGTTTCTCGAAGGGAAGTCTGTTTCGGCCACCAGAAAAGCCACGATAGAAGATTTCTGAAGCTCGCGCGTTTCTTCCTGAATCGTTTTTCCCCGTGTAATTCCAGTCGAACGTCCTTCCAGACTTCCAGGAGAGCAACACCGACGACGACGGCTTTGTTCTTCGAAAGCAGAGGGCGTGGTCGGATTTTTGGAAGAGAAACCGCGGATGGATCGGTGGCTGCACTGCGAAACGAACTTTCTTTCGCTTTTCGAACTGCAACTTTCAGTCGTATCGCTTGGAGAATGAGCAATCAGCTTCTTGTCGCTTGTCTTGTCCGTTTTCTGCAACATCTGTTCTTTCTTCTAAGCACGCTATTGTCTCGCATGATCATCGCTTGTCCGTTTCATCCGAGCGCTCTCTTAACATTGTAACCTCGTTTCTTCATCGTCAGGCTTCTTTCGAGCCTGCAAGAAAAAAAGAGAGAGAGAAAGAGAGAGGAAACGTCGATCTCGCTCGATCTGATTGATCGATTAATAATGATCTGCTTGTTCCAGGAACGGAATTAGTGCCGAGCTGATCTGCATCACCGAGGATCACGGGATAGCCGATCGTTTCGTGGCCAGATGTGCAGTGACGATAGCCGATTTAATATAAAATATTTTTATACGCGAGTTGATATGATATTCTATATATAGATATATAAATAATCTGTATATATATACTATATTATATGTATATGTTAATGCATACAGATATGTTAACGAGAGTGAGAGTGAGAGATAGAGAGAGAGAAAGAGAGTGTGTGAGAGAGAAAGTACCGCGCTTCGTAGCATCGACGACGCCGACGCGAATTAAGAATAATAAATCCAAGAGAAAGAGAGAGAGAGAGAGAGAGAGAGAGAGAGTGTTTCGTTTTGAAATAATTATTGCCACTTGCTATGACATTTACGCGAGCGGGAGTTCACGCAGAGTTATCCAAAGACGACGTCGCCTGTGTGTAATCGTTGGGACTTTCCTCGTGCTGGTCATGGAAATGATCGGCGTGCAGAAAGAGGAGAAAATTAATTAATTGAGACAATAATGTCTAAGGTTGATTCGCACCGTGGCTCTTAGAGGCGCGGAAATATTATTTATTCTTTGAACCGATCGAGCAACTCCTTGAGCACACGGTGTCCCGATGATCCTGATTCAACGCTGATGATCCCTTGACAAGTAGAACCAGCAGGTTGCGATCAGACCAGAACCGGGAATATTTCCGAGACTTCTCGATGGATTACGTACGCGATTCCTTGGGACATCACGCGGTTCTGTCTTTAATCGAGGTGCTGAGTAGATTTAGGGGCGTAAGTTTTCGCGAGACTTTATACATATATTCGAGATAGAAGGCTCGGCGACGCGTCCCTCAGACGCGCGCCGCCGGTTTTTATAGTTGATTATTGTACGTCTCCGGGGAGAGAGCGAAAGAATGCGAGAAAGTATTTACGGCGCTCGATGAGGAATCGTACGACTGCCTTTAGCGTGTTTTCCGGTCGAGATGTGTTGTCTGCTGCACGGGATGGTGTGTCGCTGTTATCGCGTAGAGAATGGTGTGCAGGTGCGCGCGGACGATCTAGAAATCGTAGGAGTAATTTACTGTTCGTCGTAGATACTGGAAATAAAAGGCACAGTAGTACTGACCATGCACATTAATCCCAGTCGTTAATTCAATCCTTCCTTTCCAGCCATTCGACGATTCGACGTCCACAGGTAACCAACGAGATCTTTACCGCCTGATCGGCTTAGGGATCTCTGTTTCACGCATCTCTTACATTTTTATGTAACCAAATTTAAAATACAGCCACCAATTTACAATACAAATAGAATTTACTAGGCCACAGGTGAGAATAAGAAACGTTTCGGGAATAAAATCTGGACCACGACAAGGAAAACTAAAATACACGAGATCATACAGGATTTCTATCAACGAGTGCCTACGCAAAACATAACTAGGAAACAAAGAGTCGCATTGGCAAGATTAAAGAATCTATTAAGGAAAACAGATCTACCAAACTGTAACCAATGTAATGCAAAATTGACGACTAACCACCTCCTAACAGCACAAGCTAAATCCAACCTTGGTCCTAACATCACCCGATCGAAAGGATATAACTCACAGCAGGAGTCGCTAATGACCTCGAAGTCGATGCGACTGTTTAAAGCCAATAAAAAAAAAGAAACGTTTCGATTTTGTATAACAACATTTATTGATCGTTTCTTTTCATGTAAAACAACTTACAGTATTTACTTGTGGAAGTAAACGGTTCCTTTCTTTTATTATAATATTTCCGACTATTGCTAAGCTTGCTGGAATTGTTAAATATTTTTTGGCAAAGTTGCCAAAAATTGGATATTCATTTGATCGTACCTTGCACACTTTTTTACATTCGTGCAGAATCGCATCGATAATGCATGTGGCAATCTTAATTGCAGCAATCGGACTGCAGTTTTGGTCGCTCCTGCGGTATGTGATTTATACTACACTAATTCATCTGTTAACCGAGGAATTAACTTTTGTTTAACTGCTTTCACAATGGAAACATTGCAACTAGAAGTTGTATCATTACGTTCAAATAGGACAAATCGCTTTCTACTTGTTCATTACTTGTTTGGACAAAATATTTTATGACATATTTAACAAATGTGTAAATCAAATATTTCCAATGTCTAAAGAATTAATTCAACAAATTCAAATAATTATTTCGCGGTTGATAGGTATGTATATCCTGTTATTTGTTGCACAGTTTTTTTTAGTGTATCTTGAAGTCTTTAGTCTGCTACATATAAAAACCGTCATAGTGGAGTTGGTAAATAAACTATTCAATGCGTTACTATGTACGATCACGTTAAGTTTCAATAAGTAAGAACGACAAGAAAAGTAACGCGCACCATGTATAATTTTTTAAAATTTCTATATCGGAAAATGTCATGTACATTGCAGTTGTCTTCCTGGTATGATGAAATATTTCGTCATACCTGGTTAACGGATCGAGTATTATTGGTATTAAAATTCCATATGATCGACTGTAATAATATTAGTAGACTGCGGATCTTGTACAAATTCAAATTTTCATAGATCGTATCATAAAAACTGTGACGAGCAAACTGCGGATTCGATGCATTTATTGCAACAATTAAAAGAAATAATAAAATTAAAAGAAACTAAAAATGTTGCTACCTTAATTAAAACTTGTTAAAATTATTTGAAAGAGAAACACAATTGCACTTAGCATTACATCTTGCAATTGATAATTTGCAATTGATAATTTTTATTTCGTACAAAGTTCCAGTCTAACGATGAGAAACAAATTCAATTTATCTACTCAAAAATTCCTTATTGTAAAAATAAGAAAAATATGTCATTAATGTCTGCAAATATGCACGTGTCCAAGTTATTTAAAAATGTGTAAATGACATAAATTGCATAAAGATCCACAGTCTAATTACTAGATGTTCGATACACGCTGAAAGTTGGGACCAACAGGTACCTGGCGACTTTAGAACGTTGCCTTGGTGTGTCGGTCTCGTTCACGGATTCGACGGACAGGTAATTGGTAATTTATTTGGCTCGCGGAGAATCCGTCGATTTTCCCTGGACTGTTGTAGTAGAATGATCGCCGGCGATTCTTCGCGGGATTATTGGCGGTGTTTATGGAGCACGGAGGTGTTCGGCAAATAGCCGCGAAGTAGCGGGCCGCGTTCCGTCAAGATTAGGACTCGCATGATGCGGGTTCCCGACAATACGAATTAGGGAAAAAGCTAGATTGCCGTGGCATTTGTAAGGATTAGACGGAAAATCAGCGGAAAAAGGGGGCTTAGTCGCTGGAAATCTGGCCCGCCCTAATCCGTCGCGACTTCTCCAGTTTACCAGTCGAGAAACCACGAAACATTTTCGCAAAGAACGTCGCCGGAGATCAGCCGGAGAAGGTACGAGCTACGCGAATCCGACCCGCTTTTAGACGTCGTCTAGCCATCAATTAATTAACGTGTTCCAAGATAGGCCGACGGGAGTCCAAGTTGATTTACAGGGAAGTTTAATTACGCGGTGGCAAAGTTTAATGCAGTTAGGCCTATTGAACCGCCGCGCTGGCGAGATTGTTTTACAAAGTAAATGAGGCTATGATGACTCGAGGCTTCGAGACCACCTAGAAACCAGAAGTCCTTCCGCGCTGCCTTTAAACTTCTCAACTAATTAACAAGCGGCCGTCCACACACGGCGCCTCGTTGCAACCCTACTTTCGAGGGGGAAATAACCCATTTTGATATAACTTACTTTATTGGTTCCATTTTCGGATGCTGTCTTCTGAAGACAATGAATTCGATGAAGAGGACCTTTCACAAGACGAGGGCCTTTCGGATGGTGAGTCGAAAGACGGTGTTCGAGCCACATTTGACACAAGTGAAATTAGATTCTTCTATTCTATTCTATTCTAGAACGCGTCCTTTTTGTATCTTAGGCATTCTTCCTATTAAAAAATTACGCAGCTTTCTGCATCAATGTTTTCTGAATGTATTTGTTTATCTTTCAATATTTTTTACAAGTCTTTAGAAAGAAAAATAATGGAAATTAGTGACAAAATAGAGCTGCATATACAATCGTGTATCAAAAATATGCTCTGATGGCCTCCGCGATTTCGGCCGCCCTGTTTGTCTGAAACATAAAAACGAGGAAGATTCTTAATCAGAATGGGACAGAAAAAAAAATCGCAACACTTTGAATTTGAAATATCGATATTTTTGGTTGTTTTTAACCTTAGTAGGCTAAGAATATAAAAAAGTTAAAATTAAAAACTGATTTTGATTTTATTGTAATAACAACTATAAGAACTATAGATATTGAGACATAATGGAAGCCAATTCAGAATATACAGTTTCGAGAAAAACGCGTTTACAGCTTCTCGTATCATTTAGATCAAAATCTTACAGTTAATCTGCCGTTCAGGACCATAGAGGGAACCTTCCTATTGTTTAAAAAAATATTTTCTCAATTTCTTCGTCTTCTGTTGATCTGCATGGATCGATCCTTTTTTACCCATTTTTATACACCATGTCGTATTTTATTAGTAGTAATTCGGTCGAACCCTACACATAGCTTGGTATAACTTCGCTAACTTTGGGAATTCGATTATAAGCACATATATTTTTATATTCTTTAATCCTATAACGACCCCCTTCTATTTTTATAAAATTTTAATAATCAAAATATTATTTATTATTTTTAAAATAGAAAATATGAAGTATGGCATCAGTTGTTTTAGTATTTATCTACAGGTTTGCAGACAATTTAAAAATGTTGTGGGGTCGCCGGCAACCCCACGGGGTCGTTCTAGGGTCAACAAACTGAAAAAAAAACGTCGATCTTTTTAACGATTTTCAATAGAAAAGCTCTTTAACCTCTTGAGCTGATTAGGGGAACTACGCGCGTCGAGATATTGTTTCGAAATCATCAACGGCGTATTGTGCACCAGCCCATGTTCTGAAAATTATTTCAAGATCATGTAATAGTAGTTAAGTTGGAAAAAGGAAAAACAAAACGGACCATTATTTCCTGTCGACGAAACATAAGAAAACTGGGATGGTAGAAGTGGAATAGATGAGGTGGGAAAATAATAATAACCTCGTTGCGAAGACCATTGGTGAGATCCATCTGCAAGATAATTATTTGCCTTTTCTTTCACTAATAAGAAAATCTGTAAAAAGTGATAGAATCATACATTGACGGACATTGCACTTTTACTGCTTATGCTTTATTTTGTAAGAAAATAGATGTGATAATAAGTAATAAATTTTAGTTACTTGAGAACAAAATGTTATGCATTTATGAGAAAAGTGTGCAGTTGAATTGTAGAATTGTGAAGACATGAGAAGAAAAGAGACAATATTTATTTATTGTGTATCTACATTTACTTAAATGTTTAAATATTGTTGAGAAGAAATCAGAATTCTTAACAGGTTAGGACTACAAATCTCCCTCACGTACCAGACTCGTCAAAGTATGGCAAGAGGTCAACGAATTTTCTAGTTTAAAACAATAACTTACGGAAACTTATTCCAATCAATTGCCGGCGTAAGTGATTAAGAGTTTAATTTCCAGGAGAAAGGGAACTCACCTTCGCTGAAGATCTCGCAAGATCTATCTTCGGAAGACACCCAGAGTTCGGGGGTGGGTCCGCGACGTCCAGCAAAAAGCGTCTTCGCGAGTTCCACTCGCGGGAAAGAAAACAGAAACTCCTGGAGAAAGGAGTCTCGGGGAAAAACGGGATAAGTCGCGCAGGGCGAAAGAAAGCGGAGAAAGGGGATGGCCGTCGAGGGGAGGAAGTGTTGACCGGCACCTCGACCTTGAGGAACCTCCTGCTGATCCTAAGAGCCAAGGTCAGTCGCGGCTATCCATCGCGAGAACCCGAGGAAGCTGGGCTCGTTCGTGAACTATTCTACTCGTGATCTTCAGGATCTGCGAGCATCGTTCCTCGATCTTCTTGCAGAGTTTACGGGGCGGGACAAAACTATCCCTGCCAGGGGAACAATGGGGAGAAACTGGCGAGTCAAACGCAAAGCTGAGATGACAAATGAAAGGAGATCTCTCGTCGCGAGGGAGCCGGGAGAGAACTGTTTCATTTGTAGCGGGCTCTGTCGTTCTCTTCGTCGTGTCGCCGGTTCTTCGGGCTTGTCTTTCTCGGTCGCCATATTTTCTATTAAAAAACAGCTCTGATGCGTCTACGTCGAATAGCTGTTGCTGCAGCGTGAAATTCTTCCTGGCATTTGCATTTATTTCCCAACATAAATTCTTAACACTTAGACGACCGCATGTTATTTCCCGTAGGCTTACTCTAAGACCGGCGATGTTCTCGTTTGGAAAGGAAATTAAAAGGAAATTAAAAATGTATTAACCTTCTAACTAATATATTATAAAGCTAGATTTTAAAATAAGTTTAGTAATTCCGCAGACTATGATATTTTTGAAAACAAGTTCCTTTATGCAAAGGCGCAGCACAAAAGTTACGAACTTGTTTTCTTTCTTTTCAGAGAAAAGAGATAAAAACGAGACATCTCGTTGCTGGTCTTTCACGTCTCAGCATTGGAACACGAGAAATTTCGTGATCAGTCGTTTAAGTGTTAAGATGCGCTTCTTGTAAAATTAGAAGGCTCGGACTGTATTTTTCTCGCAGCTACGATTCTATCCTTAGTCTCTTGGACTTGTTCATGCTGAAACGAAGGAAAACCATTGCAGACCTTTTATTTATTTATGAAATTGTTTGAAAAATATTGAGTTGGCGAATAAATTCGTAGAGTATCCGTTTTTGTTGTATAACGACTTGTGCACTAATTAGCAAAGTCAGTAAGCTATTCAAAAGATCTTTGTTAACTCTACTAAACTGTTATATTCGCTTCAACAAATAATTTAATTTTTCATGATTTTTTAGGCTTAGAAATGAAATATCCAAAAGGCGAAAATCAGCATTTTCGACATATGCTACTGCTCGCTTTTCATCGATTAATTAACGCACAAGACGTTATAAAACAAAAACGAATTTATTCACCAACCCAATATAATTGACTGCTCAACATATTCTCTAGTTGTTAAATCATAAACATTCCACCGATTTTCATCATCAGGAATCACATAAAAATGTGTTTCTTCGTTTAATGACGTTCGTATAGTAAAATTAATGCTGTAGTATTTTAAAATTCTTTTTGCATTTTCACTATTCTCTGCTTCGTTTATTCATTTCTGTTATAAATGCATAAAATCCGCAGTATAGTTGTAATAGAACTACATTGGCTTCTCAAAGCTGCATCACAAGGACGACGAGGACGGCGAACGAGTTCAGCAAAAAACTTGATTTCTTCGGAAGCACCTTGCGCCATTTTATCAATTCCATTATATCTGTTATTAAATCTTGTACTCCTTAATGCTTATTTTTCCCGGATAAGGTGTAATAAAATATAATAAAATGGGAATCGAAAGCAACCGGATTGCCTGTCTTGATCGCCCAAGATAGCGTAATTAACCCTTACAGTGCCGAACAACTATATATCGATGCTGACTACATTTGAGCGAAGTACGTGTTCTGAATATTCTTAATAAATAAAGCTTTTATTTCTCAGCGTGCACTTTTATAAATTATCTAATTATAAATTTTAATAAAATCTTTACAACTGTTTCCTCGTAGCTTATGAAATCGCATCGACTAGGCTTGGTATTGTTCGCTTTGACGTAATATATATTTTCGGCGGACACTAGACGGGTTAACGAGAAAAAAAAAGGGAATCCGAAAATGCAATGGACAAATTAGGAAAGAACGCGCAACAATCGAGTTTGCTTCGGCACGACCGGGAGGATTGCAATGTGACTGGCCGTAAACGGCGCTGACTTCGACCAGCCAGGAACATGTTAATTAGCGGTAATTAAGGCGCGCTAGTCGGCCACTATCCGCCTTGGATCGGACGCTTCTGTGTTCCCTCCTTCGACGTGGTTTACCTGTTACCTGGAATCTCTCGTTCGTTCCCGTCGTAGACACGCTCCTCCCGCAGGACACGCGGGAGGCATAATTAATTTAGCTGGCTCGCGGCTTGTTCGCTGAACGATCCTCACGGATAATTAATAATAATAATAATCGTACGGCTTTACTGCGCACGCGTGCGAAGCTGTTAACCCTCGAGCGGAGTTAACGCTGAAGACTGCTTCTTTCCCGTTCCACGCTTCCGCTTCCGTTCGGAGTCCCTCCTGATTCTTCAAACATTTGCGTTTCTTTAGTTGCTCGAGTTGCTTTTCACTGTTGGGAATTTACACTTTGTCCGACAATAGCCGGTCATTCTACTGCACCACAAATACACGAAGCCTCGACGAACGCGCTCTTGTACCTTTGTTGTTTTGTTTACAGGTCGGCCTACATATTCATGTGGTTTTAGTTTCAATTTCAATTCGCCGCATAATAAGTGATTCATTTTTTGAAAATCATCGAATGCCAAGTTAACAAGAAAGAACAACTCCGACATGTTTCGCTGTACGATTAAATGTATAATGTAGTGTATAATTTTTTGAAAATTACGCAATGTCAAGACAATGAAAATAAGCATTTAGGGTGTAATCGTGTAGCAAAACGTGTCGGAGATGTTCACAATTGTTAACTTGACACTCCATAGTTTTCAAGTGTTTGATCACTTTATTACTATCGAGACGTAATTGTTAGGTAATTATTATTCGAGCAAATTAAAGGGGAATTAAAACCGCACGAAATTATGGACCGACCTATTAACTTGAAAATATATTGTCGTTACTATTATACACTCAGTTCTAGTCATTTGTTCACCATCATTAAATGAATTATCGAGTATCGTTCCAACTCTTCTTTCCGTTGTCCTTTATTTTTCCACCAATTATTATATAAATAATTAACTCTAAATAAAAAGTAAAAAATATATAATAAAATATACTCATTATTTGTAAAAGACTATAAACCCCTATTTTCAATAAATTCTTTGCACCTATTATTTACACGATATTAACAAATGGTTAATACAGTACGTGTAGATACACGTGGCATTCGCTGCTTTTAGCGACAAGCTTGCAATAGTCGCGTGTGTAGTATCTCTAAAATCAATCTAAGAGCTGTGAGTTAAGAGTTAAGTTCCAAGAATCTAGTCCAAAGATTGTCTGTAGTGTATCGGTTTGCTAATTAACGCTAACCGTGTTTTGCTCGCTAGACAAACAATTGGACGAAGTCGCGCGACGAAACGGTTCGATTTGTCGGACTTGTGTCGACGTTTGCGATTAATATTTAATAATAATATCTTAATAATAATATTTATTTACGGGCTAAAGCCCTCTAGTTTACAGTAAGCAAAAGGAGTATACAAATTAACATAGTGCTGCGAGATTTTTTACGTGATAATATTTAATATTAATGAAATGACCGATTCGGCAATACTTATTCTGCAATTATTGAAATTATGAAGACACATCCTCCGGAAACCATTCGATAAATATCAATATAAAAAATAGAAAAAAATCTAAATAGCTTAAATACTCTAATTCGTATAAGGCAACACGGACGAATCACTTATTAACGCCCGTTACAGTTAGCATTAACACAGTACTTGTATCTAACGCGTTCCTTGTCGAACTGCAATTCTTCAAGTGTCATTACTAACTTATGTGTACCTAGAAGGGTGTTGCAAAGTGTATCAAACATATAATGTTGGCGTAACTTGAAAGACAATGTTGCCGAACGTGTAATAAACGAGTAAATGTAATTTTAACGATAGAATAGAAGGTTAATGAAACAAATAAAGAAGCGAAACAAAATTTATTTGACGTAGAAACATGTGGCAGAACACGTGTTACGAAAAATGAAGAAATAGGTCGAATAAAATGGATGAGTGATATACGATACGAATTAATGCCATAAAACCACGTATGTTGTATTCAGTAATGTTTTGTATTATTAAATGGAGCGATTAAATTATTTATGTCATTTAAGTAATTAAAAGTTTCCGCGACAGATTAAAACTGCATTATATTACGTAGCATGC
Source organism: Augochlorella aurata (assembly GCA_028455555.1). Taxonomy (NCBI): domain Eukaryota; kingdom Metazoa; phylum Arthropoda; class Insecta; order Hymenoptera; family Halictidae; genus Augochlorella; species Augochlorella aurata. The sequence continues at coordinate 1,343,156 of CM052154.1, forward strand.
GGTCGTTTGACGAGGTTTTCTTATCTCGCATTACCACGACTTCCTTGAAGAAATTTAATTATTTTAATATATGGTACGAAAAAAATTTACTCACTTTGCTACGATGCCAGCGTTAATAAAAGAAGTTTTAATAGCACGCGGCGGGTATATCGACGGAAAGAGAATTTAATTGTTTTTCTGTTATCATCGGTGAGATATTAAATACCTTACTGCTAGAATACATCCTCTGATATAGTCCCAGCTGAATAAAAAAAAATAATGATATTCATTAATGATTGCACAATGTTTTTTTTAGACAACTATGTTAATTAAGAAAGCGGCGACATAGTTATGGGAAGGGAGTACGTTCGATCAGAGTACTTGTACACTAATTGCGCTGGGATTGTCCAGAAGATTGGGTTATAGTTTAGGAACAAACGATCTGCATCGGAATGACGCGCGGCGCGGCTAAGGACTATGAAAAAGGGAGAGGAGAGCAGAGAAACGTATAAAGGAGACAGAGTCGTTAACCGGAGGGTAACAGTGCCAGCGGCTCGGGAACAATAAGAAATCATAGGAGCCAGGGAACGGAGAACGAGAAACGAGGCATACGGCATCGGAGCCTCACGGCTGCCATATTTCTTCCATTCCACGAATCCCGGGGACATTGATAACCGATCGATTAATTCGAGCGGAGTCCCACGTCCATCGCCTCGATCGCCCCGATCGCCTCGATCGCGTCCTGCGCCCGTTCCTTTTTTCCGCGGTGTTCGGGGGGCCTTCCTCCTTAAGTCAGGTCGCAGCAAGATGGCCGCGGGCCCCGGTAAATAAGCGACTGTCATCTGACGCCCGCAAAAACCGGATACACCGCGCCAGACTGGTCTCCGTTCTTCCTCTTCTCCTTCTCCTAGCTCTCCGTCTCTCTCCATCTCTCTCCCGTTCCCTTTACCGATCTCCGTCGCTCCGCTCTCTCACCCTTGCTTTTATTCCCTTTCGTTTCGTTCATTCCCTCCCCCTTTATCCCCTCCCGCCGTCGCGTCGGTCTCTTCGCTATCTGTTCTTCATTTTGTCTCCGTCCAGCTTCTCTTTTTATTCCCCTCTCTCTCTCTCTCTTTCTCTCTCCCCCCTGCGCAGCCTCCTCCTCCTCCTCCTACTCCTCTTCTTCTTCGTCTTCTTCGCCTCTCCTCGCCGGTGTGTTCCGTCGCGATGCACTGAGGATTAATTACAAAAAATCCGCGGCGACGCGAATTGGAAACGTCGTTCCACGAACCAACGACGGAAAGAACGGGGCAAGAGAGGAGAGAGTTTTTGGGCACCCCGTGGAAGATGGCCCCAATAAGCGATCGATTATCGGCCGACGGCCGCCGGCCGAGCCCCGACGCGACAGATGTCCGCCAGCAACTTTCTCCCGTCGATCCTGATTGAAATCGAAATCCCGAGGACTCGATGCCGGTCTGGACGGCTCCTGCGGGACGCTGCCATCGCGAATTCCTGCACAATTAGCTCTAGACCGAACGGTCTCCGCGGTCTCTCAAACCGCTTTGCAAAGCGGTTCGGTATACTTCCAGCGTGATAGATCGAACTTCGCCGATATAAATTGCACTCTCGCGCTTTGGTTACTACGTGTACACTCCATCGGTGCAAATCGCGAAGAAGGAGCCGCGCTGGAAGGCGGTTAGGTAACCTATACGATTGACCTATAAGTTCAGGTGACCTTACTTTGCCTTCAGACGTAGAATGCCTCGACGAGACCACCTTCTGGCAAACTCGAATCTATCAGCTCGCAACGCAGTCGACGAGTTTACTTCGAATTTGTGGATTCGGTGTCGGGTAGCGCGGGCTACGGAACGGTTAGGGGTGCGATCGCGGATGTCCTCGGCCTCGTCAAGGCCGGCCACGATCTCGTTGACGATCGCAGTCGGAAACATTAGCCGGAAAGAAGAACGCCGCGAGAGAGAGAGTCTCGTTCCGAGGGAAGCTAGGATCCTTTATTTTTCGGCAATTTCGAGACAAATGGTCGGGTGTCTTGACGGGCCATTATAATGACATTAGCGGGGTCCCGGCGGGGCGCTCGGCAAAGGGAAACGGCAGTCGATTTCGTCGGGGCTTCATAAATTTCGTCCCGCCGCGTTCCCGTTTTCGGCACGGCAGAATTTATAATATTCCAGATATCCTTCGCAACTCGCGATAAACTCTCGATCGTTGCCGCCGAATTACCCGGGTTAGGTCGCGATCTCCAGTATACACTGCCAGGTGGATAGAAATCGGGTAGAAAGAGGGGCGGGGAACGTCTCCGGAGTTTTTGGTGGCGGCGGGCCGGGTCTTGACAGTGGAATTGGGAGGAATTAAAAACGAAGGGAAATAAAGGCAAAAGGCAGAGCGACGAGGAGACGCGCTTTGCCGGTTGCTTTGTGATGTTCCCAGAGGCCGCTCCTTCCCACTTGTTCCACCCAGTCCTTCTCTCTCTCTCCCTGTCCCCCTTTCTCTCTCCCTATCTCGTTCTCTCTCCTTGTCCGGTCTCCGTCTCCTGTCCCTTTTCGTCGTCGCGACCAGCCTCGGTCCCGCGTACGTTCATGCAGCGAGGAACTAATTTGAGTCGAGTGCTAGCCGTCCCTCGCACGGCAAAAACTAATCACCCCCGTGCGCGCCCCCTCTTAACGTCGATTACCATTTCTAATTCGCCTATCGTGAATTAATACGCCGATTCCGCGGGGCTCGCCGCGCCCCTCCTCGTCCCCTCGTCCCAACGGCCCGCCACGATTCCTGCTTTCCACCGGTTCATATCAATATGGAGGGATTCTTGGATCCCGATCTTAATTCCGGTCCTAATAGAACCCTTTTTTACCTGTCGGTTGGGTGCGCGCGCGCACCCTGTCGATTGGACGGTTTGTTCTTTCGATCGGTCTCGGCCTCTCCCGACACGATCGCTTTATAATGTGTCTATCCTGCGAACCGTGCTCCGCGAAAGCGTTCAACTAGATCGAACGTTACCAGATCGACGAACAGCAATTTCTCCGATCCGGGTTAGAAATTCGTAGAATCCGAATGGTTCTCGAGGCCAGGACCATTTCAACGCTTCACGGTCCGCTGATGATTGATGACGGATCTCGCGGAGCTACGCTGATTTACGGAGCTGAATGGGCGAAGACGCGTCTCGTTTAAACCCGGCCGACGTAAAAACTAATAACCACCGCACGATAAATTTTACTTCTAATATTTATGGAAGTTCGAAGCGCACGCTGGAGTTTCCCCCCGAAGCGTTTTCCGTTCTTACGCGTGGATTCCAGAATGTTTAGTATTCGAATTGATCGAAGGTGGAAGTCAATCGTCTCGGGGATTTGGAAACGCGCTAACTGGCGAGTCCAGTTTGGTTAATTGATCGATGACCTCATTATGCACCGTTGCAACGAATAATTCGACCGTCGGGCGATGGAACGGTTGGTGGAACGGTGTTCGATCGCAGCGCCGGAGGTGGGTGGAGAGGTCCGTCCGAGGGCCAGTATTAACGATAATTAGACAATTAATTCCTCGTCCCGGACGAACGGAGGAGATCGCCCGACCGGGCGACCGAGACACAGCCGACTATAAATTCACCAATTATCGCTCTAACGCGTAATTGGGCCGATCTTCCGCCTGAAACTTTGTGGGAAAGCAGTCGACCGCGACATTGGCGCCAATTTGCTGATTGCATTAACAGGCTAATTGGTCTTGCGTGGACGATCATCGCTCGACGATCGATCGCCCGCGCTGCTCGCAACGCTTCGGATTTCCACGCTCCGCGTAGAACGTTTTATCCGCCGCGACGTTTCATCCTGCGCGGGGATCAAGAATCGAGTTTCTGGATCGAGGACCACCTTCGCTGGAACGCGAAGCCTTCTCCAGGACTTTCCAGGAAGCCTTTTACTCCCGCCGAAACGTTCGTCCCCGAAATGCCGTGGATCTTTAAAGAACCCGGAGCCCTTCCTAGACGGCCGACCGATCGATGCATTCCACCGTCGATCCTGATGATCCCCAAATTCCTCGATCTGGTTCTACAAACATTGCCGAACCACTCCCCGCTCGAGTGCAAATTCAATTAGCGAGCAAACTATCTCCTTGCTCCGCTCACATCGGACGTGATTTTTTAATTGGATCCACGAGATATCCTTCGGTCCGCTACGAAATAGTTGAGCCATCGTCCTCGCAGCAGCGAGTCTTTTCGGAGAAAGGCGATCGGATGGCCGGGGAGACTGCTTAGGCTCGCACAGCCCTAAATCCCGGGTCAACTCGACGCTCTCCGCGGCCGATTACATTCAAATTACACGAGCGGCACTCGGGGAGAAACAAAAAGGAAAACGGTCCGAAAGTTCATCGACTGCTGGGCGTAACTCAGAAGCGCGATCCCGGAGCAAAACGGCGCGGCGCGGCACGGAGCTGTTGGGAGCCGAGCGGACCGGACCGGAGGTCGACGCGAAAAAAGGAAAGCGACAGAGGAGAGACACCGCGCGGGGCAGCGAGCAGAAATAAGAAAGGAAGGAAATAGAGGCGCTTTGGCTAGAGAGGAGAAAAGGTGGAGAAGCTAAAAAGAGAAGAGGCGCCGGGAGCGGGGGGAGGGGGGGGGGTGGCGGAGAGATTGAAAAAGGAGAGGAACGAACGGAGGAAAGACGAAATCGTTTCGCGGAGGCGAACAGTAGCAGTATCCTTTCAACCCGGAGGAACCGCCCTCTCTCCTCCTGCCCTCGGTGGCGGCAGCATCCCTATTTTTTCCAGGTCGAGCAGAGACGAAGAAGACGAAGGCAGAGGCGAAAGCAAAGACGAAGGCAAATACGAAGGGCAAGGTGAAGACGAAGGCGAAGCGGGGCGGGCCGTAGCGGAGCCGCTTCTTAAATTCAGCCTTGCCTCGACCAGGGCTGTAAAAGCTCGCGCGCGGGTGCTTTACGAGTGTGAATAGACGGCCGTCCAATTATGCGGCTTAATTTAAATGGGATAATTGCGTCCAGAGAGAGAGAGGCCGGCCCCGACAGTCCCGGCGTGTTCTGCCTCGCGTGGATATTTCGCCGCGCGTGTATTTGGGGCGCGCGCGGCCCACCGACGAGTCTCTAAGCCCGTGTGGGGTGTGTTTTACACGAGGATCATCAAATGTACGTGTAATTGGATCGCTCTCGGGAAATATTCGTTCGGTTTAACAGCGGCCGGAGCGCAGTTCGCGCTCACTCTACGCCGTGTATTTATTTTAACGGGTTTCTTCCTCGCGCTCGCGTCGTCCGCCTCTACCGTCTCTCTCCCAGTCTCGTATTCTTTCGGCTTTTATTGCTATTCAAATGATGCGCACTCGAATGTTCGACTCGCGTACCTCGCGTTACGTTCCTTTTGCTCGGATGCACTGCAACTCGAAACCCGATAGCGTTCAGGTAATGTAACGATCGGCATTCGCGGGTTTTTGTTCGGGCAGTCTTCCAAGCCTTCCTCGAGCTCCCGGTTTTTCAGTCGGTGTTGATAGGACGAATTGTATTCCAAATGAACGGAAGTCTATCGATAGAACTGTCAAACGACAGCGTCATCGAAGAAAAGAATTTATTGGGATCTTAACCCTAGAACGACCCCCTTCTATTTTTCGGCATATGTGACATCGTGGGAGCTGCGGGCGACTCAAAATAAAATCTTAATAATCAAAATGTTATGTATTATTTTCAAAACATAAAGTATGAAAGACAAGGAAAAGTTCAATGTTTTAGTATTTATTTACCCGTTTGCAGACAATTGAAAAATGTCGCAGGATCAACCCGGCAACCCTACCGGGTTGTTCTAGGGTTAATAAACGTAACGCAGAAATATATTTAGCGATCGACCCGGTCACAGTGTGCGTATCCCGTGTGTCCGATACAACGGTTTCGGCTCGACCGACTACTTGTTACAGCGCGTTTCGGTAATATCTACGAGCGCGTCTGTGCTGTTCGACTGTTGTGCACTAATCGTGCTCGAAAGATAACGTCGTTGTCGTCTTTCCAACGGAAACAATTAATTGGCGGAGACTGCAGACCTCGTTCGAGAGCAACCGATCCTCTGAATCGGTTCGGTGTGAATGAAAGGTCGCCAGGTAGCGGCGGCCTAGGTGTCGATAACACCTAACGGTATTGACGAGCGCACGAGCCACGGATTTCAAGTTGGGCATCGGTTTCTTGTTTTCACCTCTCCCTCTCCGGTGGAAGCGTAGGAGGCAGCCGCCTCGCCTCCTCTTCCCGTCCCGTTTTTGCCGCACCGTCGAGGAAACCCGAGCCACGGATGTTACGAATTGAATTTTCACGCCGAGCCTCGATCGAACGGCTCCCGGTGCACCTTTCTGGCCCTGTTTTTCCTCCGCTATTTATTCGATAGACAAACCTCAACCTACATTTTAACTGGACAACTTCGCTGCATTCTCCGAGACGATCGATCGCTCTCGATGGAAACGGTATAGCGATGCTTATATCGCGTTATCCAACGAAGGCGGAATTTTCAATATGCGTTCGACTTATGCGCCAAACGTATTTATGCCGATGTGACGGAAAATAATGCTTTTGTTTTTCTACAAGCTATTTCCAAATTTTGCGTCTATGTTTGATATATGCGTCTGATGATTGCCGCTTCGGAAGCAATCTGGGCGCATACTCGTTGTGGGTAATTTCATGTACGTATGAAAATGTTAAAAAAATTTCATTCCTCTTCTGAGGGAGACGAAAATTTAATGGAGAGTGTGGCAAATTGCTCCGTTTTATATGGCAGTAGTAATAGTGGTCCGTCGTACAACATTATTAGGAAAAAAGTAAAGTGTACAACATCGCTATTAAGCAGATGCGACATTAAATAAACAAGTAAACAAAACGTAACAGTGTTTATAACAATCAGATACACAAAGAAAATATGGATGGAAATAGCAGAAGCAAAATATAAAGTCTTCAATATTATTAACAAACTAGAAATAAAACCTACATTAAAAAATTCATATAGCTAAGCATCTAGCAACGTTACTTACAATTATATAAAATTGTACAATTGGAAATAAAAATTATATTTTAAAAGTTAAGTTACCTTAATGATAAGAGTAACGTCTCTATTGGTGAAATCAGATTTTTCACCCTTCTAGATGGTATGTTTTGTAAATTATTGCTAACAAGAGTTGAGATAAAATTGGTCTGTTCTTTACCGAATCAAAAAATTCTGTCTACATGCCTCCTAATCTTACATATTAATTATACATATCTACATCTTTCATATGCTTTCTTGTTCTCTTTTGCTTCTTTTAACGGTAGCGAAACAGCTCGAAAAAGTAATTTCGCCTTCTCTACGCACACTGTTTTATCTGATAGGTGGCATTGTACTGAATAATAAATTCATCGTACGCAAATGATATGCGAAGCATGCGTCTGGTTGCACGCGTATGACGCTAACAGAAACTATCGTCTGCGTACGGACGTTGCGTCTAATCGCGAGCGGCGAACGTGTACGTCCGACGCTCATAGGGAATCGTACCTTTAAGAAATATGCTAGTTGAGGGGTTTTGGTCACGAGACCGTTCGAACGCGGAGCGATAATTCCATCGGGCGAGGTTCCGCGTGCACCGGTTTGCGCAGGGGGAAATTAAGCACAGTCATATTCGCAATTAGAACGCGGGCCAAGTTCGCTCGTTTGCGGATTGTGCCGTGTAATCTCGCTGTCCCTTCTCCATCGCGGCGGGGAATCCCCTTTCCCTCGTGACTCGCGATTTTTCGCGTCCTCGAGACGATCGTTAGGCGAGTTATCAGTGTTATCCCCGGGATTCCCGGCGCTTCTCGAATTATTCGGGGATGATCGATGGGATCTGCCGCGGAACGGTGTCCGGTCGAAAATCGAACTCGTCGGATCCTACGATTGCTACGTGTCCTGCGGATTCTAAGGAGCAACATCCGGTCGAAGGATGGAATCTTAACGACGCCAAAAGAATTTCGAGCAATTACTCGGAGCCTATTTTCTAAGGAAGGAACTAATTGATCCACGGAGAGGTATTCGAGTGCCACGGATCCATCGATCGACGTCGCGAACGGTACTTCGCCGCGCGCCATGGCGAGGAGAATCGAGTCCGTTGACTCCCGGCGTCTTTCCGGCCTCCAGGAAAGCCGACGACTTTGAACTCCGCGCGCCAAGAAAATTCCATTTCCCTCTATGGGAAACCCACTCGTCGAATCGTGGAGCAGTAATTAGCACCGGTGTATATGGGAATAGGAAAAGACGCGCAGAAGCCGGAGATCGCTGCATCGATAGCCTCGAGAGCGGTCGCCATCATTGACGAGCCATCTTCTGGCCTTAATCGCGTCTATTAATTTCATTGAAAAGCCCGGCTCGTAAATCGATCCAGAGCCGAGTAAGAAGCCTCTCGGGGATCCATGGATCCGGCTACAAAGAAGACGGTCCCGCCTCGCGAGCATCTGTCGACGGTTTCGAGAGGGCGCGAGGAATTCCGAAAATTACGTCAACGGAGATCATCGACGGAGTTTCTTTGCCCCCTGTTAATCGATCGTTTTTGATCGGGCAATCCACCGCGAGCGGTCGATGGGACGGGGTGGGATGCGGGCAGATGGTCGAGGGCGATCCCCGCCTAAAATGCCACCGAGTTTTTTTCATCCTTGGACTTCTTTAGAATACTATCTCTGCGGGGACGGGATTACTTAAGGGCTGGCCCAGAGGAGACGCGATTCCGCGCCGTATCCTTTCAGAATTTTAGTTCCAATTCCAGTTGCCGCAAAAGGACGAGGAATGTGCGAGGGCAAACTCAATGTCTACCTGGAGACAGCCGGCCGGAACGCCGCGCGGCATCCTAATTTTATTTCGGACCGTTTTCAGCTCATTTCGGCCCGGGGAGCCGCGCGACTGTCCGGTCGTTAAGGGTCTCTTACGCGGCTGTCGCTAATTTCACCTTCGAATTCGTCTCACGGTGCACCGTGGACCTCGACTGCACGATCCCATTTCGCTCGGCAATTACCGCGAGCACGGCGTTCGGTGTGGACGGCTCTTCGATTTATTCGCTTCGAGATTCGCATTCCATCGAACTAGAAAAGTCCGATCGCAGAGGAATTTCGAGTTCGGAAATCGCTCCGTAAGATTAGCCGTCAGGACTCGAAACGACGTTATTGCGGTGCAAGAGGAGCTAGCCGAAATCGCATCGACAGACGGAGGAGGGAGCGGTTCGGTGCAACGGCCGCCCCCAACCCCTTTTAAAACATTGAAGCTCCTTCGGAAATGACGAAACCCTCCGGCGCGGCGGAGGAGCGTCGAGAAAAAAGGCAGAGCCGGATGAGATCCTGGATTCGGTGACACCCGGCTGCGGTCCGAGGAGAGAGAAGACGGGGTTGGAGTGACCGGGGTGATCGGGGAGGCGGTGATGGCGGCAGCTCCTGGCCTGGAGGGCTGGAGGGACCTGGAAGTCAACCCTCGGGCGGGGTTGCCCCTCGGCGCGAAGGACCGCTGGCCTCTCTGGAGTCCCAAAGCGGCTCCTGTCTGGCTCCTTTTCGCGCGTTTCCTCTCTCGTCCACCTTCGGGACTCCTTCCTCGGCTCGCTTTCCATCTCCTGGAGGGGGTCGGGATTTTTTCAGACTTGCGCCTGCGATGGGTGGAAACCGGGCAGCTCCGGTCTCGACCAATCGAGATGCGGCAGCCGGTTACGCCTCTGAGTGCGCCGACCGAGCCAGGCAGCCTTCCTCATCGACCTCACCGCGGCCGGTCCTCTCTCGCTCGCTCTCCCTCGCTCTCTCAGCCCCCGCTTTCTGCCTTTCCCTCCTATCGATCCTCTTCGTCCCACTAGGCCGGCCCAGTCGCTTCCTCGTCGCTCCTCCTCGATTAGCTACTAGCTTCTCGCTTCGAAGACACCACGCTAGACTCTTCTACAAAGACCCTTTTTTCAGAATTCGAGCCCTTGCGCTCTCCTCTACCGCTACTCTTTCGCTACCGAATCCAAAATAACGCGACAAAGAATCTCGAGCCTTTCCCTTTGTCTTCTCTTTCCGAGAAGTTTATTACCACTCTTCCAGAAAACTCCCAAAGAACCCCTGCGGAAGCTGACCTAGGCACTCTAATTACCTCGCACCTCGAGTACAGGGGTCGTTGAACCGTATTCGCTATCGGAAAGTCGCTTGAAAGGTTAACGAAGAAGCTGAGATCAGGTGATTCTGGAGAAAATGCTATGGAAATCGCGGATGTTCCCCGCGACGTCTACTCCCCGGCTGGTCATTATTCAGCGTGGAAATCAAGATCGGTGTCCGGGACTGCCCCCTACCCGGAGACCGGCACCCCGAGCAACGGGCTGCAGCTGCACAGGTGTGGCAGCATCGACCCTCCACCCCTAGGGTGGAGGGGGGAAGGTTTCATGATGGCAGAGAGGTGCGCATGGCCGCTTTTCGCGTCGCGGACGAGACAGGAGAGAGAGCCAACTCTCTCTCCGAGAGGGCCATCGGGAGGGCCAACCCCTCGTTCGAGGGGTGCGGCCGCCCATCCTGGTCCAAGGCGTAAGTCTGCGGATCAACCGAGCAACCGAGCCCCCCATCGCGCGTCGCGTGCTTCCCGTCTTCCTCGCGGCGGAGTTCGCGGCACGAAAGCCGCGGAAACGAGTTTTAATTAATCACGAGTCCTTCGGCCCTTGCGCCATCTGCGAAGGATCCTCCGGCGAGCGACACCGCGAGACCCGGACAAAAACCGATCCTCCAACGAGCACCGAATCTATGGACCCGTTTTTCAGCGGCAGTTTTCCTCTCGAAAACCAAACCGCCTCTCGCACTTACCGTTCCTAGTTTTCGAAATGCTTGAATCTCTCCTATTTCGAAAACCGAGCGACTTCGTCCTCTCGCGTGCTAAAGAAAATCGGTGGAAACTTTGAAGAACGAAGCAGGTACTCGTTTCTACGGTCGGATGCTATTTAGCGCGATTGATCGCGGTTAAGCACCGAGTGTGCTTAACGCCAAGGACGATCGGGGCATAAAGGATACGTAGAACCGGGGACCGTCTGAAAGTGGTGTAGTTTTGTAATTGGAAAGGACAGCAACCTTCATTTCTCTCGGCACGAGAGCTCGAGAGTCTAATTAACGATAATAGTCTTGAGCAAAATTCATCCGCAGGGCGGGTCATAAAATGGTAAGCACGTCGATGTACACCGGCGGCAAAAACGCCTCCATTTTCCTTGCGGTGCAGGGCGCCGGAGGAAGAGAGGTCCTCGTAGGTGGATCGAACCGGGCTGCTGGACCTCCGCGATACCTAGAGGGATGATGTAACGAGGTGCGCATGTTCCCGGGGAGAGGGTGCACGCCCTCTCGTGCAATTTCATTTTCTAAATGAGCAACCCAACCCTCCGGGAGGAATGGGGTGTGTACCGGCCTCGGCATCGCCTGCAATCGAAACTGCATATCCATTTAATTAATTATGCATGAGGCCCGGCGCGTCTCGCCAGCCGGGGTTGCGGATCCCCGTTATCAGCGATTCGTGGACTGCGCGGGTGGATTCGGGAAAAAATGGGCGGCGTGCGTGCGAAGCGGAATTCTCGCGAAACGTTCGCGTGGAATTCTAATCGAGTAATCAAGGAACGCCCTTTTCTGCCGAAACGGGAATTCGACGAATGGCCGAGGAACGGGGAGCCCTTCGAGACTCGGAAAGAAACGAGGCGCGGAGGTCTAGGTTAGGCGTTGTCTCTTCTTAGGAGCGTTCTTTCAGGAGCAAAGAGCTACCGAGCGAAGAAATAGCTTAGTTGGAAAAGTTGACGGTCGTCTAACCCTGACCTGTGCCAACGGCCACGGGAATGTCGTCTATTTCCCTTTCAACATGGCGAGCCCTTTTCGAGGATCGGTTCAGAAGGCTCCTCCGATCTTCCTTCCCGTACGATTCTCTCTCTCTCTCTCTCTCTCTCTCTCTCTCTCTTTCTCTCTCTTTCTCTCCTCTCCCGGCCGGATTCGTTTCTCATTAATCTCCGTCTCCACCCTTTTGCTCTGTTTCAAGATTTCTTGTTACCCGGCCGGCCGCCTCTTTCGCCCTCCTCCCTGCCTCTTCCTCTCCCGTACGGTGGCAACATGGCCGACCAGAACCGACCAACGAGCACCATCCGGACGATTCGTCCCGGGATTTTTCAAATTTCGCCCGTCTCGTCCGGTCGATTGGTCGGTGAAAACCGGCGGAGGAAGATGGCCGCGATCCTGGACCAACAAGCTCGATCAATGCCGCCGATGGTTTCCAGGGTTTCGAGGCGGTTTCCTTTGCTATCCGGCATACACGACAGGAATATGAATCCTGGAGCGTGTCGGTGTCCTCCATTGCAAAATCCCTTCGTTCTCTTTCTTCTAAATTCAACGGACTTCTTCAGCTTCCTCATCGGCACCTTTGTGTCCACCGAAACCGATCCTTCGTCGTCTTTATCCTCTATGAACGTTCCTAAAACCATCCAGGCGTGATCTTCGTCGTTGGCCCAGGTATCTCGCTGGTTCAGAGACTCTCGACTGGTCCCGGAAGGATCCCGCTCGCGCAACCTTCGAATAAAGGTCACCGCGTTAACCTGAAGAGAACAGGTGTCGAAAAAACGGTCTGCCGAAGAGATAGACGCGTCGGCCAGCCGGGTTTGTCGGTTTGTCGGTCGTTCCCGTCGCGGAGCCAGCAACAGAAAACAAAAAAGCTCCCCTCTCTCCTTTCTTCGAGGATGGCCTTGAACTTCGAGGGAGTCTCTCGCTGGCCGAAAAACCGTGTCGCAGTTTTTCCTCCGGCCAGCAACGACGCCGCCGGCAGCTCTACGAGCACGAATCACCGGGCGAAACGGCTCTTCTTACAGGCTACTTGTTAGGTAGCTCAGAAGGTGGGACAAACTCCCCCTTGAACCTAACCGGCCACCCTCCCGCGTCTTCCTCTACTTGGTCCCGCGACTTGGCGATAAGATTTCTGGTTATAGCTTGTTTTTCAAGCGCGCCGCGGGGGTCGACGCCGACCACGGTTCTTCGCCTAATTCCTTTCCGGGGGTTGCGATCTGGTCGGGTAGAGCTGTCGGCAGGGGTGCACTAGGTTCTCCTAGGTCAGCGTAATTCGGTTCCGATTCCTCGACGCGAAACGCTAAGCAATCAAATCGCGTTCGCTGTATTCAGAGTATTGGGAATTCTGGGATCTCGGCGATCCGCGCCGATATTGGGAAATACTACTGATCATTGATAAAGGTACACGGGGACGTTGACAGTTGAAAGTAGTATTTTAGCGCAATGAAAAGAGTATTCTCTAAAGTTAGGAAGTTTCGTTTTAGATGGTACGAGGAAGTCCACTAAGACCATCTCCTAATTTTCTGTACAAGAACTGACCTATGCTGCAGCTGCTAGCTGCAGACGTTTAAGAAAGTGGAGCATCTCTAGTCCAGTGACCCTGTAACCGTGACCATCAACCCCCTTCTAGTCTGCCTCCACCCTCGGCGATAAGATTTGTGGTTATAGCTCTTTTCTGGACCACGCCGAGGGGGTCGATGACGTCGCTTCCTGCTGGGTGCCTTTTTACAGCGACACCATTGGAGGGATGTTCGACGATCAAGTTCAAAGGAGTTGCTAAACGAGTGGCAACTATTACTCAAGATTTCATTTCTTCCTGCATCTTGTCACGGTTGTGTACTATGCCATTGTTTCCCTGTCACATTGTGCCTTCTGCAAGCGCACAGTGCAATCGGATGACTCTTCGAGTCCTCGGGAGGTCCTCGAAGCTGTGAATAATTGACGAGTGACGAGTAGAAGACAAATGAGAAGGAGATTGGTTCAAGAGATATTTCTGTGCACGCGTCCACCGACCCCTCGTCTCGGTGGGGTGACTTTTTATCCTAGGGACCGTTTTTTCCCTTCCTACGAAGAAATTCCCCAGGAATTCGTGGACCGTTTCAGGGGCGGCTTTTTGCATGATGCCTCGCTATGCTCGTGACCTTTTCCAACCTATTCCTTGACGCGTCTGCCAGCGTGAAATTAAGTTGAACCAGGTCAGGGTTCGGTCTTGCTTCTCCAGCCCTAAGAGCCTTTGCCTATTCAGAGTTCTTTCTGCTTTATCTTGGCGAGATCTCAAGTAGTTGCCCTCAAGAATTCAACCGAGTATGTTTATTTCATATCATTCTAGGAACCAGAGATATGAGTAAGTTGAGAAAGGATATGAAAATGAGCTCACATCTTTTCTAACTTTTTCGTTGTGAGCACTGAATCAAGCGGAAGTGTGAATAATCCAGCACAATTATTTCTAGACTGCGGTCCTTTATGCAAAACAAGAATCGTTAAAGTTAATTGTAAGAAACGTATATTAGATGAAAATATCTTTCTTCCTTTAAAAATTCTAATAAGTTGAAAACAATGTAAAAATATCTTTAAATTACTCTAATGTCTCTACCGTTTTGTATTTGGTCTGTTCAGTTTTGCCATAAACGCATAAAATTTGTAATCCGTATATTGTCAACAACAGGTTCCAAAATTCTTCCAGGATTCTACTATTTTTCGCTACTACAATTCCTTTTTTTTCTCTAATTATTGTGCACTATCTTATTTATCCTAAAATATATTTCCTTTCAAAAATAACGAGACTGCATTCATCAGAACACTGCACAATTTTTATTGCAATTTTAATTGCCCGTAAAACTATTTTTACAATCTTAATAATTATTAAATAATGATTCCAATCTCAGCCATGTTCTCGGGTCTGTTAGTTTTAGTGCTAACGTACTCCATCGTTCACTATTTCTATAACACTAGAACTACGGAACCCTATCGTTTCATAACGATACCAAGATTGGATTTATTTAAACTTCGTACGATTTCTATTAAACATACGCTCGAATAATGAAGATTGTCTAAAAATTACTCATAGATACATTTTTATAATATCAGGAAATGTAAAAGAGAAAACCAGAAACTTAACCGATACGGTAGTTCTAATGTTAACACTTTGACTGATGTGTCACCCATTTATGAATTACGGAACTATTTGTCCAAATTTCTACGCTGATCTATTGTATCCGCCTAAGTCAATTAAGATTCGCAAAACGTAAAAATGTTAAGAAAGAAATGTTGTCATACAACTTAACTTTCCAATATTAATTTGATTAAATAAAATACTTTAAATTTATAAAATTCTTGTGATCGTTGGTGTGACAGTCAAAGTGTGATTCACAAAACTATTCCAGTAGCAACAAATGTTGCTTTCCTTTGGACAATTCTCCATTTTTCTTCCCTCAGTTTTCATAAGCCTTGTACAAAGAGTATTTCATCAGCAAGCTGTTCTCTATGCTCTGATAAGCCAATTATTATTGGTATTTCTATTAAAATATAATAATATACCGTGATAGAGTAACGGAGAGAGAAAGAGGAAGACAGACGGAGAGAGAATGTGGTGGAAGAGAAGGGGTTAAAAAGAGAGAGAGAAAGAGAAGAAAACCCGCCCGCCTCCCCACCCTCGCGTCCTCTCCCTCCCGAGCGCCTCGTTACCCCCACCGACGGCGGCTAGCCACGAGCGAGTCGCGATGTATCGCGCGGAGCGCGGCCGACGATAGCCGAGTAGGTCCGAGCACGGCCGAACGGTTGTTCGAATCGCGACTCCCGCGTCAGTGCTGAAACCGCGTCCGCGGTCCACGGTTCACGATTTCCGGGCCCCGTCGGTTCTGTTTTTTTCCCGAGGCCTGGCTACACCGAGCAAAAACAACGGCGAAAAAAGGCGGAGAAGCACGGTCACCTGTCAACGGTGGGACGACGGTGGAACGGCGCCGATCGGATCTCCATCGATCGCGTTCGAGAGGCCAGCGGAAAAGAGGCTGCGTTTTCCGGGCGCAGCCGGTTTTCGCGCCACTTCTCGTCGCCGGTTAAAATGGCCGCGGTCGCGTCACGTTCGTCGCCGCGGACCTCTTCGTCGGTGTCTCGCGTGTGAACGGGTCGCAGTGTGCACACAGGTTGATTATGCTTGTGTCTGGTGTCGCATGGCGCGTCCGCAAGCCGAAGGTTATCTCTCGGGTGACCCGGTAGACCGACCCAGGTACCCGCCAGGGTTCAGCTGAACTAGGACACTCGGTGCGACGTTCCTCGGACACAGGACGAAGAACATGGACCGTCGACGGTGCATCTTCTACCGTGGCATCGAGTAGACGAAGATAGAGGAAGAGAGAGACAGAAGGAAAATAAGAAGACAGTGACACGATCGGACTTAACGAGGCGTGCGATGACAGTGAGCAGCGTGGTCGACAGGGACAGAGGACCGCGGACTCGTGGACCATCGAAGTAAGTCTGGTGCAGTTTAACGAGTGCAATCACGCGTGTGCAATAGCAAATTCTTAACCTATACGAAACTATAAAAAAACAGACAGCATATATACGCATATATATACATACAAAGATAGATAGATAGATAGATAGATAGATAAATAGATAGGTAGTGACGGGAGAGGGGGGTAACGTAGCGAATAATCTAGTCAAAAGAGAAACAGAGGCAAGAGGGAGCGAGAAGACACCGTGTCGTCTATTTTGAAGTAGAAACTATACTTACTATCGCCGAGGGACTCTTAGCCGAAGGTCGCGTCGCACGGGAGAAACATAACAGAGTGTGTTCACCCTTGTCTCCGTGAGGACGCGGCTTGTTTACATAGCCTCGTCGTCTACCTTCGGTCGATTCGGATCCGTGGTGTTTGGCGCGTGCCAGTGTACCGCGCTAGTCGAACGTATGTGTATCGGTTTGTTCTCTGCCGTTCCAGCGTCGGTACTTGTGTTCTGGATTTTAGTGAAACGCGTTGAGACGGAACTACCGATCGCCAAAACTACGTTCCTGGGATATTTGCTTTTATCCCGTGAGTTCTTCAAGCATCGCGAACAAAAGACTGGATTGGTTTCTTGAATCGAAGATATCCAAGAATTCAGCCCGTGGATAGCACCGTCCGTCGAGACGCGGCGTGTGCTCCCAGTGACGTCACTAGAATCCCGTGGCATCCTGGGATTCCAATTCGAAGTAGGAGGGAACGTTTCGAGCGGGCTGCGAAGTGGTTGTCCGGAGGATAGATTTTTTGAAGAGTGACTGCTTTCACGGGTGTTTTGGTGTAATATGTATCCGTGGTACCGGGACAGCGTCGCGGCGGCGGCCGCTGCGGGACTCGGGGGCCCCGTCGGAGTCGTCGGTTCCGGGTTCTGCTCCACCGGACCAGGACAAGCCGGCACCACCATCAAGACCGAGAGCGGATATTCGGATTGCATGCTGGCCCTCGACTACGTCCAGAGCAAAGTGAGTCGCTTAAAAATCTATCTTTCCTTCGATTTCGTCTTCTCCATAGTCTCGCGCCTTGGGTTTCTCGAACACCTTCGAGACGCGGACCCATCGCTCTGTGTTCTCTCTAACCTCATCCACTTGCTCATATACCTTTAACCTGTAACACTAAAGCTACCACCACCGGTCAAGTGACCGGCTTTACATTTTTTTATTTCATAATTATTGGAGTTGTAAAGCTGCTTTCATTAAAAGTTGTCGAATATATATCTTTATTTAGGTACGCACTATTGTAAAAATTGTGAAAAATTTGAATAAATTTGATCTCGTGATTCTGATGCTTTTAGACCTCGGTAGGTTTAGTGTTAACCGGACCTGTGATTTTTAGCTCTTCGGTGAGAATCACTGGTTTCTCATTTTTTATTCTAAGATTGTTGACATTATAGAGACTTTTTTCTCTATTAAATACATCTTATGATTGATCGCATTCTTTAATCCAAGCATATTTTATAATAGAAATGAACAAAGCTCTAAATAAATACAGGCTCTTTTAGTGTTAACCATTAAATACAGTGTTAACAATACTTCTGAGAATTTGATACAAATACGTTTTAGATGTTTGATTTTGTAATAGCCTGTTATTGGGCCTAAATCTGCTTTTGGGACTGTAGCTATAGAATTTGGAGATGGACGGCACCTGCTGACCGGTTAACCACTTGCACTACGATCTCAGCTACGTTGATTAGTCTTCGTTTGTTACTAATAAATTCTTATGTCAGACCGAAAATATATATTTATTATATGGCAACCCTTACTTCAATGTTTAAATATTGATGGTAGATGGGTAAAATTTAACTTCGATTTGAAAGCTGCAAATAACATACATAATTAGTAGATCATGTTCCAAATGGGCAAAGGATTAAGGGTTTACTTATATTTTGCAATATACTTATTGTAATGCGGGAAATATATTTTATAAAGAATAACAACAAGTTTGCTTGCAAACTGTGGAGTAAAGAGCGTATAGTTTCCCTACAATTTTGGGCAACCATTAGGGTTAAACCTTGGATTAGCATTAAACCTTCCATGACGGGTCAAAATGATCGGTCTCGCAATCTTTATTACCAAATTGTTGAAATTATGAAGAAGCGTCCGAATAAATTCCTCTATTCAAGTTTATATTATACTAAAAATGGAAAATATTCTAAATAAATTCAGTTTTATCATTTTTATAAAGCAACACACGTTAGTTACTTTTGCAGCTCGGTAGGTTCACTGTTAATTATGAAACGAGCGGGAATGTTCAAATTAACAAAACCTATTAAGAACTTACAAGGATTGTATATCAAACGTAACCATTATCGTATCTTATTTCATCTTGCTACAGAGTGATTACATCCACGTCTCGAAAGGTTTATGTTGCAAAGACGGAAAACCAAAGTTCTTGGACCACTAGATTCATACTATATCATACTAGATTTTAAACAAGATTGTGAATGAGTTGTCAACTTTTTTGGTTTTCTTGTCACTATAGCAGTCGACGTTCGCCGTTGTTATTAGACATTTTTGGAGCACGGTTTTTAGCGGCGCAAAGAAGTCTCGCAGCTGTGTATTTCTTCAGGTTCTCCTGTTTCAAATGTAGTACAATTTAATAGCCGTGTGTCAAAGATCGTGTCAATCGATTATCCATTTAATTTCTTAATTGCCATGCTACTATTTAAAGAAAGCGTTCTGCTAAGTCCAACGCCATCTCTATTAACATTTCAAGAGCCAAGACAGCTCTGACTCGAGAATGACAGAAAAAAAACCCACGTGTTACTATTTATTATAGCACTGTAATTTGACGTACGAATAGATTACTGGCATTTACATCACACCGGATCCATAAATATTTTATTGGCTTCAACGAGGCAAGCTTTTTTCACGATCCATTCATATCGTGATTCAATCTTCCCCAGGGCTTCGCGTTTTCTAATTGCATTAAACAGTATTTGCACTTGCCGGATCTACATTATACTGGAGCATGTCCGAGGCTCCTTAAAAAGGTAGCCTCTCTGTGTGCCGAAATTGCTTTGTTTGTCCCATCGTCTATGTTTTTACCAGTCACCTTTGTTAGACATTCACCCGTCGCAGCTTAGCTCGCTTCAAAACAGCTTCACTCTTCCCGGTCATAAATTCGAACGCGTTTCGTGGGGTTCCGGGAAACCGTAGCTGCTGACAAGAAAAAAGAATAATACGGTGTTACGAATCCAGTTGAAACCGCGACTCATTTTTCTCGCTATTCGTCAACGAGACGCGGCTTCTCGGTAGCGAATCCTCATACCAAACCGCTGACATAATTGTAGAGAGGGAGAGAAAGAGCTTGAGAGAGAGAGAGAGAGAGAGAGAGAGAGAGAGAGGGGGAGAAAGGGGGGATAGATAGAGAGACGAAGGGCAACGGCGAGCTGCGAGACACATTTTTATGGAATAGGAAAATCCTTTCATCGTTGATGCCACTAGAAAGTTTTCCACTGGTCTACCAGCCTTGACACACGCAACATTTCAAGAAATTCGAAACTCGCTTTTCAACGAGCCACCGCAATACTTCTGCGATAACGAAACATTTTTCAACCGAGAACTTTTCCTCTGGAAAATCATCCTCTCCGATATTCGTCGCGGATGTTTGACTCGCGGCGTGTTTCTTGCCGAGAACAATTTACAAAACGCAGAAAGCCCCGGGAATAGGAAGCCGAGAGATTAGCTTTTTCTCGCGATCGAAACGATCGTATAGTAAATCAAACATAATTAGGAAATCGTCGAGCATTCTCTAAATTGGAGTGCAAAGTCGCCTGTAAATCGCCGCTTTGCGCTGGTGCGAAATTACCGAGATCTCTGGATCGTACCTCCGAGTCGCCTTGGAATTTTATTCCTGAAGAAACCGAGTCGTTGATTCGATTAATCGATAATTCCGGAGATTAGCATGGTATCGCAATTTTTCACAAGGAACCGTCGCGATTCCACCGGCGATCCCGGATGATCAATCGTCTCTTCGTTTCCATTTATCGTCGCACAATTAAAAGCCCGACAAAAACCGGACTGGAACGATCTTTTTATAGCGATCTCGCGAATTATCCTTCCGAAGACAATAACAGCGTTATGCGCTTCCGAAGACGATGATTAATATTGAGATTATCGCGCGTTACCCGGAGACCCGGCGCTTCGGAAGCTAATCGCCGGACATTCATCGCGTTGAACGGAGTTCCGCGTGTTATTTGCATCTCCGCCGGGAATGAATTATTGCGGCGCTTCGGTAATTAATGTCTGACAATACCGGGGTGGCGGGAAATGCCGTCCGATCAACTTTCATAGAGATCAACGCTATTCGCAGTCTTCGCTAACACCGACTGCCCGAAGTTTCTATATCCGTAAACGTTTGCATTAATTAATTTGACCAATCGATTGCTATTAGGGGTCTCTAATCTCTCATTATTCGAATAATTGTCCATTTTATTCGATTTGTTTTCAAGTAGTAGAAACCGCCAGCCGTGCACAGACGTGTCAGCCGATTCGTGTTTAATTATAGTCTCCGATTTGATCCTGAATAATTGAAGCAAACATCATCAGCTCGTAATAGATCAATAAATTGTCGCCCCTGTACAGGTTGTGTCAGGGTTAAACCGACAAACTTCAGATTGAATTTAGGACCGTAAAACAAACAAATATTTCCTCTGGAAGTATGCTCGCAAATGCTTCCGTCAAGAGATATTTACTACTAAAGTTGTAGTACTTAGCAATACATGGTATCGAAATAATTCAGGTGTATCATATATATTACTGCAGAAAATTGTTTTATTTATTACCAGAGATAACTGCAATTATAGTGTTCAAAATGACTGCCCCCGGCTTGGAGACAACCTGTTAATATAACGTTCAAACATTAACCCTTGGAGGACGGACCTTGTGGAGGCTGAAGCTGGGCCACCTTGTGAACCATGCAAAAATTAAGTATGAACAGATTCCAAAGTGTAATTTTGTACGTTCTTCGAGGGTTAAGCTTGAGAACAGTGCACGCGTGTAATGTAATGACAGACGTGCAATGTCAATTGGCCACTTCTTCTGTTACTGATAGGTGCGACGTTTGTCTCCAAGCTGAAAGTCATCATTCTGAACGACGTGTGTAACAATTACAGTTACCTTTAGCAATAAATATAACAATTTTTTTCAGTAATGTAGGTGTTAAACTGACAGCTTGCATTACTAAATTCTACAACAATTTCTTAACAGAACCATTTGCGAGCATAATTCCAGAAGAAAAATTTTGTCTTACGTTTTTTTCATTACGTTTGTCTTACAGTCCTAAAATCATATTTAAAATTTGTCGGCATAACCCTAAAACAAACTATAAAAATTAACTCTTACAGCGCAATACAACGATGTATTGTTGCTGGCTACATGAGAAAGATGTATTTTCTTAATATTGCTCATAGAACTCTTCTTTCTTAGACAGTGCGCTTCTTTACGAATTTTCTAATTATGATTATATACAAATTTGTTGTGAACTTATTCGCAAACCTTACCAAATTACACAACTTGGCGCAATTCTTTTACTCGGGTGCATTCTATTATTATTATTATTATTATTATTATTATTATTATGTATTTATTATTAACGGATCAAAACCTTCGTTACAAGGATAAAGAAAAAACAGTAAGTTCATAGCTGATGACTAAACAATACCTTTAGAGTAAGATAAAAGCGGATGTTGCAACATTGGTTAGCATTTTTACACATATTCGGCCGACGCTAAAAAGGTTAATCAAGCTCCAGTTAACCAAGGAACAATTGGTTTAATAATAAACAATAAAACCGGAAGAATTTCGCAGAGAAGCGAAAAAATTGCGTCGCGAATATCTTTGTGATGTAACCGCGTCACCGAAATGCAAGACCCTACGGTTAATGGTCACGGACGTAATTAGTCGGTTTCAAAACACGTTGTAACAATCGTTCGAGCCGAAAACAGCGAGGCAAAAGGAACTTCTAGCGTGAAAACCACCGAGGAACGAAGTCGACACAGCGTCTATCAATTATTGAACCTCGACTTCCTCTCGGTTCCATGAAATTCAAGACACATCAGAATAAAAAAAGGACTCTGGAAAAGATCGAGGATCGTTCACGGCTGAGGTGGCTTTATCCGATCCATGCGCGCGCTCGTATCGGTCTCCGACTTTGTAATTAATCGTTTCGCCGATCGGCTTGGTTTTTTCTCCTCGGCTGGCCACGTGGCGAGAAAAACCGTTTGGAATCGGCTTGGCTCGGCGTTGCTCGGCCCGGCCCAGCTCCGCTCGGCTCGGCTTCGCGCAAGAAAATAATCCGTAGTGTCAACCTGTGGGAATGTGTTGCTCGATTGGTAGCGGATCGATCGTCGATCCGTGGAGCTCTCTCTGTCTCCTCTCTCTCTCTGTCTCCTCTCTCTCTGTCTCCTCTCTCTCTCTTCTCTGTCCGCGCGGAGAACGGTTTTTGAATCGTTGCTGAGCTAGAAAGCGGTATTTTTTCGCGTCTTTTTGCCCGGTTGGAATGTAACGGTGCAGCAGGATCGTGGAAATCGATTGGTAGCGGATCGATCGTCGATCCGTGGAGCTCCTCGGCCGGTTCGATCGATCGATAACGCGTTAACAGGGCAATCGGCGGCCTCGGCTTCTCCCCGTCGCTTTTCGTTTCCCTTTTCTCGGCTTTTATTCGTCGTTTCAATTTGTCGGCGATCGGAAAAATCGAGGATTAATCGATTCGACGACGCGGTGAGAACGAACGGATCGAGGTGTGCCGTGACGAGGGATATCGCGCTGTAATAGGTCTTCGACGGGGGCTTTTATCTTAGCGCGAAATGATAATTAGCTAAGGCGTTAATGGCGGTGTAACGCGCGCACCGGTCTTTAACCGTTAACGAGCACGA
Organism: Augochlorella aurata; assembly: GCA_028455555.1. Taxonomy (NCBI): domain Eukaryota; kingdom Metazoa; phylum Arthropoda; class Insecta; order Hymenoptera; family Halictidae; genus Augochlorella; species Augochlorella aurata. The sequence goes on from CM052154.1 coordinate 1,366,270, forward strand.
TCGATCGTTCGCAGCGGCCGGCGAACGCGACTTTGTGGTTGGAGCACCGATTAAGATCCAGTATCGATCATAATAATTCCCGCCAATTAGTCACCGCGTTGGAAATAATCCTGGTTGATAGACAATTACAGCGACGCTCGTTTCCAAGATTTTCTTTAGCGAACGAGCCTCGCGTTCCTTTTTTTTTATTCTCTCCCGATCTCGGCAGCGCTTTTCTTGCCATGCGATGGTGCGATCGAACAACCTTTCCCGATCAATTAACCCGATCGCGGAAGAAAAGGGAGCCAGCAGGTTGTCGCGCTTCGAGTTCCCTTTTTTCAGGCCAAGTCGGATGCAGAAAGTCTATGGCCAGGTGATAAAAACACGGATAATACTGTGCCGTAAACAATGTTTTTTCTCGGATGGAAAAAAAGGAGTTTAATAACGCGGTCGTCGCTACTGTGATCGCAGAGAAATTGTTCGTACGCCGGGCTTTCCATGATTACAGCTTGCGTTAACTCGTTAAGTGCCGCCTGTATCGTTGGAGAATTTCTCGGGGTACTTCTTCCTTGAATTTGCTAAGGAAACGCGTCGAATGAAATTGGGAAATCAATGACGATCGGATGGATGATGCCATCGCACGAATCAAAAGCTTCTTGTGCAACGAGCGTTTCGTGCACCGCATCGCGCCGATTGCTTCGGCTCTCTTTCCCTTCCGACAACAGTTGCGTGTCCAGCCCGCGCACAATTTTCTCGATTTAGCAACGGCTACTTTATTCACTCCCTATTCGTCTCGACCGGAGTCTAATTGATTTTTTTCCGACTTATCGTCGGAATAATTGAGTAATCGAACGGGCGCGTTAAGCGCTAACGATTCGGACCGGGCGAAGAGAAATTTTCGTGGTTTTTATTGTTGAAAACAAGATAGGACGCGGGCGCGTGGAAAACGAGGGAAGGGGGCGGGGCAAAAAATGGCTGAAGTTTACGGTGCACGGATTTGCCAAGCGCGGCGAGTAATTGAATAAAGGCGACGAGAGGAGGAACTCTCCTCTATCCCCGGTAGCAACGTGTAATTGCAACGGTAGTTAGCGAGGCACCTCTTTTAATTATGTATATTATATATCCCGCGGTGGAGTTTTCTGCGCCTCTCTGCGCTTCTGTGTTTCTGTGTTTCGGGCTTAACCCTCCGCTGCTTACACGGCCGGCAGAGCGATTACGCGAACCGCGGAGATGAATTTAATGCGGACGATTACCGGGAAAACGCGCGATGACAGAAGATTAGGAGAATAATTGCGGTGCAACGTGCGCGCATGCGGGTCATAAGGCCGTGACTAATTGCCCTGCTTACGGGCAATCGTTCTCCCGATCTGAGGTCAACCAGGGATTCCCATATTCTTATGCTAATCGTGGATATCGATAGCCAGGCCGTGCCGCTTCAAGACTTTCGGCCATCCTATTTTCCCAAGGCACGCCCATTTTTATTCGTCTTGTCTTTGCTGCCGACACTACTTCCACTGTTCCAGTCCTCTACAGAGTTGGCCAAAAAGTAATCTGAATAATAATTTATAATAATCATTAATCATTAATCAAATTACTTTTTGTCCGATTACTTTTTTACTAATTATTATAAATTAATCGATGATGATTCATCTGATCACTTTTCGCCCACTTTGGTACTGGAGCATCAATGAAGGCTTCCCAGTCTCTTTGCTTCGTGCAACTTTTTTGAACGACACAAAAATATACATAACTTAATGCCTTAGCATTTTCATCGCAGCTATAATTATGAGAAGTTTTGCCGATTGTAATAATTTCTTCAAACGAAATCAAATTATTTTGTTCATATATATTTAGTTGCGCGCTTAAATATTAATGCGAATAGAACATAATTTTATTCTTGCTCAGAGGAACGAAATAATATTCATAATTAACTCCTTGCGGTATAATATTGGAATATGGTGGCTTAACACGTGGTGATATACTGTTTTAGAATGTAACTATTTTAGACACTTGCACAAAAGAAACTTGTAGTCGCTAATACTGTCGGTACAAAAGAAGGGGAGGAAAGCAATGAGACAATAGATCTTAAATGATATGGGTGTCACTAGGACAGTACATATTGATTATACACGAACATGGTAGATGTCGTGATTACTTATCTAATTACTACGTTCTTACATATAATAACGACTTAGACTCGTGATAAAGATTTCACACATGGTCAACTAATTATAAACGTTATTCATTATAGTATATTCAGAAAGTATATAAAGTTGTACAAGGAGCAAAAATTGTTTCGTTCTTTCAAGGAGATCATTAACCCTTTGCCCTGTAACGAGTTAGACTCGTGATGAAGATTTCATACATGGTCTACAGATTGCAACTGTTATTTCATTTTTCTCAAATTAGAAGAAAATTTGATCCTTCTATTATCCATGTCTAAGAAAGGAAGTATATGGAGATGAAGTTAGGCTGATCAATTGTGAAAGAGATGCTAAAGCAAGGGATTAACTCGTTATTGCTAGAAATATCCACTATTTTTATAAAAACGAATTGTACACCGAGATCACGATAAACCCAAAATGAAAAATACAAAAAGGTGTGTTCATCTGATTCTCCATTTATATTTCATTCTCGGCTCTGGTGTAAAATAATAAAAAGTTGGAAAATTTTTTACCACGGAACAAAATAGAAATTATAACGTTGCGGTCACTCGCAGCCCCGGTATACTACTTAAGGGTTAATTGAAAGACAACGTCGGTTCGTTTGCTACAGCGTGCATTCTTCGGTGTCTGATTCGCGCTACCGATAGCTCATTCTACTTCCTGTATTTCATTCCCGGAGGATCTAGAAAAGGAAACATTGTAGCCTCTTCGCGGAACAATTTCAAAAGGAAAACATTGCCGGCGAGCATTTTGTAATCCCCCGAGACCAGGGAAACCGAGCGATCGTCTCAGAAAACGCCAAACCCTTGAAAGCAGAGTATCGTCCGTGAATCGAATAATCGAGAGGAAGCTCGTAGTTGAAAGTTCCTCGAAATTGTCCCCGTTTCCTGTGCCCATTCGGTCCGCGAATGTATTACGGAGATATTCCCTCGTATTCTCGAGACGCATGGCGCGAATTCTGCCCGGGATTTCTTACCTGTCGGCGGGAACGCGGCCGGAGGAGAGGGCTCCATAACGACCGAACGAAAGAGAACTTCATTGGCTCCTCGGGAGGACTGACTGACAAAAAGTCCTCTGAAAGTGCAACGCGCAACCAATTTCCCCTTCGTCCTGTCTCACCACTTTTCCGCTCGGCGACCGTAAGCGCTGATCGCTGCCGGTACCGCGGACCGGAAACTTCGACATTAGTGTGCGTTTTTACTGGAGCATTTTTGCCATTTTCTCCAACTTCGAGGCGGGTCTTCCTCTCTCATTATCATAGAACTCGCGCTCGCCCGCAACAATAAAATCGAACACTCGAACCGCGGTGCCCGAATCGACAATCGACCGTGAAACAAATAGATTTTCGTGTTGAAAGATGTCGACGACCTACAGCAGGAGTCTCGTGGGACCGCGGTCACGGAGCGTCGCGAAAGGAAATTAAGGGACGAGGCTTGTTCATTAATTCTCATAAATCTGAATGAAATTAACTGGCCGTGTTGATTTTTCCGCTCGGGAAAGCTCCGGCGCGCCGGCTTCTCCTACGGGGGGACGAGGGAATGCGGCTCGTTTAACTAATTGTAAGAAAAACATTGTGCCGCCGCGGAGTTGCGAGCACGCGGAAGAGGATTCCGTTTCCCGAGCGAAAATCCGCCTCGCGTGTACCGCGATGAATTTCTGCGCGCTTTTTTCCGAGTGGGATTCATTTCGAGCGTTTCTTTCGATACTTCTGGGAACTGATTTTAATTTCATTGGCGCGGACCCCACCAGCGGTGCCATTTTTTTGGTTTATCGAGAATCGAGAATCGAGAATCGAGAATCGAGAATCGAGACCGGAATTACTGCTGTAACTCGTTAAAGATGTCTTCCACTGTAAAACGCGATTTTTTTCTTTTTGGTATTTTTTTTCTTTAAAACAACTATGGAACTTCTTGCATGGGTGATTTTCATATATATTTGTTATTCTTTTAACAATATTTATAAATTGTTACAGCGAGAAATAGTCAAAATTAGTGCTTGTGCAAAGCTGAATAGATGAAATTCAAAGTAAAAACATTTAAACAATTTAAAGATATTGTATTACGTTCCACTCATTAAGCTTATTTAATGAAGAAATAAATGTCCGTTCAGCGCCTGTATTTTACAGTAAATGCAGATATTTTTATTTTGCATAAAAGTTCGCAATCTTCACATAAGCAATCGCGCATCAAATAGATACTCTTATGTTTGTCATGATCCCGATCGTTCTATTTGTCCGAAACAAAAGAAGAACGATTCTTAACTCCTTATTTTGTGATTTATTTTCCTGTGGAGGAATTATTACAAAATAAAATTAAAATATGTCTGCTTTTATTTACTATATTTATATAAATGTCGACACTGTTTCATTTATAATAGAACAAGTGGATAACGTAATGCTAATATTGAATAAAAATTAGAAAATATCTTCTTTAAGTTACAATTATATTCAGAAAAAAATTCTTAACATAATTGAAATTATTGCGAACAAAATTTACAAAATATTTAAACTCCTTTTTAATATTGTTTGTTTTCTAGTAATTCATTGTAACTATTATTACCCAATTTTAGCTAGAAAAAATAGCAAGAGAATGTGTAAATATCGTAATAATTTCTTTTAACAGTTAGAAGAAATTTGTATAGTTTTTAACGTTTAACCCCATGCCGTACCATTATATGATCTTTTCGATCGCAATACTTAGACTACTTAGAAACTTATTATTTATTGTGTGTTTACATCTACCTAAATGTTTAAATATTGGTGACAGGAAAATTGAATTTGATTTTGACTTAAAAGAACGGAACAAAGTTCATGCCCAACAGCTTATTATTAGAACTCTCCACCACGAGTAAGATTCGTTAAAATACGGCTGCATATTTAATACGGCGAGTGTCACCTGTCAAATTCGGGTTTGGCAATGAAAATGTTTGTGAGAGTGAGTTTTAATTTCCACTGAAGGCTAATCGTCCTTCGAAGTATGTTAGACAGTGTGCTGCTGCGCTCAGCGGAACTCTGGAGCAACAAAGACGACGCAGTTATAGTAACAATAAGATTCTCTGAATGTTAAATGTCGATCTGAAAACGTGGAAGAGGTGGGGGACACGCGTCGAGTGGACAGTCGTGTCGTAGGCGTTAAAACACGAGTCGAGTGCAGACCGTTCGATTTTCAAGTTGAAGGCGGCCATTGGTGGCTAAGAGGCCGTAAAAGGCCGCTCCCGGGCCCGGCCGGCTTTCCAAATTTGGCGGCCACGAGGCCCTTTTTGTCGGCTCTGTCGCAAAAATGGCCGTGAGGCGACGCTACGCTACGCACGCTCCTCCCTCGTACGGTTAAGTTCAAGGCGCGCGATTTTTATCCCTTTCCCTCCTCGGCGCAACTTTTCTAGTCGATGCCCCGGCTGTGGATATCGACACCGGAATCGATTGATTTTCTCCCCGTGTCTTTCGCCTTCTTCTTCCTCCCCGCAAATTCTACGTCCATCTTCCGCTGTCAAAGTCAACTGCGTTTTCGCAACAGAACTTCTTCCGAGTAATGGAACTAGGGTTTGGATAGTGTAGGACATCGGAAACCTAACTGATCGACTAATGGATAGATGGATCAATGATCATTGTTCTAATCACGACATCTTTTTTAGACGTAGGTGATGTACGCATGTCTAATTTTTTATTGTGTAATAAGTCACGTGCAAGAGAGTACCGACCTCAGTCTAAAACAATACCAAAACCTAGCGTTAGAAATACAATACCAATACCTTGTGTTAGAAATATGTAGAAAAATTATAGTAAATCACAGTCGCGGGCTACTTAATCTCTCTTGCCCTAAAATATCGTGTCGGACTCGCGATGGAGATTCTGAGCAGAGCCTAATAGCTCGCCCAAACTGAAATAATATTCTGTTTTGTTGTTATTAATGTACAGCAATTGGAGAACATACAGGCATACAATAGTTGTCAATTTTTTTGTTCTTCCAGCAAATTATGAACTAGAAAAAGATTCTAATCGCTGCAACCGTAAAAGAAATCGTAATATAAGTGGTTAAATCTGCAACAGATAGTTCAATCGATAACTATTTCCGAGCGTCACCAGGGTCTAAATTAGGGGTTAAAGAATGAGTGTGGATTCAAAGGACTAATCCTAACTTCGTAAGCAATGCTAAGTTGAAACCTTTGCGGCCGAGCAGTTGTCAAAGTGTTAAGAATATTTCCCACTGAAAGCTAGACTATATGTCGGAGATTGAGATAATTGAACATATCCTGATCCTGCATATACGACCAAATCATGTCGTTAATATGTTGACATTCGTCCCCAAAGGGTAAAACTTGTACCCTTTGAATCAGTATTTTGAGGATCGCGTCAATCGTAGGCAATGCAAAGCCATCGAAGTCTCCGAGCACAAAGAGCGATGGAGATCGCGTCGAGAACAAGAGAAACGGTACGGCGATGAAGCTGGCGGTGGAGAGAGGGTTGCTGGTGGGAGGTGCGGGGGAGGCGGAGGGTGATCGGGGGGGAAAAGGAAAAGGTGGTCGGAAGGAAAGAGGAAAGTAAGGTCGGAGCGTGCGCGTCGTTGACTGGAGGACGTCTCCGGCGCTCTGTTTCCCTCCCTCTCTGGCCGGTTGCGCCGCTCCCTGCGTCTCTCTCGCTCTCTTTCCCTCTCTCTTTCCCTTTCCCTCTTCGTTCCGCCGGAGAGCTGGTTCACCAGCGCAGCCAGCACAGGTAGCACGTCCTCCGATCGGTGGGCGTGCACGCAGGTGCGCGTGGGTGGGGGAGGCGTGGTGAACCGTTCCGATTGGTCGGCGTACCTCGTCTCGACCTAACCCAGACCGGAAGTGGGGCCGCGTCGAGCCGGCGGGTGGGCAGAGGGGCAGCCGTGGCTCCTCCACTCGGGCTCCCTGTGGCAAAAACGATATCGCATCTCGCGCGCAGCCCCGCAAAAAGCTGCCAGGTGGCATTTCGCCTTACCTTCAGGGTTACTGCCTCCTGCACGCGAACACACGACAGCGAAACGCGCACCGGATACCCCGGGTGCCCGGGTGCTCTGCTGCTTGGCTGTGCGACTCTCCCGGCCACCCGACGCCGAGAGGGAGGATTCTTCTTTTTTTTTACACCTCTTTCCCTTTTTCTCTCCGCAAAGAACCCGGAGGAAGAGGGAGAGAGAGAAAGAGGCGGCTGCCTCGGGATGATAGGACAGGGTTGGGGGTGGAGATCCAGCGAAACACGTCAGGTGTAATGGAGAGGACAGTGGAGGCTGCTGGAGTGGCCGGACCCGATAATTCCTGTTGGAATAATATTCTCACGAATATTGACACTATCGATATCGTAACAGACATTGACGCAGGAATTCTTTATTTTGCATAAAGTTCCGCAGTCTAGTAGTAACTAAGCGGACGCGAAGGAGAGTGTCCCGTGTGTCCGAGCGTTGAGGATGTCTCTTCGAACAAATGCATATCACTGCACTTGCAGCACTTTCCTGGATTTGTATGCATTTTACAGAATGGAACTGAACCCCTAACAGTAAGTTTTATTTATAATATGGTCTGATTATTTAATTATGCCACAATTACGCGTCGATGTGGATAGTCTCAACCAATATTTGTAATACTCCCACCGAGTGTTGCGTGGATGATCGCGTAATTGTGGCATAAATAAGTAATCAGATCGTATTATAGATAAAACCTATTGTGTAGGAGTTGAATCGCATATCTCGCCAAATGCATACACATGTAAATAGGTGCCGCAAGTGCAGCGATATGCATTTGCTCGGACACATCTTTCGCGTCCGCTTATAAGTTGCTACTAGACTGTGCAACTTTATGCAAAATAAGAATCTTCTGTGTCAATTGCAGCGAGTGGAAGTTGAATAGGTAGTTATTTCGTCGTTGAATGATTTCAACGAGTTGATAATGTCATGACAGTACTCTTAAATTCTCCTGTCATTTGCACTATTTCAGTTTTGTACATACATCTATTCATCGTAATAAAGTAGTTCGGGTTTTTGGGTCTATTCAATACGCCGAAAATCCATAGCCATCCAAGACCCAACACTTATATTCTTTATTTCGAGAGGTGGAACCCGTATCCACTCCTGATTAAGTCCGTCAACCGTCTATACGGTGTTCCTGTTAGAACGTCGTTAACAAAACGACACCGTAACCAAGATCATTTCGTGTGTCTATAACCTTGACTGATATCCGGAACAATATTATTCGGTAAATGAAAGACATTAAAAAATAACAGTGCGTGTATACATATGTATGCATATGACTTTTAATAAAAAGAAAAAACAACTTTAAGGGAATGGTAAAGTTTAACGGAACTTTGAGAAATCGACTTGCAACTGCGTTTTCCGGGCTAATTGCCTCTGACCCTCATAGGCAGTAGGGGTGTGATACAAGTGCAGATCTAGGAAAAAGTCCTGTGTGTGCATTCAGTCGGCGAGTTTCAATCATTCTAGGTCCAGAGGATTTTTTAGCTTCAATCGAATTTGAAGCATCGTATTCCAAGATTGATTTGCCGTTTTTATTTCTGTTAAAGTTTTAGTTTGGTTTCGAGATTTTATAATTTCATTGCCATTTGCTTTTACGTTCTATTACTATCTGAGACACACGTGTTCACAGTTGAGGATATTTTTACAGATTAAAAGACGCACACATCGATCGTACACTCACAACGCAATACCTACTCTTCCTCAGACACCTATGTCTACGTCGTATCGACGTCGATATGATTGGATGCAGATCTATCGATTTACAGTTGCGTCTATATTTCTTCAGAATTTCATTGACGAAGAGCGATTCCGCAGCTTCGAAGGGCTTCATTTTGTCTAGCAGAGTTTCTTCTCTCGTTGCGCTGTCGGATACTGTTTCTGTCTGACCACGAACCATCCGTTACCACTAGTTCCTCGCGACGGTCGACAGAGTTAAATTCCATTCGACACGAAATTCTGCCACGCTATTAGACACGGACTATTATCGTTTCCACGAACGGCGATAAATCCTAACAATGGTTACCCGTGAAACGCACGCTTAAATTTCTAATCCTCTTATATGGAAATCTGTTTTCCATTTCGAGAATCATTATCGAATTCACATCCGCGCGAAGAGACTGTTTCTTCTAATTAACCCCTGTCGATTTAAACCGTTCGTTTTCCGGAACGATAACTCATTTCCACCAAAGAGAAACCGTCGGAGATTGCTAGTTCAGGCATTAGGGAAAGGACGAGTTAACTCGTACATTTCTTCACGCCTTTAATTCTTTCTCCGAACTCCTACGTGTCCGTAGACTCATCTAATCAGTTTTTATCGATGCGTCGATGTTCTCAACGAGACTTGAGAACTTTGCCAATAAAATTAGTTACATGTAGTTAGAACATTAACCCTTTGCACTACGATTTATTTCGCAGCTACGTTGATTAACATTTCTTTATTACTGATAGATTCCTACACCAGACAAAAAATTTATATTTATTATATGATAACATTTACTTCAACGCTTAAATATTAACGATAGATGAATAGAATTTAACTTCGATTTAAAAGATGCGAATTAAGTACATATTTAGTAGACCATGTTCAAAATCTCCATACCCTGACTGACAGGTGAAAGATGCTTCGTACAAAAGTATTTCTTATTATATAATATAATGCAATGAATGCAATTGTATTTGCCAAGAAGAGTGCAGGGGATCTCGCCAGCAAAAAATATATGATTTGATATCAACATAGTACACTTAAACGGAGCTAAAATTTCACTACAGATAATAGCTTACCTCAGTACCTCAATACCTTAAATGCTGGTAAAAGGTCACAAGATTGCAAGAACAAATTTGATAGCGTATCACATCCAAAATTTCTGAACGAATAGATGAAGATCCGAGAAAAGGTTAATCGAAGAAGTCTGCTCGCTGGACAAGCAATTGAACCAAGCTGCGCGATGGAACGGTTGTTGAAACATCTTTTGTCAGACTTGTGCCGACGGTCTCAATTAATATCTAATAATAATATCTTAATAATAATATTTATTTACGCGTTAAAGTTCTTCGGTCTACAGTAAGCAAGAGGAGTTACAAATTAGCATAGTGCTACGAGATGTTTATGTGATAATGCTTAACGATAATAAAATGACCGATTCGAAAATTATTATTCTACAATTATTGAAGTTATAGAGATACATCCATCGGAAACCATTCAATAAATTTATTCATCTCAACATATGTTAAAAATTGGAAAAAATCTAAATAAATTCAATGCTGTAATTTGTATAAGGCAACACAGACGAGTCGCTTTTAACCCCTGGTATGGTTAGTGTTAAATAATCCTAAATATATTTTGTCGGAAAGTGCAATATGAGCAATCAAAATTGACTCCATCACAATATCGATTCGCGTTCCAAATCCTGTTTGTCTTAAAGACTTACGAATGTCTTAAAGATGAACGAGATACCCGTAGTTTAAGAAGATCACAGATATCAATGAGGAAATCGTCCGAGAAGTTCGCCAATGATTTTCTCGATCGTAAGAAGGAAACAGAATGTCGAATGGAAAACGGATCGACGAGGATCCGAAGAAAGATCGAAGAAGACTGGGCGGTGGAAAAGCAGCATAACGCGGCCGCGACGAAACGGATCGATTAAATTTCCCAGCGAGGCAATAAATATCGCGCCGCGAACAATTCGAGAAACGTGTTTCCCTTATCCGCGGTCTCGTGCAAAGTTTTAATTGGATCGAACGAGCGAGAGAAACGCGACGGCCGGGCCGGGAGAAGGACGGCGACGCGCGACGGCAGCGTGGTAGCGGTAGTGGTAGCGGCAGCGAGGTTGCGTTCGCTCGTTATTACGAAAAAGAAACACACGACCACGGTGGCGGACTGGCTCGCCGTTCGTGTGGGTGAGATGAGGAGAGGCGATATTCTGCGTGCATTCCGGCGTCGACGCCGGAGTCTAGGATTGATGGACGGAAACGCGGGAAGAATGGCAGAGCGGAGTCGTCGTCGCCGTTGCCACTGCCGTTGCTGTTTCTGTTGCCGTTGCCGGTCTTTTCTGGGGTCGTTGACAGTCGGACAGATGCGTGGATCGCAGGGCCGTAGAAAGAATTTTAACTATTCCCGCGGTTTACCGTACAATCACCGCCGAAAAACCTGCAAACTATCACTCGAAGTCGCGGGCTGCTGGCAAATTAACTACCGAGGGTTGCGAGGGCGACATTTCTCAACTGCTATTCTACTATCTTCGAGTTCCACAGCCGGGAATTCATTTCTCGAGGTCTCAGATTAGAATTCTCCAACCCCAAAGCAAACTCTGAGATGTGGTCCCCGGAACAAGCGGAGCTTAATCCTAGAACGACCCCCTTACATTTTTCGGCATAAGTGATATCGGGGGTTGCGAGCGACTTAAAATAAAATCTTGGTAATCAAAATATTACTTATTATTTTCAAAATGTAAAATATGAAGTACGGCATCAGTTAGGATGACAAGGAAAACCGCAATGTTTTAGTATTTATTTACATGTTTGCAGATAATTTAAAAAAGGTGTGGGGTCACCGGCAACCCCACGGGGTCGTTCTAGGGTTAAATGTCTCATCGAACAGATGCATCATAGATTCTAAGATTTGCTATAAGCTTATAAGCTTGGCTGTTACACGAGTATTTCTAATTTTTAGACTGCGGATCTTTAAGCGAAATAAAAATTGTCTGTATCAATTCCAAGACGTAAGGGGCAAGTCTAATCTTATTTCTCATTTAAATAATTTTAATAAATTCTAATTAACATGTCAACATTTTTAGTTTCTATTAACTTCTTAACTTCTTAATCTTTCAATTTTTTGATCGAATCGACATACCAACCCCCGATGTGTTGACTCTGCTGATCCGACAAGCAGAATTTGCAGTCTTGTCAAAGACCACTCGCCAAAATTGCAGATTTTTGGCGTTCCTTGAAGCAGTAAGCAACATTTTATTTCATGACGAGTATACTCGTCGTTCGTAAAAATTTGCTGTTTAGATCGCAATTTTAGTGAACGCTAAACTTACTGAAATAAAACGAACATACAAAAAGATATAAAAAGCTGCATATAGTGCCGCGGTCGCTTACCATTTACGACACATTTTAGGTACATACTTCTCAAAGAGGTCGCTAACTGGTTGAAAACCGAGTCTACATGCTGTGACTAAACTTTGTATATTAATATCCATTTTATCTTGCATGATGCATAATTTTCTATGCCTATTACAGTTGTTTTCTCTTCCTGCTAACTTTCTTCTGTATCGCAACCGAACGGATGTCTTTGTATATTGTGTACTAATGAGTTGCGTGACGTCTAATGAATATATAAAGAGATATTCTGGAGCGATCGAGATCCAAGCAGCGAGAAACGCAGGGGTCCAATTTGGGGATGACTTCGGGAGCGCGAGAAAGAACCGAGAATTAGAATCGTCCGCGTAGCTCGGTGGCAGGATACGTTTAATTAGAAGCCGACAGTCGGCGCAATTATCAAAGGCGAATCGCTCGATTCGTAGATAGATTTAATAATTGCGGCCTTGGGGCAACGGTATACAATGGGCACCCTCTCGCGATACCCTCTCACGGCCGCGAATGAAAACCTGTCGTCACCGTGGGCCGAGGTAGATGTATAAGTTACAACTGCGATGCATCGTGGGACCTCGAAGGCTCGGCACAATGGCGGAGGGAGCATGAATAAACATCGGAGCCGCGTGTTTGCACGGCGATCCTCAGACGGCGGTCTAATTGCAGATCTAACAGTTTTCGCGATTAATACTGGGAGTCGAGACGATGATGGCTGGTGCTAAAAATCAGAGATTAATTGATATTCGTAGGAGGATACGGGGACACATTGGGGCGGGAAATAAAATGCTTGGTAAGGAACTTGGAGTGGAAGCTCGCGGATGCTCGAATATCGAGGGGTCGGAGAAGCCACGGAGATGTAGATCTTGAACACGGTGATCTTGTATCGAGCGATTAATAGATCGTTCGGGGATGAAGGTGGAAAAAGGGGAGGCCAGAAACGGCAAAAGGAAGGAAATTTAATTACTGGGAAGAGCGTATGTACCCACCTAGCGACATCAATGGATCGGCGATGCAGAGGATCTAACGGGTAATCGACACGAGAGCCCGAAACACGTAACTCAATTAAACACCAGAGAGCGTTAATTATCCCCGAGTGAACGGACCGCAGAGAAACGGCGAGAGGAGGTCCTAGGGGAATTTATCGCCGGCAGAGATTTTGACACGGTCTATTCAGCTGCGGGCCGGAGGATCGGGAGGATCGAGAGGATCTCTCGATCCGCGGCTGAATTCGGCGGCCGCGGCCTCGCGCTCCCTCCGATATTAATTAATTAGATAATTAATCGTGTAATGGGTTTAATTGGGTCCTGTTAAGTGTCAGCGTGCTCCCTCGGGCGTAATCTTCCCCGTGGCATCTGGTTTATCCACGCGTGTATATAGAAGGAACACGATGCGCCACCGTCCTCGTTCGCCAGGTAAAACAGCCTCGCTACCTGGTACCCCTGTACGCCGAGGCCCCACCGAGATGTTGTTCAGATTACAGATAACGAATACGGAGATTTCGCAGATCCGATATCCGTTGATAAGCGAGCATGCACCGCTTGTAAACGGAGATACGATCCTCCTACTCCTCTCACCTCTCTTCCCCTCGCGTCTCCTCGACTTGTCTACGCTTGTTCTGCATACCGCTCGATTTTTTTCTCCATTTTTCGCGACCCCGCTGATCTCCCTTTATCCACGGAGAATCCTGAAAACAGAGCTCCGAGCTTAATTTCACAACTCAATTGCGAGAACAAAACATGTTCGACATCCCAAAAAGTAATGGGTCGTTTCATCCCTTACGTTATAAATTTCAAAGCTGAGCTTCAAGCTCAATTTCGAGGACAAAATTGCGTCTCGAGGTGGTTGCGATTTCAATTTATAGATAGACTGCGGATTTTATGCATTTGTAGCAGACGATGTTATTAGATTATTTTCAACGTATTGAAAACGTTAAAAATTAGACTGAAGTTTTATCTGGCTTCCGTTTGTTACATTCCAGACAATGAATGTTTATTTTGCATAAAACTCCACGGTCTAGTTGTAGATGTTAATCCTGAGCTTACAGTTCAGTGTCGATTACAAAATTGTATTCGAGAAGGTTGCAAGTTCAAAAACGAAGGGGTGGTTTTCTTCTAAAGATATTAGAGGTTTAAAGCTTCGAGCTCAATATTAATTAACTTGTAACTCGAAGTGGTCGCAATTTGAAAATGCAAGGGGTGGTTTCTAGTCGACGATGCTACAGATTTCAAGACAACTTCGATCTCAATTTTGAGAACAGAACTGCGTCGCAAGGTGGTTCAGATTCAAAAGGTGTTTTATTCTTCGAAAAATGTTACATGTTTCGTGGCCTTCGTTCTTGCGAAAATTTATTCCGTGGAACTCTGCGATCGAATCGCAGGGCAGAATAAATAGTACGCGATGCAGATGAGAAAGATGAATGATCGGCATTAAACGTCCACGACAGGGGAATTTCGAGTAATAACTTCATAGATTATCTTCGGAACGCCTGGCCAAGGAGAAAATTCATTTCCTCGCGATAAAATTCGCTGGTGCAACAGTGTACCTACTTGTGATTTGCTGTTATGGCTGGCGCGAAGGAAGGCGGTGCGGCGCGCCGTTTCGTGGGTCGATTCAGGAAGCAGTCGCCTTACTTTCTCGGCAATACGAACGAGAAAAGCGACGCGGTGAATAGCTCATTCGGGGTTAAAGAATCCCTCGTTTGCCAGGGGTAATTATAGAGGACGCTCGGACGCATAGAATTTCCCTCGATCGTAACTTTCCTGGATCGTAACGTCCACTCGTCAGAACGGTTTACAGCGTTCCTCGTGTCTGATTAGCGTTAACGATCTCAGGACGCAAGGAAACTCGACTTTATTGCTTGTAAAACGCTTCGATTTTTCAATCCGCGAGACCATCTTTCTTTGGAGGCTCTTGGTAACCGCGATCGATGATCCAGAAAAAGAGCTCCTCGAAATCCAACCGTTAAATGCAAATTGTTTCAGAGATGACAAAGGTTCGGTATTTGTAAGTGGAAAAATTAATAATAATAATAATAATAAACAGAAATACGGATTTATAGGTAATTAAAGTTTCCTTATGAATAATATCCAAACTCGTTCAACTCGCTCGCTTTCGTCACACAAACTATTTCCTATTTCTTACGCACTCTGTTCTTCCCTCTTTTTTCAATGAATTCATTCACCCACGCCTTCTGACAACTGACAATGAAAACACCTGTAGACATTAATCAATATCCCAAAACACCTGATATATGCCAATCAATATCACATGCATCGCACATATAACAACACAAGTACACGAAAAGAAATAGAATCCCACAGTAAAACATTTATTTACGAGATTAACCCCTTGTTTTAAAGAAGAAAGAATGCAAGAGAAGAAAAGATATAAGTAATATTCGTCACGGATAATAATAGATTAGCAATCTTCGCAACTATTGCTTTAAGTACGCGACTGATTGGTCAAAGCAATTAATATTCGTGTACAAAAGGTTGACATTTAACAATCATATGGTTGATGCAATCAAAATATCCATCATATTGTCCGGTGTAGCTCGGCACGTAACTAGAAGAAATTACACATTCGTCTGGTAGGTACATTTAATGAGAATAATTCAATAATCATGGGAGAGAGACCCTTCAAGAACTTGTTCATGATCACAATACAATTTGCTTACAAACTTCTTATCTATTGTCTTAACAGTAAACCTATCGGAGTCTAAAAGCGACCAACCGAAATTACCTCGTAAGAATTATAAGATAGAATTTATTCAAATTTTTCATAATTTTTATAGTAGTGTATGCCTGAGTAAAAAAATAATTCAACAATTTTTAATGGGTGCAGCTTGAAAACTCCAATAGTTACGAAATAAAAAATTTGAAACCAGTCATTTGACCGGCAATGGTAGGTTTAGTGTTAAGACTGACATCTTGGAGACCTACTTATATAGGAAGGTATCGGGATCAGAAGCGAAGGCTGCATTGTTTCTGGAATTCATGCTCATTCTTTCGATGAGAACAATAATCAATTCTACAGAAAAGGTATCGATAGTGCAAATGACCCTGGCGCGATCGAAATTTTCATACTGTTTCCTATTTGTTATAGATCAAGCAGTTACCCTTACATTTAGATGAAGTGTCCAGTTCTCTCCCACATCGTTTTCAAGATACACTCCTGTCTCATAAGTCACCGGACGATTACTTATTTTGAGGAAAATGCTTGTTAGAACACAGATGCAATTTCCTGGATTCATTTTGTTGTTTAATTTTCATGTATACATATTATACATTTGAATAATAGTGAAATCCGAAAATGCATAGTAATGTACGACCAATTTTACATCTTTTTTTCATTAATATACTCTCCTCGTGTTTATATGATGACTCGAATTTCCCACAACATTCGTTCAATTAAGTTTGTTACTACTTGCAGTGTAACTGTTTTCTAAGCTCCTTGTAACTTGCTCCGCGAATCTTTCTCAGTGTTGAGCACGTTTCTTTAATTCTTCGAATTCAGATCAGGATATCGGAGAAGCCAGACCCTAACATGTACTTCGTCACTATCGTCCAGTAGTGGCAAATGGTTTCCGTATATTTTTGCTGCGACGATAATTTTTCCGATAAATAATTCTACAAATAAGTATATGTAATAAAATTAATCCTTAAACCGAGCACCTAAATGTCCGGTGACTTGTGAACGGGAGTGTACATAGACGGGCAATTTGTAGGTTTTGCCGAGAATTTTCGCCGCGTATTGACAACGTAGTAAAAGAAAATGAAATGCGGTGAACTCTGGCAGCAGAAAGACGAACGTAAAATGCGACGACAAGTAGCATCGTTGGCCTGCCGTATATCTGGCGAAAGATTTGAATAATTGGCGGCGCGCACTTGCAAGAACATTGCACCGGTCGGTTATTAAATTGGATTGGTATTCGGTCTTGGATTTACGGTCGACTAGTCGCGATCTAATAATTGGTTCAACGACGCCGGGTTTTCAGGCGTTATTTAATTTGCGCCGACAATGTATACACGAGTCTCGAATTGAATCGCGCTCGCGATCGCGCCACAGTCCGTCGTATGGCGCGGCGTCCGCGCGCATTTCGCCTCGTATAATTAACGCGCCGGATTGATTGATGCCCAATTAGTACGCGGAACGCGTTTTCTTGATTGTTAAAAGGAAAACGTCGAACGACCGCGTACGAGGTAGCCGCTGCATCCATAATCGCTGTTGGTTTAATCGGTCCGCGTTCGATCGTAAATTACAGGTATTCCGGTTGCTGGTTTAGATCTTTAATATCCAGTTTATGTTATTTAATATCCAATTAAGCGATCCAGTGTTGCTTGAACGCTGCCCCGAGCCTCTGTTCTTGCCCAATCCTGCGAGTAGAAAAATATTTTTTCGAGGACTATCGATAGATGGGAAATTGTCTCCGATTTTCTCCCTTGCTCGAGTACCCGATTCACGATTTTTATTATTATTTCTTATTATTTGTTATTATTTATTATCATTTTTTATCATTTTTTTATCATTTATTATATAGTATTTACGGGTCAGAGCCCTTTGTTATAGTGATAAAGAAAACACATTAAGCTTATAATTGACGGTTAAATAATAACATAAGAGTAAGACAAAATAAATGCGGATGCTAGGAGATTATAAAAAATTTAAATTCCACATTCGTGAAAGAGCGTTTAACCCTTTGAGAACGGACCTTGTGTAGATCGATGCTGGATCATTTTGTAACCCGTGTCAAAATCAAGCATAAACAGATCCTAGAGTAATCCACGTTCGTCCTGCGAGGGTCGAAGTCAAAAAATAAGTTACAAAAGAAATCTGAAGAGTCGCAATAACGGTCAGCATTATTATATAATGTATACGTACAATTTAGGCAACTGCATTTAGCAAAAGAGATGGCGTCGCGAGAGAGCACGAAAGTTTAGCAATCGCAAAACTTTAGGAGACGTGATCGACTGATTAAAGATCTTTTATACACAAACAATGTTTGATCGATAGTTAATAAATTGCTGGGACAGGGCAGGTACTTGCATCTCAGTGAGAGACGAATAACTTTTTCGAGACAGTCGAAAGAAAATTGTGAAGCTCTGGCAAAGGATCTCGAAACGTCAGAACCACGTGGTCGTGTCGACGATCCGTTCGATGCTCGGCGCGCAACGCGCGCCAGATTCGATTCCACCGCCACGAACGCATTCTCCTTCCACGATGCGAGAGGCAGGAGAGAGAACCGGGGGAATCGCGTGAGAGGAAACGAGAGAGAAGAAGAGAGAGGCGAGCGTGTACCATCGAAGCTTTGCTCGAGAACGTCGAAACAGTTCTGCGTTCTGCCGCGGCGTGGCGTTACCAGCCGCGCGATTATGAACGCGTCTTCGAACCATAATCTTCCTTTTGTTATTTATTCGCCTTGGGTACCCTTTCCCGAGTTGTCTTCCGACCCAACAATCGATTCCACAATTCGTATTATTCAGAAAAAATCGTGAAGACTCTTTTAGACACGGAAACGCGGAACAAAAGTAAAAGAAAAGAGAAGTTCGGCTTAAAATATACAAAAATCAACCCTCCAACCGCGGACAAGTGTTATTTGTTGCACAGATGCGTCCTAAAAATTCAATTAAAAAGGATGTGAAAAGAAAAGTAAAAATTAAAGAAAATATAAATTGTCATTAATATCGCGTTAGATTTTCAGCTAAATTTTACAAAATATTCAGAACACGAATTCCACGTCGGTAGTGGTTCTAGGATTTATTGAAATCGAAAGTCACATAAATTTGTTAAATACTTTTTCGACCTAGGTTCATCTCTTCAGTTGATATCACTTCCGATAAATGAAAAAGCAATTTGTCAGCGCGCACTTTCCATATTTCTCGATAAAGGAAATTAAAACGCGATGATTTAACGATCCGGGACTTTTCTGATTCGGCGATCTCTATTTTTGGACACGACCGGCACTTCCTCGTCTCCTGGACGGGCGAACTTAATGAGGCCCGGTCACGTCAGCCAATTATCTCTGTCTCCTTTTCTCATTCTTGCGCCGATCGTCTGGATTTACGCAACGTTGATTAAATTTCGAACGACTAGGTTCCTAGTTCGCCCCGGTTCGATTTAATTGGATCGAAAACGCACATCGTGCATGCCGCCGTCGTTCTCCGCGATTTCCGTTACTCCCCCAGATCGCGTATTCCGCTAGTAGAAATCTGAAGATTCGAAGACTGGTCATCGTACGATTTTGTAAATCGGGAACCACGAGAAACAGACGTTGAAACGGCGACCGATGATCGAAAAGCCTCGCGATAAAGCCGGGCCACACGCCACTGAAGTCTATTAGCGGGACTTTGTGTCAGAAGTTACGACTCCATTAAGGAGGAAGAGCCTGCTGATTTTTTCAGTTCATTTCGGCTCGCATAAAGCAAGCTATTTAAAACGCAATGGCGCAGCAGCTAACTCTTGTTTCTCTGCGAACCACGCAGGAAAATCTGTTCGTTTTCAAGCATACGGAGTAGAAGATTCGTTACGGTCGGCTGCGACTGCGTTCGGACACTCTTGAAGATCGCGCGCGAAATTTCTGACTTCTCCATTTAGGACAATTTTAATCGGATCCACGAACACATTAGATCATTCGACTACCACCAAAATCTATCCGCTGCCAAAAAAGAAAAATGGAATCTGAACTGACAACAAAGACGAGACGGCGCGAACTATACAGATCGTCATAAAAAGAGAAACAGAGCAATGGAGACCTCGATAGAACACGTTTCATCGCTTAGCATAAAATTGTTAACCCTTTGACTTCGTTCAAGTCAAAGCGTTAACACTCCCAGAGCTATCGATAAAAATTTGACGTGGAAAGCCATCGATATTTTTATGTTCATGCGTGTAGGTAATAATACTTATCCAGTTTTTCATTTCTTGTAATTAACTGAAATATACATATGTTGTAATCATTAAAGTAAACCACTATCTATACACTCTATGATTGTTATTATCTTCGAATGTACATCGCATACCATTTGTTTGCATGTATTAAATCTATTAGAATATTTAGTGTCTTTTCCGTGGTTCTATACTGATCCTTCGACTAGGATTCTCATTATAACAAAAGTCAACTATATAATGTTATTAGAAGCTGGGATGTTTACTTTGTGTTTGCTTTGTATATTGTAATCATAATGTTCCTATTTTCATTTTTATTATTATTTTATTATTACTGCTATTATTATTACTATTTTTATTATGTTGACATCTTTGTAGAAAAATTAAGAGGGTATTTGTTTCGTTGAGGCTATATAAATACATTTTGATGCAAAGTTATTTCAATTAGCTTCCTTAAACACTGGCCGCGACGTTTGGCATACAACACCAGATCTTCGACGCCGCAAGAAAATCCTTCGGTAGAGCAACCGCTTTCGATCGCTTCTCGGCTGATCGACGATCGATCTCGCGGCGATTTCGTCTCGAGGAACTACAAAGATCCTCGAGCCGCTTCTTCCGACTGAAATTCCACCCGCCGGTTGGTTTTTTCGCGGCGGAACGATTTGTGCTTCCCGGAGCAGTTCATATCACGATAGAAATGTCGCTAGTTCCCTGGGAAAAAGAAGAAACCGCGCGCGGGTCTCTCGCTCGGAAAAAGAGGAATTACTGTTAGCCCCGTACATGGAAGAAACAACGTCATTGCTCCGTGTGAATACGGTTTTTACGAAGATGACGACTCTATTCGCCTTTTAAGCAGCTATCCTTCGGGCCGATTACTCGCGGAAACCATTATTCCACGCCGCGCGGTTCCCGGCCGGAGGCTAACTTGCCGCAGAAAATTCGCTGGGACTTTCTGCACGCTCGGGAGTTTCTTGTGCATCGGTAAACGATCAATTAGCTCCGTTGCAGCGTCGCAAGCTCGTCCTTCCAACGAGACTTTGACTGCGCTCGCTCGACGAAGCAATCTGTCCCCGATTTCTTTGAAGTTCATCGTTCGGGTCCTCCGGTTCCAGCCATGGAAATTTATTTCTCGGCTTTGCGATCTTCTATTTATTTATTTACTTATCTATTTATTCATTTATTTATTCTTGCTTAGTGTTCAGTAAAATATAATATAATATTATCTACGATACACTGCGACAATTATCGTGCTGCATTAAGAGCAGAGCGTTTAAATGAAGCAGATGTATTGTTGAAAAAATCAAGAGTATCGCAAAAACGGTTTCAAGTGAGAAACAATCGGTTTAAAGAATTAAATTGGCTGTAAAGAATGCTGCGAGATTGAGGTTGGAAGAGGATACGATTAATATGCACAAGTACTAAAAAGTACTAAATGTAGGATAATATAGTTGAGGAGATTGCATGTTTGAAGACGCATCGCGAGGAGAAGAAATCGACTGTTTTGTGGTGGTAATTAGCAGTTTTAAGAATACGGTTTACATAGTTATGTTACCCATATAACGTCTGGTGTGACTCGAGAGAAAATCCAGATCCAGTTCGCAGCGAGCAGACAGAAGCATTTTGTTTAAATAGATTCAGAATCTCCGGGCAAGATATCATTCCGTTGATAATGTTTTATACTATAACTAGACCGCGGATCTTCAGGCAAAATAAAAATTGTCTGCATCAATTGCAAGGAAGAGAAGACAAGCCCAAGTTTCTTTTTTCTTTAATCATTGTAATCAGTTGAAATTAATACAACATTTTTAGTTGTCTTAATCTGTCCACTGTTTTAAATTATGTCCACTCATTTTTACCATCGCAATTTAACCATAACCAATTCCAAAGTGGTCCGACGCCTAGCGAGAGATGGAAGGTTTAATTGAGTTTGTATATTCGTCAGATCATGATCAAAATATCTAATCGGATAGGCGAATCGCCAAATTGCCAAAAGCCAACGTTGAACACATTCTAATATGTTGCATAAATAATGCTGATTTGGACACCGGATGCTATATTCTAGTTGGAATCGAATGAATGAACAGTAAAAAAGTCCAGTCGTATCGACATTTTCGAAATATTTCGAGGCTGTCTGAATAAAACCGAACGTACGGAAGACTGCACTAGTTTATAGTGCACCGCATTTATAATGCGATGACGGAAGAACAAATTTGAAGAGAAAGTTACACCAAGATCACGAACATCAAGTGGTCGGTGATAAAACATAGTTATTTAACACTTTGACTGCACATCACTCATATGTGGGTAACAGAACTATTTGCACAGATTCGAAAACTAATTTTCACGCTGGTGTATTGTATCTTTCTAATTTTATTGGGTAATTGATGTCATACAACTATTCAATTTTCATTTGACTAAATCAAATACTCTATAAAATGTTGCGAGGTTTCGGCCTGGCAGTCAAAGCGTTAAGGTGTAACTCATATCTGCAGTACATTTTTTCTCGTGAAATGCACGACCGAGCATATGGAGTAAATAATTGATTGATCGATTAAAGAATAGTTATCGAAATGGGACAATCAAAATTGGAGTTTATCTTCCGCTCTAATCTTCAGGTTTCCACGGTCCACGCAACTCTTCGAGAGAAATATTTAGAGTCTCGGATCATCGGTTTCGCGAATACGATTTATGTTTCCGGCTTAGGATACTTTTGGACAGTTTTTGCGGTACAGCACTCTCTCTTTCTTTCTCTCAATAGTTCGTTATGTTCGTATTCTCCTTCATCGCGTTTGAATGCTGAATATTGAATTAATTCCTTGCACTACGATTATTTTTCATGGCTACGTTGATTAACAGCTATTTGTCACTAATAAATTCTTATGTGAGACAGAACATTCATGTTCAATGTTTCTCAATCTTCGCTTTAATGTTTAAATACTGACGATAGAAGAGCAGAATTTTATTTTGATTTAAAAGGTGTGAATAACATATACATTTAGTAGTTTATATTTCACGTCTTTGTAACGAGTTTGACATGATATTATAGGCCAAGGTGTCAAGTGCCAAAAATCAATCCCAAAAATTCTCACAGAATTTAAGTCGCTGAATTAATGAAATCGAAACAAGAAGGTTAAAATTATCATAAGAAACGTTAGTTTACTTTTCGTTTTAAAATTGCTGATGCTATAGAAATTCTTTCATAAGAAATGATAAAATATTTTTAATTCAATTATAATTCAATTATACGTCCTAATAAACATGGTGGAAATCTGTTCAAGTTCAGACTTGTTATTCTTCTGAAGAAAAGAATATCAGTCAGTTTTCCTGCTAGGTAGATGAAATCGAAACTAGGAAGATAAAATTTCAGTTAATATATATCATAGGAAATATTCAGTAGACTTATGCTGTACTCTAAAAATTCTGGTAACATACAATTTGTTCGATATATTACAGTGAAAATAAATTTCTAAACAAAATTAAAACTGAATTTCAGAGCCCAGCTAAAGATTAGTGTCACTTATACGTGACCGACGCGACCTTAACCCTAATGTCTGAAACATAGTTTACTGTAGAAAGAAGTAGAATGTAAGGAGATGACTATGTGTTGTTCATCTGGTTCTCTTTTATAGGTACAATCGAGATTAACTGTTAGAGTACTTGATTTGAAGAGAATAGATACATATTGTATTGCTGAAAGAAGTATAAGGATGTCCCTATGTGTTGTTCGCTTGCTTCGATTGCCACGTGTGGAAATTAATTTGTAAGGGTACTAGATTTCGTGGGATCAAACTATTGGAAGAGAATACTATACCTCGGCGCAGTCAGTGATGTTTTCCGAGCGACCTATGGTATTGCGGTCGACGTCGCGAGTTCTGCCGACGGCAAGCGAGCTTCGCTCGTAGGACTTAATTTTCCACCTTAGAATCGGAAGTTTGGCAAAGGTTATTAGTCGCGGCGAGCCGTGCTCGGTTCAACGGATGGTCACGGGGCGGGCCACGTTCGTTCTCGGGAAAAGAATCCTCCGGCGAGGCGTGCAGTGGCCCAGAACGGATGAAATTCCACGGACGTTTCCGGCGGATGCGCAACCGGAGTTCGCCGAATCGGACAGCGCGCCTGCGACGAGGGAGAGATACTGGGAATAAAGACAAACTACATCCTCGATTCCACACTGGGATGCGCCGAAAATCTGTTCCGGCGTATCTATCGGCGCGAGTCTTCGGTTCGGCGACGATGGAGTTAGCTGGGGATAAAAGTACAGGGCCCTCGAGAGAAGAGTTTTGGCATGTCGGACCAAGGAAGTGTCCGACGACGAAATTCCAGCCAAAGAGGGCGACGATAAGAATGGCGTATGGTTCGCTACGAAGACAGAGGACGGAGGACAGAAGACAGAAAACGGAAGGCGGGGGACACGAATCGATCGCGGCCGAGTTTCTTCGCAAACAAGCCTCCTCGGTGTCCGGAACGGGAAGGGTAGGTCGCTTCCCTTCAGGAAATCCATCGAACAACCGGGGCCGAAAGAAGAAGAGTGTACGAAACCGAGTTAACGCTGACGGTTGGTCGGAAAGGAGCCGGAGGAACGAGCAGAAACACAGGCGGCAGGAAGAAGCGTACGGTTCGGAGCGAGAAGGAGAGCGAGCCCAAGGAGAGGACCAGAAAGAAAGAGAGAAAGAGAGATCGAGAGGAGTCTCGTATTTGCAGGACATCCGCGCCACTGGGCATCGAGACAGTTATGACTCTCCCCCTTCTCGAACTCGTCAGTTGTTTTGCGGCTGTCTCGTTGCTTTTGTTCTAGCGCCGGTTTGTCTCATTGCTTTTGTTCGTCTCTCTCCTCTCCCGGTCCCGGTTGCTGTTGCGGTGCCAGCGCCCTGGTCTTTTGCTCCTGTTTCCACCGCAGGAATCAGCGAGCTCTTCTCGCTGATCGGCTTCTCTCTCTCTCTCTCTCTCTCTCTCTCTCTCTCTCTCTCTCTCTCGCCTTGTGTCCTCTCTATCTATCGCTGGCCATCCTCCTCTGCAGCTTCTTCGTCGTCTTCTTCTTCTTCTTCTTCTTGCGTAGGCCGCGCGGTCGGGCCCGCTTCTTCTTCTTTCACGTACGCTCCGTCCAGTAGTCACGTTCTTCTGCTCTCTTTTTCGCGGGTCGAACTGATCTTTTTGCCGGCGCGCAGCCCGGCCGGGAGGATGAGGGCCAGCAGGGGTTGAGGATGAAAGGAGAGGACGAGGTGCAGTCCCCTCCTCCTCCTGCCTTGGCTTGAAAGGAGCCGACGTTACGTACGGTAGCCGACCAGACTGTACCCAATTATTCCGGCGTGCTATACTAATGCCATGGACCCCCTCGGCTAACCACCCCCTTCTTCTTCGCCGTCTTCTTCTTCGTCTTCTTCTTCGTCCTCTTCTTCTTCTTCCAATGCTGCTGCTGCCGCTACTTCGTCCTCGTCCTCGTCTTCTTTATGGCTGTCCCTCTAGCTCGATCTCCGTCGAGCGAGCCCGGTCTCTCTCTGTCCCCATAATGCGGTGGGGAGAGCTCGCTACTCTCCGCTCGATGCTACCAGCCGACGCCGATGGATCTCTGGAATGACGGAGGGATTCTTGATCTCTGCCGGGCTACCGGCGCGGCGTAGCCATTGATTTTTTGGAACGATGACGGTGCGCTTCCGCTCGCACCGTTTTTCCAACACCGTTTTCACTTACCCGTTCACCTACTCGGCATCCGCGTCGCGACCCCGCGCGCAGCCAACTCTGTTCAAGCCAAGCCGGGAGCCAGTTCGGGAGCATCGCTGGAGATGTAATATCTGGGACAAGGAACGATACAGAGGACAATGATTCACGCTCGCCAAGCTGTCCGTCACGAGGCAAGGGTCGTTCCAGCGATAAAAGGAGGACCGTACATCAGCCTGATTCCCGAAGCGCATTTTCTCATTCGACTTGGTCCCGCGCGCCACCCCTTGCCGTCCGAGGCAGAAAAGGAAGTGAGAGGAAGAGATAGAGAGGACCGGCATTAAGGATTGTATTAATCAGAGGCTGTCAGTGTGATTCCTGGCCGCGAACGAAGGGTGGCCGACGGGAGAGCGGAACCAGGAAGACAGACGAGAGACAGCCTCCCGAAGGAGAGGAGACACGGGACGAATTTCTGGCTGCGGTTTCGGGGTGGATCTGCCGATGACATCGAGAAATGACGCAAAAAAATAGATGCCAGACTATCTGGCACCGCGGAGGCCGCGCCTCTCCGCCCTCTGCCCTCTGCCCCCTTTCCCGTCCGTTGTTCGCGATCGGAGCGGTCGTTGCGGGAAAGTTTGGGGACAGTCGGCCCGGTCGACGGTTGCCGGAGCCTCCCACCGGGGAATCCGGGCCTCCGGATCCGGAGGAATCCGGCGAGAGACGGTTCACGCGTCTTTCTATCCGCCGCGCCGCGGAACAGGATCGGGGAGCATCGGAGAAGATCAGGACGAAGAAGAGGGCCGCTGCGAAACGCAAATGATCAACGCGGCTATTAATCAAACCGGCCGCGGGATTAAACAGAGAGGATCAGATCCCCCGTCGGTCGAAATTGAAATCTCAGGTGGCCAATTAAAAGCAAAAAGTCGACGGAAACGCGGCGTTATTAACTCGCCTCTCTCTCTCGCTCTCCTTCTCTGTTGCTCTCTGGGCCGACTGTTCCCGTCCTCGGGAAGTCCATCAGAGGAGAGCGGTCTAGGGCTCCGGGAGCAGCACACGGGATCGTTTTATTGCGTATGCTTCGTGTCGAACTCGATTATAATAGTGGCGTGGCCCCTAAATGGCCCCGTGTTCAACAGCCCTCAAGTATTTCCAATATCCTGCAGGGAGATTCATCTTGCTTGGCCTCTTTCTCTCCGGCCTCTCGCCCTCTCCCACCTGTCCCTCCTCGACCCTCCTCGTCTCGCCTCGTCCTCTCTCCTCGTCCCTCCTTGTCCCACCTCGTCCATGCGGACTGCTCCTCTTCTTGTCGCTCCTCGGGGGCCGCGGTCGACTCTTTCCAGGGTTCATTCATGCCTCCTGGTGGCGAGGACCTCATTACCCGCGGTGAATGGATTCCTCTCCCGTCCGCGCCGCTGAATTTCTCGTTCGTGCTCCGCCGCACCGACCGATGCTCGATTTTTTAAGAAACTTGCCGTCTCACGGGTCCGCCAACTCGCCGCGCCACCGATTCGATAGAGGTCCGTCCTTCCTGCCTTTCCAGGCAATAGGCTCTCCGACGACCGGGCCCTGGCTACCTCAAGGACCGACCTCGGACCGCTCCCGTTTCGCTTTTTCAGTTTTATCAAGCTCACAGAGACCCCCTCGAAATTTCCCAGTGATTACCCAAGACCAGCCGATTACGATCGCCTCTGTGATAGAGCGACTCCGAGGAATTAGCGATCGCGGGATGTTTCTCCACATCGGAGATTTTCAGATGTTTCCAGAGAATTGCTCGAGGGAGAAGAGACGGCGAGTCGAATCGGTCGTGGCTGTCGCAATCGCCAGTAACACACTCGTTCGTCTTGGTTTGTTCGAGGCCTCCGGGAACCGGCAATTTTGGCCGGTCGGTATTTTTCTTCTCGCGCGAAAGGTTAATCGAGCAGCGAGCTTTATCTGGCCCGATCTGCACACCTGGAGGACCGAGCCTAATGTCTGCCTCTTCTGCTTTCGGGAGCCAATCATCACGTTCGCCACAGGCGCGTGCACCGATCTCCATCCCCTTTCGTCTTTCCTCTTCGTTCCTCGATCGAGTCCTCTTTCTCTTCCTCTTTCTCCTTCTCGTGCTCACCTCTCGCTCCATCCTCCGGATTGTTTTCTTTCTCGACACCGGAGAATCGCCGAGAACTCCAGAAGCCGCGACGCCTCGATACTTTTCGCGTTGGTCGCGGTTTATTTCGCTTTCGTTCCGATTTTCTCTATTTTTGCTGCTTCCCCTTCGCACACAACCTTCGGCGAGACGCAATCCGATTACGCGTTATTGATGACGATTCGAACGACTTGATCGATTCGATTCCGCCAACAAATTAACACGTATCCTCGTCGTCTGGCGGCTGCTCTTGCAGATCGGGAAATTTTATGCAAATTCTGTCGCGATTCTTCCAGCAATCTTTCATGTGCGTTGCATCGAGAGGACGCAATTGAAGCTGCGGCGGCCTGTCCAGGGAATGAACACTTACAGTCGAGGACAAATATATGTAGGCATCCTTTCAAACGGTATAACCTTCCTAAAACTAGAGTAAACGATTTGAATCATTTGAAAATGACAGGAGGACTAGTCTGTTACATAATGATTATAATACTTTTTTTTTAACTTGCTATTACTTTGAATGACAAAAAAGGAAGAAACTCGTGTTTCCTCAACTTTTTTATCTGAGCCTATAATGAAAATTTAAAAAATGCATTGTAGACCCTGGTAACTTACATACGTAATAAAAATTACATGGAAATTGGTTAACGTAGCGTCAAGCTGCAAGTGTTGAAAGATTTAACACTATTTTTTCCAACCGGTATTAAAAGGCACTTTTCGAATTTTAACTCCAAATTATTTTCTAAGTTTAATTATTTCTTCACAACTAAGTTTTTGACTTTTTGTACAATAGTTGTGAACTTAATTCCGTGATATCATTTCCCCAGCTCATCCTGGATCTAAAAATGTTCATATGGTTTTGTATATATTTTTACCATGCGGTGTATTTTGACACCTTAAGGATTTTATAATAGTGTCTAATTTTAAACGATTTTGCATAGAAATATCAACACCATTTTGCAACAGAATATCGATTATAATCACATTAGAGAATCCATATTTCAGTTGTAACAGAAGATTCAGGAGTTGTTGCATAACTTTGATATTCGCTTGTTTTCCGGCATGTTGCATTTTAGCACAGATTATTGCAGTGTCCAGTTCTAAAAATATTGAATACCTTTCGTTCTCCAATTTTCGTAGTGAGTTCAATACACGTGAATTTTGTTTTTATAAATATGTATCTATAAAAATCACTGTATGGCAACCAGTGATTTGTAACAACTGTGGTATTGAATAAGAAAAGAATTTTATTACAATGCTATTTTTATGATTATTGTTAAGTTAAAAACATTACTGTGTTTGGTTATCTTTCTTAAAAAAATAAAAAAATGAGAACGATAATATTTTTTTATTATTGTTCCTGCTGAGGTAAAACGTGTTTGACTACATGTATGTATATTCATATTTTGTAGATTGATGAATTAAGCTAGAATTTACAACCTGATTAGTCTTTAATAAATACCCATCAATGTATCAATAAATATGTTGCTCAAATTGTCTATATTTAACTGAAAATTTGAAATCCCGACAGTTTTGGCAATTATTTGCATTTAAACGCAAAGGCGTCAAAAATACCTTCTGGTCGAAATAGTTACATACAAAATCGCGGTAGAAATAGTGTTAGAGGACTGCAGCTTTCTGACAAGTGTTGGTTGAACGTGTACAAAATCGGGATAAAACTGCGATATTCACTATCTTTAATTGTTTGTGCCTCATAACAACGTCAACCGATTTCGATGAAATGCATATAAATAATCTTCTTTTGTCGTTCCAAGTAATAGCAAAATTTTAAAAGCCGTTTCAGTCATTATCTAGTAGACTATTTTCTCTATGATCTAAAAAAAATTCAAGTCATTTAGTTCAGTTTCAAAAAAGGCATATCCTTTTAGAGGATGTCCACATATATTTGTCCTTGACTATAAGTGGGATGCCTCAAGTGAACCGTTAAAATAAAGATCATTCTCGGCAGTTTTATTGTGACGTAAAACGTTGGTGAAACTTCTCGTCACTTTCCATCCATATTTTCTGACATTTCGAGACGCATACATTTCTTTTTCCTTACATTTTATCGATGTTTACTAAAACAATAAATCTTGTTCTCCATGAACATCCCGGTCGACGGTGTTGATCCGCGTGCACCCTAGCATTTTTTTCCTTCGACTTGGTACCAAATATAAAATGGAGTTTATTTCATAGTAGAACTACGCGTCGTATAAACCTAAATTCTGTTCACAAAAATGCAAAAAGAATGATAATGCGCGGCTCTGAAAACAAAGTATCGATTTTTATTGAAATAAAAATGTTGGGAATCTTTTTACGTATCTTGAAATAACGTACGGAATATCAATGGAAAGTGACGAAGAGTTTCATCAATTATTTTACGTTATAAACAATTTCCCAAAATCAACCTTGTTTTACCGGTTTACTTGAGGTTTGCCCCTTAAGCTACACGTTTGTTAAGACGATTATTCACAAATTGTTACAGTAGAACCTCGATTATCCGGTCCTTCGATATGGAAATTCTCTGTTGTCAAAATACGTTTCATATGTAATTGGCTCACTTCAAAACAGCCCTTGTGCAAAATGAAGTACTGTAAAAATCAATGGATATAAAATCTGACACTGTACTAGGTTATAGGTGTTCCAGGATATTTCAAGGTTATATACTTTTCCATTATTTCAACATCCACGTTACATTCCGCTGTATCTAAACTCCAGGATAATATTCAGGTTTATCATTTGTTGATAGTCGTAGCGTTTTAACACATTGAGAATTAACACGTTGATTTATACAGTGCTTTATATTATATAATAAGTATAGTATGTTTTAATGTAGTGCAATGTAGAGGTGTTCGAGTCGTCTCAAAAAATTCTTGAAGAATCGATACGGGAACAATCGCTAGAAAAATACAATTGAAACTTCTAAAAAGAGAAATAAAATCCCGAATCAGAGAAATGATGTGGAAACAGATTTCGTAAGAATGGCGGGAAATGTAGAAAACTAGAAACACTTACCACGTGATGCAATTCGATTTACAAAAGATTGATTTTCGATTCCTACAAGAAAGAATCGATTCTAGGGAAAATCGAATACCAATGAATCGACTCAAACGGCCCCTCATGTAACCAAAAGAATTGAATTTAAATTGAACACCCTGAGTGCGAGGAGTTCAAAACTGGACTTATGCTACATTGGAATCGACGGCTTCGATTGTTTATCCGTCGACATCACCGGTTTCTCCACCAGAGTCCGTTTCTCCTTCTCTGAATTCCTCGCGGTGCGACGATGTCGGTCGCGTTTTCCGAAGATTGCCTTCGCTTTCCCCGAAATTATTCGATCGCCGATCGGTTTCTCGATCGGTCGTTATCCGGCGTTCACGTTTCTCGCGGCTTATTTTCCGCTCGAGTGATCCGCGACGCGTCGAGACCGCGTTTCGGTCGTTCGGCTCGGTGGTAAAAATCGTCGAAAAAGAATCGACACGAAATTGCATGCGGAAGAAGACGACGCTCGTTCTCTCGTTCGTTCTCTCGTTCGTTCTCTCGTTCGTCCTCTCGGATCTCTCCTGACTCCACTCGCAGCTCTGCAGCTCGCTTGTTCGCCGCAGCCTCGACAGGGCCTTCAACCTGACCTTCTCTAATTTCCTGCCCATAGAAAGCTCGATTAATTTCGAGCGGCGCTGGAAAGCCGGTTTCTTCGATTAGCCACGGAAAGGAATATTATTCTCGACACGGCCCGACCGCAGAGACACCTATCGCTTCTCGGACACCACCGGTGGATCTACAATTTTCAATAATTATTTCCAGTCCTACGATTGTTTCGCTCGTCGAAATAATTTCCACGCGAAGGAAACCCCCTCTAGAGATCTTTCATGGTGCCCCAAGCCCGATCGAATTATTTGCGATCCGGATTCGACAAAAGTGTTATCATCGGATCGATACAAACGCTCTCGGAACGCGCACCGTCGCTCGCTGACTCCGGTTTGTTACCCTAAACGCGACTTGTTCCTATCCGACACCATACGATCGTTTTCACTGCAGCGAATGTGAAAACAAATCTCTTGAAAAATGTCTGTTTATTTATTTATATCTTGACGAACAAAGCTCTTTTTTACATCTTTTTATATAAGAACTTTATATAAGAATGTGAGTGATGTAAAAATGAATAATCGGATATATAACATTTTAAATGATTAACTCTAGGTGAGCCTAATAATGCCGATTTAAAAGACATCAGCGATCCATTCCAGAAATTAATGTTTTTGTAGGTAGGCGTTTGAGATTGAGCATAAT
The DNA here is from genome assembly GCA_028455555.1 of Augochlorella aurata. Classification (NCBI taxonomy): domain Eukaryota; kingdom Metazoa; phylum Arthropoda; class Insecta; order Hymenoptera; family Halictidae; genus Augochlorella; species Augochlorella aurata. The sequence goes on from CM052154.1 coordinate 1,398,438, forward strand.
CTACTTATGCAGTTTCTCTCGCCTATCAGCGAGTGGTACGAGATAGTGTAAAAGAAACTCTTTGCTCTCAGGTGTTTTGCAGGTAATTTAAGGAGCTCACTGATCGCAGGACAAGCAATAAGATTATTGGTAACTTTAAATACAAAGATCGGAACCGCTGTTAATCTCCTTCGTTCGAGTGTATGCAATCTCGTCATTTCCAGGATGTTGTCGTAATTGTAACTCGTTATAGGTATCGGTCTATTGATTTTATAAGAAATGCATCTTGGCCTGAGAAGGAGGAGTTGGTTAGAAGAAATTCGCTCGTGTTTCGCTTTTTTCGAGAAACCTAATTTCGGTATACATTAGTGCGGGGTTAAGTCGGCATCGATTCGGGAGTGGTATGTACATTTGTATTAATAATAACGTTTATTTGTTCAATGAGATGAACCCTTTGTTATACAGTACAAATGTACAATAAAAATTATAAAAATTACATACACAGAAGAGAAAGAAAAAGAATCATGTTATGACTAGACTGCGAATCTTTATGCAAATACTCAATTTCATACGTTATTTTGCAATCAACAAAATTGTAGAAAAATGTTGATGTCTTTCTGTTGATTAAAAGATTACTTATCGTAACAGGAAAATAAAATTGCTATTAGTTCCTGTTATGTTATACATTCTCTTGCATTTAGAAATCTGAATATGCTGCAAACGCATGAAGATCCGCAGTCTGGTTATAACAAGTGATGTGGATATGACATGACATAATAAAATAAAGTAACAGAAATCCAGGTATTCGAAGATAAACTAAAAGCGTCGAACGTGGCGCACCGCACATACTGCTGAATTTTTAAAGGTATTTTAGAGGGAAATTTGAATGTACAGGGCAGTCAAAAATATATCTCTAATAAAGACAATTTCATTTTCAGTAATTATCGTCGTACCCTTGTAGTTGTAGCGTCAGTGGACAGTTGAGATAATTGTGATTAAAATGAGTCCAGACACGATGTGAATCGTATTCATTTAAACTATTCTCAGATTAATTAACGCTATACCTATCAAGTTTTAAAAGTAACTGACGTGTGTCGTTTTGTAAAAATGTCAATACTAGATTTAGTTCTTCCGTTATTGTTATTATAATGTAAGTCTTGTACAAAGGAATTTGTTCAATCCTTTCTTAAGAAAAAGTATTCATAATTTCATCGCTTTATAAATGAAAAATGTTGAGCGTTACCGCTGAACCTAGCGAGCCAATTAAAATGACCATTTCCACGTTTTTCATTTTCAAATTGTTGAAATTGTAAGGTCTCTTTCGATGGAAATCGTTGAACAAGTTTCTCGATCCAATTACCTTTATAATGAAACCTGAGAAAAGTTTCAATAAATTCAGCTTTGTCATCCTTTTGAAAGTATAAATAAGAGATCCGTAATAATAAGCTCTTCCCTAAACGTATTCTAATTTATATTGTGTTTGGATTAATTTTAATCGGATCGATCTCAGCTAGCCATCGATGCTACAATTATAAAAATAAGACGAAAATGAATATAAAATTTCCTTACATTCATGTCACCCATAAAAGTCATTTATTAAATTAGAATAATAGCAACGATTTCGTAATCTTAGCCATTGTAGTTCTGTATCTTGTTTCTTTTTTTCTATTGTAGTGAGTTTTCTCTTTTATGATTTTTGTCCTTTTTATGCAAAATAAAAATTGTCTGCACTAGCTGCAAGCAATAGAAACTAAAAAGTAAGTTCATTCCTTCTTTAATTACTTTAATAGATTGAAAATAAGACATTTTAATGCTTTCGTATTTTTTCAAATACTTCTTACTTTTAAAATTACTTTCTATTTTATGTTTGTAACACAAAGGTTGAAATATTTCAACTGAAAGAAAATGAGGAAAAATAAAAGAAAATAGAAGAAAATAATAGAAGAAAGTAGAAGAAAATTGAAGAAAATAGTAGAAGAAAGTAGAAGAAAACAGAGAAAATAAAAGAAGAATCCCGTTGTTGTGTTCCGCCGAGCTCAAGGCACTATGGTGAGAAAATAGTGGGACGAGTCGTGTAAATTTCGCCGTGCACCACTGTATACAGTTCGAAGGGCTTATTAGAATTTTCGCGTGAAGCCAGTAGCGTTTCGACGGCCTCTGCTCTCTCTCCGGTCGCTCTCTCGTTGCTCCCTTTTTTGCAGCTCGCATGAAATGCGTTTTACTGCTTCGCCGTGGCGCAAAAAGACGAGCCGCGAGCAACCGAGGAGTCGGTAGATGATGGAGGTGATGAAGAAGTAAACGAAGAAGAAGTGGAAGGTGGCCGAGTAAGACATAAATGGTCCCCGTTCTTTCTTCCCCGGTTTAGCTAGGTACACTTTCGACCCTGCGATACTTTATACTTCGCCGGGGAAGCTGAACGATCGTTCGATACAGAGTCGAGTTGCCCGGTACCGATCCCTTTATCGTGTTTGCTTTCGAATCGACGATCTCGAACTGATTACACAGCGACTTCAGCATACGGCTGTCCTTCGCGTTGGACATTTCCTCGAGAAAACGCCCCGCCATTGTTCATTATACATTCAAATGTTCATTTATTTATTTGCTGATTCAAAATATCCTTTGTTATACAATGGTTAATTACCAATTAATCGCAGGTATTTAGGATTAATTAAAAAAAGATGTGTCGTCTAAAAAAGTAGTCTCGGAACAGAATAAGTCGATCGATTTATTTTTTTATTTCTTATTTAATTTATTTATTTTTTTTATAATATCTTTTGACATGTAATATACTTCGATTGATGCTATTCTATTCTCGCGAGCAGGAAAGATATGATCTCGAATAAATGAGTTAAAATTTCGCCAGAGATAATAGTGCCGTTTAGTACCTTAAACGGTAGCAAAAGGTCAAATTTAAGATATCTAAGTTCAAGAGGCAGCAGATTTAGTCGAGACTGTAATCGAGTAAAGTCACGATCCGTGTCAGTCATGGAGTAACCGAGTTATACCTTCTAACGTATCGCGAGCTAAAGGTAATGTGCATGATAATTCGGCTGCAGATCTTTTTCCCGCGCCCGGTAATTGCTCCTCGAAAGAGAAGCTAATTCTCGGGCTGTTTAGCACCAATTTCGAACTCGATAGATCCAAAAAGTTTCTCGGATTTCGGAGGAACGTTTTCCGAGCGAGTATTTACCGCAGCTGGTGTCGGTTCATGGACAGATGTAGAAATCGATATCTCGAGATATATTGCAGTCACGGTTCCCTTCAAGGGCTTAGGTCAGAGTTCAGAGATCAGGCGCGATAAGGGGGCTTTGTGAGGCGCTCGAAAAAATCCGAACAGCCTCTCACCGACTCACCGAAATCCAGAATTCTCTCTGGACACGATAACAAAATGGGTTCCTCGCGATCGAATCGAAGTTTCCTAACCGACAACGAACTCTCGAACTGCGATCGTTCTCGACAAAGGTAGAGCTCGTACCTTTATCCGAGTACTCATGACACAACGGGGAATAAACAGTCATGTAGCTGAGTACCCCATCAAAATGATTTTGTAACTGGCAACAAGAACTATTACTATTTTAATGCTAATTAGTAATCTATTTTACTTATAATTAATGTCCTTCGAATTCCATCGAAGTTCTTTCCGACTAAAATTAGACTGAACTGGAAAAATACTACGACATTTTGTGACTTTCCATAAAATAAGATCGCAAAGCTGGAATGAGCGTGTATTTATTCATTTACAGCTGAGATACCCTTCGATTCACCTAAATAGATTAATAAATATGTATAAGTATTATTATTACGAGAAATCTATGTACAATACAAAGCTTCAGAAGTGTTGTTATAGTAAAACTTATAGCATTTTATGAGCTGCGATGTGAAACGAAGTGAACACAGAGAAGTTAATTAAGGAAGAAGGGATAAACAATATTAAAATATTATTTTAGCTTTTTAATAGATAAGAGTTTGTTTTCTTTGTTATTTAATTTCATGTAATTCATATAATAATATAAATGGGACCTGAACGGAAAGTATCACAATCAGGTGATGCAATGATATATTGCATATGTTATTTGCCCTGTGCCTTTTGTTAAATTAATTTGTGTATCGTAAACGGATTATTTGGTAGCAATTGTACATTAATATAATGCTGAATGTACGCTACAGCAAAGCATGTGTTCAAAACATTGATTTGGTAATTGAACATTCGGTGTAGCATAATAGCTAATTACTGCACAGCGGATCTTTATGCGAAATAAAAACTTTCGAACACATTTGTAAGAAATGTAAATTCAATACAAATAAATTGCTTCTTTCAATAATTTTGACAAGTCGAAAACAATGTATTATATTATACTATTAAGTTTTTAAGAATTCGAACAATTCAGTTTTATTATCGACCCCTATTTCATAATTGATGAAGATAATGAAGAATGTATTTATTGTCAAATGTGCAATAAAATTGTAAAGTGCGATCGAAAGTCGCAATTTGTCCGATGTGTGTGCCATAACAATATAACATATAACGTATAATACTTAATATCGTAGAACAGAAATTGTAAAGCGGGTTCTTTTTTATAGTTGGAAGATATAAAATAAATTACTTCTATTCTAATTACCAAGTGAGTCGAAATGACTTGTCTCAAATCTTTTGTTTCTCAATTTTTGGGACATTAAGATCTTTTTGGATCAATTTAAACGAATACAGCCTCATTAGTTTGACAAGGCAATACAAATGAATCGGTTGTGGTGTTCAGTACTTCTAGTGTTAATACCGTGCATATTTACATATTTTTCGTGCACAAGTGTCATATGGATTCTACATATTCATCGTGCATAAATATTCGCAGTCTACTCGTAAGCTCTAGAAGTAAGTCGGAGATCAGAGAGCGTGTTTGTCACGATCGTTTTTCCCGAGAGACGATGGCAAGATAAAAAGCCCGAAGATCGGCTCCCGAGCACTGTTTACGTCGAGTGCCATTTAATTATCGTTTTTTTGTTGACGGAGACGCGTTACGCAAACGCGTGTCGCGGTGTTGAAGACCTCGTGGAGCTCGCCGATACCACTGGCTGATTTTTTCTTGCTCTCTTTTGCGCCGGGACTCGATATTCAGCGAAATCGAGCGGAATCGAGCGGAATAGCGCGCGTGCCGGCTTAGGTTTTTACTCACCGAAATCAAAGGTCACGACTCCCGCGTATTTCCTGCGATAAAAATCGCTCTTCCCCCGTGATCTGTTCTTTTTGCGATTGCCCCCCACTCCCCGGGGTCTGTTTATCCGTTCGAAAAAGCGCGGACAATTTCACGGAGCGTGGAATCCGCAAAAAACCGTCGACCGGCGGTTCTCGTTGTCAGAAGCGTTTCGTTGCCACCGGACTCGAATTTTTTCGCCGGGTTTTTGCGGGACCGGGGCACGCGAGAGATTCAATTGGACCGAATGATAAACGCGATTAACGCGATTCCGCCTCCGCGGCCGTCAATCTGCGATCGGGCCGATCGTGCCGCGCTCCGGAATAGAGTCACGATACGTGAATTGTTTTTGCCGCGCGACGATCGCCGCGAACATCGAATCACCGGTAAAAATTCGATCGCGGCATTCCAACGTCCGTGCTCCTGTTTTTCCTGGTGTTTTGACAACAAGACGCAGTGCTTCCATCTTTTTAATTCAATTAATTATTACTAGACTCTCCCGAACGTGATAACAATGAATCGATGGAATATAGATCGATAAAAACATCAAGTGCAAATAAATTTCTTATTTCTGCTTCTTATAGCAGGGATGGAAAATGTTCTGGAACGTTTTAGCCTGTTCTGTTTGTGACAATAATTATGGAAACTTTTCTCAGAAATGTTTTTGCCTTTATGTTCCAATGAGACACGTGAGAAGATGTTCTTGAAAATACAGATTGGCAACAACAAGTGTCGAACTTTTGGGATATTATTTTCAACAAACCGAAACGATGAATCGGACGTAGGAGATGCAGATGACATAACTTTGACATAAACTTTAGGGAGTGTGCAGAAAATTTTTCTATAGAATTCTAGAATTCTAGAATTCCAGATTTCTATAGAAAGTAATTTATTTTATTTTTAGGGAGAAAAGAAAAACTTATTTCCGTATCTTGTATTTGCCCAAGTTAGCGTTGAACGTGCATTTTCAACTCTAAAATATATAAATACCGCAAACTTAGCAAACACTTTACTTGCAAAATTAAATTAAAGAACTACGGTAGTATTGCTATACTACTATACAAAGTGTTTCATGTATCTTGCACACCTTAATATCTTCGGCACTTTTGTTGATACGAAAAAATGTTTCAGGACACATTCGTTTAATCCAAGGTTAAACATATTATAATTTATATCCTTTCTTTCTCAAAATTATTTTTCATATTTTTTCGTTTCAGTAAAAATAACTAATCACGACATTAATAAAGATGAAATACTTTGTTTATGTAAGACCTACATATGCATATGTTATATGATGGAATATTAACGCGTTCATGTTCAAGTTGTAATAAAAGTGTAAATAAAATCTCCTAATAACGTAATGTACGTATAATTACAATTTTCATGTTCTTTTTTCATTAATATTTCTATTTATACTGTATAACTGTTTCAAATAAATGTTCTAAAATAACTTGTTTTCATGGGACTTTTATTAGATAAATTTTAAAATATCGGAGAATACCTTCCTACTGATTTTTCACGATAAGAGTTGCAAATACTACGGAAATAGATATTCTTTCAAATGAATGATATGTACAAGTACTAAGAAAATATTTCAGAAAATTTGAGTTGATTTCCGTCGCGGAAAAAATCCGCAACGATAACGTTGCAGTGATCTTCCATGCGGAGAAAAAGACGGAGTGGCGTGGTGAGTTACTCGAGGATCATTTGCATTCGTCTCGCGGTGCACCGTCATTTGGTCGTGATTATGCATTCTCAGGTAATCGAGGGATTTAGTCGAACTGGATCGTCGAGAGTGCAATGGAGGTCGCGGTTAATTGCGTCGCGCGCGATCGAGATCGAGAGCTGGCTGAGTCGCGATAGATCGACGATTTCGAGCATGGCTGGTTCTGCGCCGCGTGGCTCAAGGAGATTCAATTCCTCGGCGTCAGATAATAAACTCGCTCGCGATTTCGAGATCGCATTTATTGTAGCGACATCCGTCACCGTCCGCGATAATTGCCAGCGATGACACAATTAATTTATGGTAAATCGAGCGGGATCGGCTATCGGTGTTGGTCTAGCCACGCGGAACCTGGAAAATGCAACAGGTGATCCGAGCATACTCCGGCCGTAACAAAGGACCGAGTTATCCCCGTTCTAACGGCACGTTCTCATTAATTTTCGATTATTTCTTTGGCTCGTGCCTCTTAATTGTTATTGACGGCAGATCGCAAGATACAGGCTGGCGACTGAAAAAGCTGCTTCATATGAATGTTTCCGGAACTGGTTGAATAGAATCGTCTATGTTCTCCTAGCAGCTGTTCGATAATCTTGCTGCGTTTATTGGATCGTTCAACTAATTATTATCGACAGAAAATAGTCCAGACTGAATTTACCACTTCGAACGATCTACAAGACGATAGTCCTTCGAACAGGTTGTTACCGGCCTCGTTTATGATTCTTTATTCTTTATTTACGGATAAAAACCCTTTAGTATACAATGATCGATTACCAATTAATTACAGATAAACAGGACATAAAACGCATGATGGATTCTTCAATGGCTTAAACCGTTTACTTATTATTACTACTCTAACCGATACAGTAGTCAACTAGACTTCTTTTGTAATTCCTATACTTCCAACGAGCATTCTACCGCTAATGTTATTTGCCGTTCTTCTTCATTCCCGCTCACATAATCTAACTAAATTTCGTGTATCTCTCTTTCTTCAGTTCTATATTTAACTTCTCAGTTTGAAATTTCTTGTATTTTATTCGTCCTTGTGACTTTTCATTCTCTCACTGTAACAAAGGGTTCTTCCGTCGATCGATAAAGCTATTATCATCATTATTATTATTACTACTATTATTATTATTAAAAATGTTTCGTTTAAAAGTAGTCTCGAAACGACTTACAATATTTGTGAACGTGTATAATACGATTGATGCAATTGTATTCGCCGAAAAGAGCGCTGTTTAATCGTCATCGAAACGTATAGGATCGAAAAAGAAATCTAGCATTCGTACGCGAGGCAAACTTTGTTATTGTAGACCGCAGACTTTGCTTCCAAACTGGTCCGCCCGATAATGCTGTTGATTTCGCGGCTAATTCAAAGTTCGTCCGCTCGATAAACTCGTTGATCCCAATTTGGATCGATCGATAACTGGTTCCGTGTCTACGGTTTTTATTTGCCAGCTTTATCTGAGCCGTGTCCACCGAAAATAAGTTGCAACTCTCGTTACGATCCACCGTAATACTCTCGGAATAAAATTAATCCGTCGACTCGCCAATTAAACGAGCGACCTAGTGATCTTCGCACCGGAACCTTCGAATCGCCATCATGACCAGTTCACCGCATCAGGTCAATCCTCTGTTGAACGAGTTCAGCTCAAGTTCCTCCACCTTGTTTCACTTAGGACAAACTTCCCCTACGACTCTCTATTGCACAACTATAGTCTTATCTTAACACTATCTTAGTCCGCCTGAAAATATGAAAATGTGTTTTTCCTTGAGTGCTTGTGATATGCCAGAGACATTTACATATGTACGTGTTACAACATATACATGTTATGTGATATGAAGAAAAGTACAGACATTCGTAAGTAATTACATCGAAAATATTTAAGTAAACAGAATATAATAAAATAAGAAAACAGCTAAGCGATTATAATTTAATTGCAAAATAATTACTATATAAAATACCTCCAAATATACCGACTACACACAAAAGCTTTTGCACAAGTAATCCGAACCATATTGTGTTAGGGAGCTTTTTATTCTTAATCGTGCGACGGTTGTACAAATTATCCTTTTTTTATTTCTTCTTCCATAACAAAGGATTCTTTTACCTGTATACAAGAATAAGTAATTATTATTATTAAACTGAATGAAATGAAATGACAACCCGATCGGAGGCTTCGGAAAATGCTCGATCGCGTTGTAATAAAAATTTTCCGTTACCGGATCGAGACACCTTGCCGTTCTGGATCGCGGTGCACCGAGTATCGATCGCTATAGCTCTCTCGCCATGAATACGTTGTCTCGGTGTCGCAATTCGACTTTCGACGACTAATCGGCGAAGGTCTCGCCGGTGAAACGCGGCACCGGTCAGCACCGGGCAGGCAGGGATCGCGTGCATGCTCTGGGCGGGTACCGAACCCCAAGGCGACCCGTTCCGAACCCACTCCGGGGTCCAAGGACTTGGCCGTTGCCGAGAAAATCTCGAGTCGAGTCGTTTCGATCGCGAGTCGATATCGAGTCGATCCGAGGCGCAGTCGACGCGCTGCGGCCGCGACGGATAATCGGATATCGGGAGCAACATTGCACAGCCGATAATTCACCTAAACGGCCGCATCCGTGACTGAACGTGCACGGTAACTGGAGCGGAATTTTTCTCGGGCCCCTTTTCCACCTCCCTGCCTCCGCTTCGCTCGCGAGAGACATGCACAGTTGCATTCTGAACGGTGCTGATTTTCGGAACGATTAATCTCGACGTTCTTGGAACTGCAGAACGAGGAAAACGCCTTGAATCGGTCTACGTATAATCGGGTAGAGAAATTTTATGAGCGGCTGCCAGTTCTGTTCTGGATCGATTACTAGACTGTGGATGTTCGTACGAGACACCCGGTTACTCGGCCTGTTCATGAGATACTCGGGTAAACGAAAATTAACCGAGTACCCGGGTATCTCGGGAGATAGCTGACTTCTCGAGTACTCGGTTACATATTATCTTCTATTTATTTATTAACACTAAACCTGCCACGGTTAAAATGACCGTTTTCTTATTTTGCAATTTTGCAAACTTTCACGGAAAATGCTTGAATGAATTACATTATTGGAGCAAGTAGTTTCCATGAAAGAGACTCTAAACTTTGCAGAATTACAAAATTAAAAAAGAATCATTTTGACCGCGGTAGGTTTATTATTAAACGGGATGAACTACTCTTTAGATTACAGAATAATTTAGTTAGATAGTATATAGTGTAAACTGTGTCGGTAGATTTGAAAATCACAGAACAAGGTAATCTTGATAGAGTAGAACCTCGAGTGTCCGATCATCTGATATTAGAATTCATTATTGTTCAAATACGTTTCACGTGTAATCAGCTTAATGTAATGCAATGCATATTCAAAACGATTTACTGTATAGGCCAATAGGGATTAGGTCTACCACTGTAACTTATTAGCTGTTTTATTATACGAATGTTCATGTCACTCTACTTAGCCCGGATAATCGAGGTCCTACTGTACAATTATATGGAACATAAATGATGCGGTGGGTTCCCTCTCTGAGGAGATGACGGTGCCTGAAGGAGGGACCCGAAGTTAACACTTTGCGGATGGATTTACGAGGATTTTTTCCAATTGCTATGTCTATTTTCTTGGGAGAACAAAATTATTTATCGAAGACATAAATAATGGGAAGAATGAATAATTTGTCCCGACCTTTCGTTACGTACATAATCAAATGGTGTGCTTGCAAATTCTGGAATAGGTTGTTCTTGATGTCGTCAACATGTTCTCCAAGATTCGTCCTCGAAGACTTCAACCGCAGAAAATGTTCACGTTTGCAAAACTTTAGATGACATGATTTGCATACGTTTTGGTTCTTTCGATCCATATTTATCAAATCTGAGATTTTTACAATTAAAACATCGGAACAATATCCAAACAATAACCTCCTATATTTTAAAGAATTGTATTTAAATTTATTATTTTTATCATTAGAACTACATTTTACAACTATTATTATTATGTTATTATTATAATCGAATTAAATTCCAACTTCGTCGTGTTAATTTCCCGGAAGACTGCAAAACGTCGTAGCTTTATTGTCATTATAATATTTATATCTTCATGTGATTTTAATTGGAAGCAAATTTCAGTAGAACCCGATGGACTTTAATTATCAATAAAAGAAATGAATAATTAATATTAGAACTGATGCTCTTGTAGGTAGTTATAAGTAAACTGTGGAGTGTTATGCGTAATAAAAATTATCTAAGTTCTTTGTAAGAAATATAAATTAGATGAGAGAGTATTTCTTCTTTTAATAATTGTAGTAAGTTGAAAATAATATAAGAATGCTCTTAAAATCTTCTAATGTCTTTGTAGTTCTGTATTTGATCTATTCATTTTTGTCGTAAGTGCATAGAATCGGCAGTCTACGAGATACCCGCGGATTATTACTCTACCCGGGTATCTTATATAATAATAATAATTTATTCATATATACATATACGGGCCGACTCTTTGTAACTCAGGCGTCATAGCAGCAATCGCGCGAGTATAATCGTCGAAAAGTTAGGAGAACATAGTAGAAACAAGAATAACAAGTGAGTAAGAAAGGCATTAATATAAATACAATAAAAGAAAATATGAAACAAAAATAATAGTAATAGGGAAATAATTGATCGATGCAAGGAAATATGCAACAATAGAAGGATAGACTATACCCGGGTAAATTTTTATTTTTACATTCGGATTTTATTAGAATATACCCTGATGCTAGCTCTGGTACGAACCGGCGAGTTTCGCTAAAATTTGCAGCTTAGATCGTGGCAGTCTCCAAGAGCTGCCCCGATTAATTCTTAGTTGTCGCATTCGAAATTGATTCAGGAGTACATACTTCGAGTTGCAAATGCTCCGGGTTAAGAGCTGCGTTATTGCTTGGGAAGAAATCGATACACCGCACTCGACACGAGACATTCTCCGCAACACGGTCGCCGCAAAGTAGTTGGCCGACTCGAAACTCGAGCCACTATTTCTGTACCGGTTGAATCATCCTGCGTTTTTACGGGGCAGCCGATTACCGATAACGAAGAGCCGCGTCGCGTTCCGGAAACGTCGAAAAAATCCCACGGAGTCGTAATTTCGTGAGGGATTTTTTCCGCTCGGCCGAGAAACCGAACCCATAAATTCGTAATTACGAAATTGATGCTGCCGGCCTGCGGACGGTTCGAATAAACGAGAACCGTGTACCATCGCCGAGTGTAATCGTTGATAACGATAATTGAATATTGATAGTGGCGCATCAATGCTAGCACGAGGGACCGCGTTTTTCTGTAGTCCATCGAGTAGCAATTTGCCTGGCCTACGGCGCAGCCGAGGTATGAGCAAACATCGCGCGCCGGTTATTAATATTATTATTGTTGCAACTATGTGATATCGCCGCGGGTATACGGCTATTACCTCCGATCGTCATTATCACCATTATCGATGGATTATTTTCCCCGTACGGCGGCCTGTTATTTCCACCGATCTCTCTCTTTCTTTTTCCCTCCCCCTCTCCGCCCCTCTCTCTCTCTTTCTCTCTCTTTGCGTAGAAGCGGTAGGTATGCTGAATGCAGGAAGCCCGCGATTTTATGCCGGGAATTATTGAATTATTAGCGTCTTGTTAATATCCTCGTCGGCTTGTAACGCGCGGCCACAATGCCCGACGTAATCGCCCAGCCGCCTTCTAAACCGTCCGCATCCGCGGTTAAACGTGCCCCCACGGGAAATTAAAATGCAAGACAGGGGCCCGTCCTCTTCCACGGTCCCGTAATACGGTTTTCTTAACAGCGATATAATAGTTCAAGGAGATATCGGACCGTTTCCCTTTCGAGAAACATTTGTTATCGTCCGCGATGATTTCATCGATGGAGAATCGCTGCTGTTCGATTGCCAATGCGCGAATGCGAATACATTTCCGTGCAGGTTTACGAGACATTTATTTATTTGGAGCGAAGTGCAGGATACATACTTTATCTGGAGCTAATTCGATCGAGGCTCCGCGCCAATGGGCAAATTTTTAAATTTCTAAAAGGAAAATCCGCGGAACCGACGATTTGCAACTTTGTGCGCTCTTTTCTGTATACTTGGAGACGCCGCATGAATTTGTTCGAGACCAAATTCGTTTGTGGCAAGAAACAGGAAGCATTTTTAATTCGAGAAGACTTTGGTCCGTGATAGAAGCGCACAGTAGTTTGGAAAGCTCTGATTTGTGGCCAAAAGCCAATTTTTCAACTTGTATGTTAATACAAATTTTTTCTCTTTGAACTGCGAATCTATTGAAGCTGTAAAATGCAAAATATTATTTATTTCAGATAAGTCCGTGTGCTGGTATAACGTTGTAAACAAATTATTATTATTAATTATTATTAATTTATCACTTTTCAATTCGTAATTTTAATTCAATTACATCAGAATTCGCAGTTAACGAATTTAATACATTAGCATTCCGTAATTGTACTCCGATTGTAATTATGTATTACATTGTAATTTAATTGAATGGAGATCTGAATTGCGATGTAATTGAATTGTACTGTAAATGAATTACTTTGTCATTATAATTCTTTGAGTAATTCAATGAGTGATTTTGCATAACTCTGCTATACTACCTATGATTACAAAGTTATAATAACGCTAAAATAATTTTGAACACGATAAACGGATTTCCAGCCGATTGTATATTGATTGCTTGCGAAATTCCTGGAAAAAGAATTCGAAAACTTGGCATACTTATTGCCCCGTATCATGAACTATTTCAAACGGAAATCTATAATAATTACGAAGCTGCAATAGAATTTAGCCGGTGAGGCTGCAGGCCACGCTCGTGATCGGCGATTTTTATTGAGGTTCTTAATTTATTGTGCGTTTCGCATGTTCACGTGCGAGTGTATAATATCCGCAGCCTAATTAATATAATAGCTGCTCGGAATGGAACATAGATCCAGATCAGGAGACAGTGGCCATTGTTTCAGGTCCTTACCCCGTCGAATACCACGGCTGCGCTCGTACGCACCACGCCCTTCGGTTTTTACATTTAATTAGGGGCACGGGAGGGAATTAAGCGAACCACACCTCCGTTAATCCATCCGTCGTCATCGCTCTCGGTTCGATGGATCGGGAGTTGCTGCGCCGCGAATTTGCGGAATCCTGTGGATACGGTTCTACTATCGTTCGATTTCCCAATCGCGACCGATTCGCAGCGGCCACGAATTTTACGCGCCTCGGCTCGCTTATTAATTACGATTTCGTCGGCGAAATTTACGCCAGCCGCTTTCCCTCTCACTGCGAGCGTTTCTTAGTCGGAATTTCGACACGATATTCCCACGAGCCATCGATAGTCGACGGTTACGTTAACGCTCGAACTATCAAGCCCGCCGAAACGACAGATCTTAGATTCCTTATTTTACAATCACTGAGATCCTAAAGACGATATTGTCGGAAGTTATCGCATCTATCTGTTCGTTCAGATGCATTTTGTAATTAAAGTCGTGCAACGTCCCGATAATTTCGGTCTTGCAATCTTTAACTAGTTAGCTGTATCCGACAAGTATACTTGTCCTGAAGAAATGACAGTTTGTCTTATGACCAGTAGGTTATAATAATAATAATAATATACGTCATGCGTAGAAATTTGCTGTTTAACCCTATGTGGTCGCCAGATTTCGCACTTGGGAGTACCAGCAGGTCGGAGCAAATCTAGCGTTTCGCAGTTCACGTGCGATATTAAAACACACAGAATTTGTTGAAACTGATTTGTTGCGTTCAATACTACTTATAATACGTAAGAATACAAAATTTTTAATCTCTGTAATGTTCGAAAGCACGATATTTCGCGAAGAATCGTTACCAAGTTGCGTCTTATTCGCGCGCTCTGCTCTTGTACTCGCTAATAAAAGACTGCTCGGAAATTTCTCTGTACGATCATACAATACATTGTTATCTCATAAGTCGACCGAAACATTTGAATCACAAGCCATAGGGGACCATAGAGTTTTGTCATTGTTGCGATTTTCGAAGGTTCCCGCTGCGGGGACATCGACTTCCACGACGATTTAAAAATGTCTCCGTAGCGGGGACACCGACCGCAAAGGGTTAAATTGCAATTTTAGTGAACGCTAAAGTATATTCGTAAATCTGAAGACGTTTTCAGCACTTGGAGGCCAAATCGAAATGTAACGGACAAATATAAATATATAAATAATTATTATGAACGAATTGCATATACACTTTTTTAGATACATACTTTTCAAAGAAGACGATGGCTACCTGGATAACAGGCAGTAGAAACTGTTCTCGCTTTGAGTGCTCATCCCCTTGCCATACTTTAACGTGCTTGATTCGCGATGAAGGTTCCTAGTAATCGCTTGCTAGGTGTGAATATTATTCCATTTTTGTCAGAATGATCAGCTCCATATCTTTTATTTTAACACGTTCACAACCACCGCCGCAGATTTGTTTTCCTTTTTAGTTTATGACAACGTATTGCAACAAGTGTGGAAATTTATTGCTGAGCTAAAGACGAGTAAATAGACGAAGAATGTCTTTGCTCTATAAATAATTACATTTCTTAATTTTACAAGTAATTTGCTTTAATGACAAATAATTTTACAATTAAATTATGTATTTTGCTTATTTGGATGTTATAAATGTATCCTAATAAGAGCAATGGCAATTTAAGTTCATATTCTAGCGAGAAACATCTTGGCTCTGGTACAAGATTCTCTTCTCACAGAACGAGTTTTTGTTGCGATTAAAGAGACACTTTCGTAGAAAATAATTAAATAAATTTATTAAGATAAGTGTAAAACAAATATCGTGAAGGTTAAATAAATTCTGTCTTATTATTGTTACTAAGCATCGCACGTCAGTCATTTTTAGTACTCGGTATAGTCAAACAGCATTATACAATATTTAAGAAATCAAGTAATTTAGGCATACAATAAATATACTAAACGTTCTTTTACCTCGAAGAAATTCTTAGAATCGAAACGTTGCAATCGTCGCAACTGTGAAGAATATGGTACGCGGCAAGGGGTTAACTAACGATCCGAAGCCGTTTGAAATCGTGCATTGCCATTCTCTTTCCAATCACAAATGGAACAAAAATGGACGACGGACGTTTCGTGACCAAAGGATTTCGAGGCTCACCCCCCTTTGGTTGTTATTAATAATTCAAGGGTAGAGGAGTCTAGAAGCCCGCAAAAAGGCACGCATTAAATAGTTGGCCCCGGCCTGGAAACACGTCACCGTCTCTATCTCATTGGTTCGCTTTGATCCGGGGGCCGGGTTAATTTATCAGGTCCGAATAAATTCCGTGTGCTTGCGCGCGATAGTCGAGTTCTTTCGTGCCGGGCCGTCGGCGACGGTGTCGCTGGCTGCCACTGACTCTGCCACCGACTACCACTGCCTCTGCCAGTGACTGCGCCTCCAAACCCGGTAATTATATTCTGCAAAACTGGCGAACCCTTCGTGCTTGGCCGAGGGTGGCGAGCCGACCCGCAGACGCCACCCCCTGTCGCGGCCGGAAGTGACGCACATCTATCTTGTCCCTGCGTTCCTGCCCTGCACTTCCGTCTCGCGAAGCCTCTGCTAGGGAGCTTTCCCTTACACCATTTTTCCTTCCAAAGGAAAATCGCCTTTTCTCCAGAAATCGTCCATCTTCGGTCGATCGTCCTCCGTGGATCTCGCGTTTCTCGATTTCAGGCACGATGGTACCACTAAATGTTAATTATAGAGCACGTGCACCGAATGTGGCCATTGTGCCGTTTCTGGGAACACTGTTGGTGCGTTGGGTACATTGTTACTGGTGCATACAATTAACCCTCGAATAGCCGACGTAAATATGCGGTGCGGCGAGCCGAGACCGGGTTACTTTTGACCCGTAGCTGCATTTTTAGTATATTTGCTTTGCACCTAACTCTTTGGTGCCGAATGTTATCTAATGATCTGCATAACAATGGGAACAGAGAAGTTTGTTAAAAATATGTAAAATTTTATAAATATATTTTTAAGTTCCGTATTAACGATGACCCGGTGTCGGCTACGCGAGGGTTAATAACAAAATCAATTTTTCTACACCACAAAGTATGCTTGGTAATTAGGAAGACGCGAGTGTTTGATTAATGGAACAGTTGCATTATTTAAATGCTGGATTAAATCTTTACTGATACAGTTTACTGTACAGTAAACAGTATCATGTATATATTGATCTAGACCGATTTGTTTACATGCACCACGTGTTTTGATAACAAAGAATTCATATATCGAAAGTACAGATAATAATGCTGCAGATAACCTAAACATCACCTGAAAAAGGAAAAGAAAAGAAATTGGTGAATCTCAATTCATAGCAAGCAGGATAAAACAGAAGAAAGCAGAAGAAATGAAAAAAGAATCAAAATAAAAGCAAAGAGAAGGAAATTGGAAGAAAAATACGAAAAATGGAATAAACAAGGAAAACGTAAAATAACAACGTAAAAAATTAAGGAAACATAAAAATACTTTTACGTTATCATTATATGCTATTATAACACCAAGATTTTCAAATACCAGTAAGCAAAACGTGAAAAGGCGAAATTTTTAGCAAATTGTGTTGCGTTTTAATTGCATATATCCTTCCTTAATATAATTTCAAAATATATTTCGTAATATTTATTTTACAAATCATTATTAAATTTTTGAGGTGGCCAGAAAGGATACTAAACTGGTAGATACAAGAGATCACAATCGCCGAAGAACGCATATTTTGTTATTTTGATATTATAAGAATTCTTTAATGATTTTGTTACACTATTGCTAGTTATGCATCGAAACGAAAAAATTAAATAATCTATTAAAAATTGCACATTTCTTATGTGATGGAAAACTTAAAGAATATTTACGTTGAAATTCATATAAATCGTCAACGGAAAGGTCGACGTATCGAGCCTTTTAAAATTAAAATGTTACCCGATGATGAACATTAATTCTACTGATCACAAAAACTAAAAAACTTGTACTGCTTTATCAGAATAACATATAAGTTAAGAATGTGCAACCGTGTACCATGAATTAAACTATACAGTGTCTATAAATTATACAATAAACTATACATTTTGAAATGAGAAATATGAAACTGGACATTCTGACTAGTACATTTTGATCGGTCGTTATTATATTAGTAGTAACAATGCACAGTGTGTTTCCCGAACTGTGTCCATTTTGGTAATTTCCAACAATGCGAGAAAATGTTACTCACAAAAGTAATAAGATTTATGAAGATATATATTATAACGTAAATGGTGTTTCTGCAAGTGGAGGCGTAGTGGAAAATGCATAAGAGGCGATTGCTTTAGTAAATGTTGTAATCTGGATGAAAAAACTCACTATACACCTTAATATATTATAATTTATTGTCTATAATACGATACGTGTTCATTGTACGGCTGCCGAAGTAGCAAAAAGTACACCGGCGCAAGACTCGATATTATCTCGCTTATCATTTCATCCAATTACGAAAATACACAGAACCATATTACAATTAAACAATTAACGTCTAGTGTCCAAACGCAAATCGCTCGACACTGTGGGTCATCGAAGCGTCCTACTCTTTAATGACTTCATGACCTGGTCTCAAAAGACGGTCGTAAACCCGAGTTTGGTGTCGTAAATATCTAAGATGCGTTGCGTCCACCCATTGCTTTTTAATTGAAATTTTCGCCATTAATTGGCCAGAGATGGGTTCGGCTAAAGAGCCGCGGACCGCGCGCGACGCCGTTCGCCGACGAAATAGGCCGTTGGTTTTATTTGCTCGCGCTGTTTTCCGGCGGACGATTCAATTAGGCCGTCGATAAAATCGTGTCCAGTTTGCTGGAAAAAGGAAGGAGAAGAGGGCACGGTAATTGGGCAAAACGCGCGTACCCCGAATTTCGGCAGCTAATGGAGATTTATTATGGCTATACGGTTGGCCTCTCCGGTCGGGCCGGGCCGGGCCGGGCCGGGACCGAGCGTGTACGAAGCAGCAGAAGCAGAGGCAGAGGCAACGATGGCGACGGCAGCTGCGACCGAAAAAGACTTTCACGCTGGCCACGTTTCATTTTTGCTGGCACCGCTGCGAACACATTGTTACGCTTCGCGCGGAATTTACAACAATAGGACAGGTGGACGGATTATACCTGTCCGGGCCGTGGACGTCGCGACGAGGCTCTCCGGATCGAACGATCTAGCCCGAAATTAATTGGAGCGACTGTTGCCTGCGCCTCGTTTCGATTAAGTCGAACAAAGTCTCCATCGAAACCCTAATTCTTCTCCTCCCTTCGGCAGTCCTCGTTTCGCGGTCGACGCTCGAGGAAGCTTGTTATCCTCACGGAAATGAAAAGCTGCGAAGAGTCGAAGACCGCTTCCGGGTTTCCAGACGCTTCCAAAATTTCTCCGCAGAGGCCAGAAACGTTGCCGAGGAGCCACGAAAGTTTCGCGGGGAGCTAATAGCTCTCGGTGAGCCACGGACACGCGTGTTTCCGCGTGTGCGTACGGTTCGCCGTGTAACTCGGCGGGCTAATGATGATGACACTCTTATATCTCGGGGAGGACGCGGGTCATTTTTCAAAGGGCAGCCAGGGAGAAACGGAGAAGACGCGGACGGAGACGGAGACGGAGGGAAGGAGGGAGAAAAAGAGACGGAGTAAGACAGCTTCTGAATGCGTAGAAGGTGGAGAGCAACGGCGAACAGGGAAAACAAGAAGAAGAGCTGCCGTTCTCTCTACGCGCGCAGAAGCTAATGTCCGGAACGACTCCTAAACCATTAGACAGAGTGAGGAGGGGTAGGGCGAGGGGAGGGAGGGACGAGGATTGCCCTCTTTCCTCCTTTCAGCTGGCCAGTGTATCTCTTCGCCTTTGCGCCGCTGCTGCGCTGTGTTTCGAGCGCGGATAGGACAGAGGTAATTTCACAGGACAGGGGACCAACGGATAGAGGAGAATCGTCAACGAGAGCGGCAGATGATGGGAAACGGTAACGAGAAAATGATACGCTGCCTAGGAGACCTTGGTCCGTCCTTCCGAACAGAGAAAAGTTAATTAACCGCTGCGAAACAGGAGAGCGATCAAACGAAGAAAGAACAGATATCCGATACTTTGTTAATTAAACGTTGCTCGAGAAACGAAAACGAGATATTTATTGCACCATCCGCACATTTTATACCCTTTTGGATTCATCGTAGATACTATATAATTTGCGCTTATAAATTATTTACCAAATTATCATCTTTCACCTTTATAACGATTCCTTGCGCTGTTAAAAAGGGTTAGACTAGTGACGAAAATGTCGCATGTAATCTACTAAACATGAATGATATTCGTTAAATCGAAATAAAATTTGATCTTTCTGATGTCAATTTTGGAACGAAGGCGTACAAACAACAAAAATAGTAATGAAAATTGAATGGGTTTTTGTTGCTCGCTTCGCTCATTGCACATTTTACTTATCATGAGAAATATGTACAATTACTAACATGTGCATTGTTTAATGACATGTGTATTACTTTAGTTTGGAGTTAAGAGTTTCGGTCATTTGTAACAACTTTATAATTTATTTCACTTGGCTTTTCAATATTATGGCATGTCTATTTTAAGTCATAAGCAAGATTTTCGGAAAACTGACTTATGCCATTATGATTCGAATCCCACTCATTTATAGGAAGTTAATGAAGACATACAAGGAACAAAATCATCTCTTCTGCATATATTTTAGCTTATTCACCTGCCTTTGCGTTGAACTCTCCTTGAACTATCTTCTTATTTACTTAATCTCTGCTTTATTTTCGAGCGCATGCCTTTGCATTTCATGTATTTATTTATTTACGTGTATAAATCCTTTGGTACATAAAGTTAAATACAAATCATGATTGATGTAATGTTTAATGTTAAGCTCAAACTTATGGTTAGAACCAAAAAATCAATACAGTCACGACATTTATTTACATTTATAAATATTTCATTCAGCCAGTTGAATTAGCCTAAAAAAGTACTAGTATGTTGTAAAAAGGAATGACTGATAACACAGGAAGAAATAGACTCGTTTAAAATTTTAAAGACAAACCGTGAATTATAAACAATAAAGTGACATTCAACAGACTGCATATTCATGAGAGCAGATAGCAGCAGGTAATTATGATCATCATAAGGCATTTGATGTCCAAGTTTGAGTTAGTACATACGCAAAAATTTGTGTTGTACGGTTTCGATTTAGGAGCACTGGTTTCTGTAATAAGGAGACCATGTGATGGAGTAGTATTTTAATCTTGATCGAACTAATGAATAATTCAGTACCCTAAGAGTATTTACGTTGATAAAATATATAGATGTTCTATAAATAAATCCTAAAGTTTGAAAGGCTTTGCTGGTTAAATTTTGGATGTGACTAAAAAAGTATAGGTCATGGGAAAAAGTAACACCCACGTCCCATATTCCCACCACAGATTTTTAAATTAATCGAATAGTTATATATAAAATAATTCTTCCAGTATATTTTTATTCTCCTCAGCACAGATACTTCAGATACTTCAGATATTCAGTGGCGTGAATAATTACAGACTCAAAGTAACTTTTACCTTCTTAATGATATTTAAAGAAAAACTTAACAAAACATTCTATGTTTTCTATACTAAAATAGAAATATACGTTTATAGTTTTTTTGTTTTATTTTTGTTCGAGTATCAGTAAAAATGTTGTAGGTGGCCTCGTCTTGCTGAGGCATCTTGTGTATTTGAAGAAAACATAACAGAACATCATGTCTGTATATTTTAACGTTAAGTTTTCATTTAGATATCGATAACGATCTAAAATTGAGTCTATAATTATGCACACTGCTATATTGTTCTTCTTAATCTTTGCTTTTGTATTTGTAGTTTCTTACATTCTCTCGTCCTAAGTGAGTCCTTTGTCCAAAGCAATTTCTTCTCCGTATTTTTATATTCGTTATTTATTCACGTATAGTCGTTATTTATACACATCTCCCTTGTATTGTTTGAAATGTTCGGCAAGCTACAATTTTCCTCGGTCCTTTGTCTATTTGATGTTACGCTGCCTCCTCTCTATCACTACCAAGATATCTGTTTTCTCTCCCAAAAGCTTGCTCACCATCTCAAAATGAAATATAAAATAAGCAAGATGATCTACAAGAACTGTTACACAGTGAAAGAGGAGACGGTATCTTCGTGGATCCGAATCGTTTCGGTTAGTCACCCTGATATCGCCGAGGCAGATAATTTTTTCGAGGGGATTGCACCATTTTTTTCGCTCCCGACAATGAATTGCCATTGATAAAAGCGTGTTTCGTCTAAAGAGCAGCGACTCGCGACTCGCGACTCGCGACTCGCGACTCGCGACTCGTGATAACACGGGCGATAACGGCGAGAGGAGCGCGTGTCCCTCGGTCCGGTCAGAGTTTAAGTAACCGTCTTCCGATTAATTATTCACCATACGTCGCCGTTTAATTTGATTCTCCCTGTTTAACCGCGACCCGGGCTCCGGAACGGGAGCCGTTCGTAAACATTGTCAATTATTTAAATAACTATCGCGTACGTACGCGGCCACTTCGACCCTAATTGCCCGTGTCTTCGTCCACTTTACGACTCCGTTCCGCTCGTTTTGACTTCTTCCCCCTGGCCGACATTGCCACCCCACTATGCGTTCCACTGGCCCGTAGAAACCGTCGATTCCTTCGTTTTCTCCTCGCAGGGAACGTGGAATAATTAGCGGATTAACCCTGGATCCTGGAGCTACCAGGATCTCTCGGGGAGCGACACAATTCCGGCTGTGTCGTTCGCTTGGGGGAAAGAAGGAGCGAGGAACGCATGGAAAAAAGATGCGCGAAGGTGCGACAATTAATCATGCCCCGCGTTGCAAGTCGTAATAATAATAATAAGAAGAATATTTATTTGACGCGTCGAGCCCTTTAGAATATACAAATATACTGATATATAAACAAAACAGTAACAGAATTATACAATAACGGGAATATAGATTAATTCTCACTGAAACTACCTAAAATTCTTAACCCTTAACTACTACCTTTATTAAAACTTACGCAATCACTCTTCTCGATCTCACGATCGTTAATGTTTATTGCGTAATTATTGACATAAAAGTGTTAAATAAAAGATCAAAATCAATTGTTCTCACTTTGCATATCAATAATAAAGAGGATCAAGTTCAATTGAATAGGAGCAAGTGTATTAAAAGCGCTTCTTTTTTTACAATTTTACAATTCTTCTTACAGTTCTATTATCACCACAGACGAATAAGTAAATAGTAGTGGTCTCATATGGTGCAATACCATTTCCCATTTTTATTTCATTTTGCATTTTTAATTTTTCATTAATATTGATTTTGTTATTGATATCGTTATTTCATTATTATTATTATTACTATTACTATTATCATTATTATTATGTTGAGTCTTTATAGAAAATTAAAAAGGTATCTGACCCGTTTATGCGAAATAAATAAATATTTGCATTAGTGATGACCCTATCAGTGCAATTTTGTTGATCGTAAGCAGCACGATGAAATTCCTGTACAAGAATATAATAGTTATTTCTTGTAGACGAGCGAGGCTGTTGTAGTTGTAAAGCAGCATTGATTTCAGGACTGTCGACATGTCCATTTAGCGTTCTCTACGTAAATAAGAGGGCGTGTTGCAGTCGTCCGTGCTTCAGTGACGATTTGGGCGACTCAAGATTAGCGAATAGTCATGATTGTCAAAGGACATTGACATACCAAACGGTCGAACAATCAGACGTAAAAATTTACGCTGGACGCGTTCTAGCTTGCTATCAAATATTGATGGTACAACGATCAAACATATCAGTAATATTCGAGACGTGTTATAACCAAAGAACAGAGATAATTAAACAGTTTATTTATATTGGAGACTGATCGCCGCGCTCCGCGAAAAACGCTTGATTACTCGGCAACGACGTTATATAACGTTAATACATATCGTCACAATTATTCTTTTACCATAGAATCGTTTATCCAGCCTTGAACGGAACCCAGGTTTTGCTCGATGCATCGATCTTCGTTTAATTAACACACACGCCGCGGTGCAATGGAAGAAAAAGAATGTCTCGAGTGCGCGGACCGTTCAATAATAATGAAACGACACCGTACGGAACACCATAAAAAGAAATCCCGTGAAAAATCACTGGCACGCAGTGGTCCAGCTTGCGAACGGAATTTAAACGGAAGATAGATTTTCATAGTCGGACGCGGTTCGTCGACGCCGCAGCTGGAATTCCAAGTGGATAAAGATCCGAACTCAGCAACGCGCCGTTGATCGCGCGTTACAGAGCGCTTCGGGGGTCGATCGTGTGTCATCGTACCTGCTCGATCGCGATTTATCGAGTCGGTGCTCTGGAACCGCGAGATCCGATTCGTTGGCTCCACTTTTGCACTTTCGAGACCGATAAGTCTTGCGAAAATTTCTGTGAGCCGTAATTTCAAGATAATTCATATTAATGGAACCGTGGTCGCAAGACTGCGGATCTTTGCACAAAATAAAAATTGTCTGCATCAATTGCAAGACGTAGCAGCCAAGTGCGATCTTATATATATTTAGGAATGTTAATAGTATATATGCTGCCATTGATTCGTTACTCATTCATCGTGCTCAGTTAGACACTTTATAAATCATCTAATGTTTTCGTAGTGTTCCTGCAGTATTTCTGTGATGCAAAATGCAAATGCATTTTTAAAGAAGAAGTATTAGAATACAGTACCAAAAATATTAATATTCCCCACAATATTAATTTTTAGCATTGTACTGCAAAAGAATATACAGTTTTATTTTAAAGAAAAGTTCAGTTGCACTTGCCAACTGTATATTTTTCTAAATTCATCTTATTTGACACATCCTGTATATTTTTCTTTTTATGTACTAACAGGTTGTCCATCGTATGAAATAAATAAATAAATAAGTAAAAATAAAATAAATAAATAAGTAAAACTTGATCCTCTCTTAAATAACTCAGGGATTGAACTGGAAGTTTGCATTCGATTCGTGCGTACCTGCCGTGTTTATTTTCCGTGAACAATTGGACAGGTCCGCGCGTGTCGGAAGCGCCGTTATAATTTTCGGCCGTGAAAAGAGTTCGTGCTGGCCCAGAAATCATTCTGGCGATTCCCGTTCGGTCGGCTCATTATCCTCTCGCCGACAAGGGCCCGCTCCGCCACGGCAGTCGCCGCTTTCAGCTTTGTCCACTGCTTCCTGTTTCGCGTGCTCTCTCGGCCACCGTTTACGTAACGATCTCGTAACTCGACCGTGTCTCGACTTTTCAGAAAATTGCACTGTGTCATCATGCGAGCAGAAGCCTTCGATCGACCTTCCGATCGGAGCCTCGAGCTTTCCGCGAAGCTTGCGTTCGTCTTCCTCGTTGCGTCAGCGGCTTCCACAGTCTTTCGACACCGTCGTACATCAGACTGTTCTATTTTATTTATCAACAGATACACTTTAACTATTATTTATTTATTACTTTATTTATTCTGATTTTACTTACATTATTTATCAGTTGTTAACACTAGTTAATTCTTATTCTACAATTATTGAAATTGTAAAGACACATTCACCGGAAACCATTCAATAAATTTATTTATTCCGGCATATATTGATATGAAAATTGGAAAAAATGTAAATGAATTTAATAATAATAATAAAATTAATCAATTTGAATTTGTATAAAGCGACAGAGATGAGTCACTTTTAATGCCCAGTACGATTAGCGTTAAACTTACACGAAAGATATAAACTTATAAAGTCAAAGAATACAAAGGGTTAGACAAGTACAAGATTAAATAAAAGAAACTAAGATAACTGTAATTCCTTAAATTGCTATGTAAATCAATACAGACTAGAATAAGCATTTCATAGGCAAAAATAATATCATATTTTTTCCTATTTATTTATTGCTCATTTAACGGACTAAGGTGCTCTATTGTACATTTCGAATAATAAATAAGCTATTTATTATTTATACTAAATACACAATAATCTTTGGTTTAACTTTGATTCTACCCCGCTCTTGTTAATCCTCTCGGTTACTTCTATATTTTTGTGTTTATTCAAAAAATATCACACCGACCAAGATATTCATAAATGTCGACAGGTGCCGACATGCAATATGAACGAATAAGACAAATAACAGTCGAATATAGGAAACGAGGACAACGAGCGTCCGATTGAAGTACTTGTTGCATTGGTGATTTTGAGAGCCGATTGCCTACATTTGTCGGTAGTGGTGAAAAATAAATCAATATCGCAGCTTACTGAATTAATATAATTACAAATTATATTAATATAAACAAGCATCGATTCTGGATTACAGACAACTGCATATTAGATATGGGTTAATATTAAAGTTTCTAAGGTCTAATAATGGTCATAGAATTTTGAGAAGAAATAATGTGTTTCCCACAGTTCATATGTTCTTCAAAGTTATTTTAGGAGTGCTTAGTATAGGTGCGTACTCATGGCCATGCCTGAGTATTGGTCTTCCTAGCAATCGAACAGCAAAACATAAAAGATTATGCATTATTTGGATACACATAACTAGATAGGGTTTCTAAACAGCGTTCGCATATTTAAAATGATTGATAACCATCACTATCACGAATTGCGTTTAGATATCGCATGATGTGCTATAACCTTCTTGTAATCAGAGACTTCGATTTCGATGTCGGTATTACACTTCTAGTGCATACCAAAATCGATATAAAAACGAGATGTATGAATTCCCGAATGCTTGTCAAGAGTATAAAGGTAATATAAAGAATATATCATATAAGCAAGTAAAATATATTTTTCACAACGCGGATAGATTATTTAACCAACTCTCCAATAAATATTTTTGACGATAGGCAACTAATCCTAGAAACACTTAATATTAACCGACCGGTTACACAATTTTTATTTCATAACTGTTGATGTCATAAAGATGCTTCCATTAGAAATTGTTGAATTTATTTATCTATTCATACACACACTATTATAAAAATGATGAAAAATGAAATAAATTCTAACCTGTAACTCTTACAAGGCAACACTTGTTAGTCGCTTGTAGAGCTCGGTAGCTTTCGTGTTTACTAATTGGTGACAGTTTTGTGACAATCACAGCGCGTGGATTATCCCGCTTGCGGATGCAAATAGGTTAACTGTGCGATCACTTTCCTTGGATCGTTGCCTTTGACAGCCAAATAAGCAGCTTCGACGCATTCGGCACACGTATAGCTTCGTTGCCGAGAAGTACCGAGAAGTTTAGCGTCCTGTACCGATCCCGAGGAGCGATTCATCGCCGCGACTCGCCCGCTCTCTGTTCTCCAGAAAGAATCCCCGACGAAAGAATCCGGCGAGCGGTTCCGCGTGCCATCCCGTGCTCGTGCGTCGCAATTATCGCGAAATGCTCTCCCCTTTATTCGCAATCTCATAATTCGTCCGGAATACCGCGGGCGAAGAGAGAGAGAGAGAGAGAGAGAGAGAGAGAGAACAGTAGCAGCAGCTGTAGCAGGAGGAGAATCGACTGGAATTTCCAAATTCCCAGACCTCGGAGGACCAAGCCGAATCTCAGCCGAGCCTTAGAAAACCCATCGAACGAGTGGATCCGCAAATCCGAGCGGAAAGAGCAAGAAACGGAGAAATTCCGAGGGAGAGAGAGCGAGAGAGCCGAGGAGAGACGCAGAAACCGATCGAGAAGGGGCATTGTGTCGGCATTTCTACGACTAGTCGAGAGGTTTGACGAGAGATTGATGCCCGGGACTCGATCTCAAGGCGAATCCGCGCGTGCTAGTCGATCGGGAAGAGTGAAGAGAGAGAGGGAGGGAGAAAGGAAGGGAGAGAGAGAGAGAGAGAGCGAGAGGAGGCAAAACTGGAGGAGGAAACCGGGACGAATGCGAGGAACGAGGAGGAGAGAGAATATTTTCTGGGCCCCGCTTCAGCTCTGCAGCTTCTGGATCCGCTCTCCTCGTCATCTCGATGGCCGACGACGAAACAGAGGATGAGGAGGAAGACGAAGAAGAAAGGGCAGACCGCGCTCCTACGGCGCTCGTCGTCTAACCGTGGCAAAAAGGGAGAAGGCGAGGCATCGCGGGGACAAAAGGCACCGCCGCGGAATTTTGAGCGTCGGCTCAGCTTCTCTCCGACCCCCGCAGCTCCCCGCCGGCCCTCCCGAGTCCCGCTGCTGCGCCTTTCGGCCCCGGTCTCCTAACGGGGACTCTCGCGAGACCACCGGACCCCCGTCACGTAAAAACAGAAAATATTTTCCTCGGCGGGACCGCGGGTGGAGGACGGCACCGTTTGACCGGACGCGATTTCCGTTCGATCCACGGACGCGACAGGTTTTGCGGACCGCAGCCGTCTCCACGGGGGTTGGTCGCGTTCCATTCTGCGTGCCTCGCATTTTTTCGCTCGGTTTTCGGCTCCACCTTTTAGGATTTCGGAGACGAACACCTTGATATTCTGCGTCATCTTCTTACTCCAATTGCTTTCGTTCTCAAATCGGGAGCCGTTCCAATCGTCGACAATCACTTCACCGACTGTGTTTTCCTCGACACGATTTCGTCGACACCGCATTTCGCCGACTGTATTCATTCATCGACATAGTTTAGTGTCCGGCGATCACCGACTATCATTTCGCCGACACGTTTAGATCTCCGACAATTATTTCACCGACACCGAATCGTGCCAAGAATGTTTGCATTCACGCCGTCGATCTCTACCGCGTACAGTGATCGGTGTTCGTGTTATGTTACGCATTAAACATGTATCTCTTAATAAAGTTGACATTTATAATATATTACGTATTTATTTGTTATTAATAATGTGAATAAGAATCGATAAAATTCGGTGTCGCGAAATGACTGCCGACAAAACTTCCTGTCGGTGAAGCGATTGTCAGAGACCTAAATGTGTCGGTGAATGAATACTGTCAGCAAAATGCGGTATCGATGAAATCGTGTCGAGGAAAACACAGTCGGTGAAGTGATCGCCGATGAAATAATTGTCGGCGAAGTAACAGTAACCTCTCAAATCTGTGTTTGCAAGAAAATGCGCCGCATGTCGCACTTTCATAAAACTTAAGTTTATGCAATAATTGATCTGCGAAATACATAATTTAGGTATTTATTAGGAAAAGAACAATTTTGATGGACTGACAAAAATAAAGAAGAATGAGAAACTACTAATTAGTGTTCAAAACTTTAAGCGACAATATCTCGAAATTGCAAACGTTGGATATGCAACGTCCTCCGTTACAATCACAGAAATATGTTACGGAGCAGGGTCGGCCAACAAGTCGATCGCGGTCGATCGATCGAGTACAAGTCGATCACGACCGGCTGAAGACGATTTTAATACGTCTACCCCCTTTCCATTGTCGTTTATTACCGCATGAGACACAAGTTTGAATGTGTTAAATGTCTAGATTTTAGTAGGTAGATCGCGACACATGTTTAAGAAAAAATGTCGATCATATGTATACAGAAATTGGGCACTCCCGTAATAGAGGACCAAAAAATAAGAGATACAATGTTTTTTCATATTGACCCGTTTTCATATTTAGATGGTGAAACCACTTCTCCGAAGTTTATAAGATGAAATACAAAAGATAGCTTCAAATTAGCTCAAAAATGATTACCAAACTTGATATACATTTAATTAGTGGCATATGGATGATTAATGTTTTTGTTATCAGACACCCTTATCATGGTGTAAACTACCACTAATCGTTTAAATGAACATTCTAAAGACTTGAAACCTGCATGTCGATTAATAAAATCTTTGATACACCTTAGATTTCGTGCTAACAAATTGTCGCATGGTAAGGAATTAGTAGTTTTATGACCTCCAACCCTTACTGAGGAGTGAACCACCCCGTTAATGAACTTCACTTGTCATGCTAGGGGTTGAACTCAAGTAATGATACAATACAGACACAAGTTCAAGTAAAGATTATTTCTTAAACATTGAGTTCCAAATGGTAATGATTGTTAGGTGCAATATTTTTGCTTATCGAGGAAAGAAACCTCAAAAGTACAGTTAATTGTAACCTGCGTGTCAATCTCAATTGTTTACAAAATATAAAATACAGTTCTCACTGGAAATCTTATGGTTCACAGAAGTGGAATTCGTGATAAAATTATTTTTATTTGTTTATTTAATGTCGCATCTAATAAATAACAATTAGCGATCACTTGTGGGATTATAATTGTAGGGTTACGTATAGATAAAATATATACAATAGTTTTTGTATATGTGTAATATATATACAATAACTGTAAGCTCAATATTACTGTCGATACAAAGAGGTTTATCTCTTTTGGAAAGTACGTACTGATGGGTTATTTTATTATAGTATGTTTAGTACTTAGTCGAGATAGTACAATTTGTTTCCTTCTTGTTAAATATACCGCGGGGTTGGTAGAGAATATACTTTCTCTGAGTTCATGTAGGAGAGAGGAATTTGAACGTACTATGGTAAAATTGTTCGATACAAAATGCTTTCTTTCACCAGCAGCATCGAACTGTCGGAGTCTTATCGCACGATGCACATTTCATTTGCGTACCTTTCGTATTTCCTCTTACAAACCTCGAGAGGTAGTTTCGCTCACTAAATATGAAAACGAGCGAGTACGCAAAAACACGTATCTCTTATTTTTTGGTTCTCTGTAATGTATCTGATTACCAAAGCAATCGGAGACGAGCTCTTAAAAACCATTTGTTCTTAAAGAGCTCTGGAACCCTTTGAGAAGTTGCGAACGTATCATTTGGATATGCAATTGACAACGTATTATGATGTAGAGTGTCTCTTCTTCACATCCTTTAACCCATCGATAGATAATGCAGTTCCCTGAAGAAGATGCTCTTGATACTTTAAAGAAATCTTGTTTTAAACAATATACGTATCTACGATGTCCCGCATTCCTTGTTTCCAAGTTTATTTATTTATTATTTATAGACGGGGAGACTTCTTTGTTGCAAAACAATTAAAGTAGATTCACAAAAAATATAATGTACAAGGAAATGGAAACGTAGTAATGACGATAATAATGATAATACGCGACAGTCATAATGGTAATGACAATGATATAAATTAAATAATAATAAAAAGGAAGAAAATTAATAATAATAATTATGATAACAATATAATACCCATAGCGAACGGCGAGAGACATTAACGTGAGAAGTCAACGTGGAAGTCAATGGTATTGCAATAACGGCTCGTATTTATGCACAGTCGAACAACTATGCCCAAATTGTTGAAATGATATGGACTCGCTCTTTAGAAACGGTTGAATAAATTCCTTTAATCAAACTTACAACTTTGCAAATATATCAAAAATTGTAAATGAGTTCAGTTTTGTCATTCCTACATAGCAGCGTCACTTTGACGATAATCAACATAACCTTCACATCAGGATTGTATACCTTATTCCAGATATTGTAAACGTATAACTTGATCAGGGTGTATTGTTCACTTATCCCATTAACCCCTTGACGTACCATTTTCTTCACAGCTGCTGCGATTAGGAACTTTTCAATTGCCACAATTGTTTAGAAAGGACAGAAAATTTATGTTTATTCTGTGGCCTAAATTTACTTGAATGCTTAAATATTAATAACAAGGGATTCGAATATTGTTCCAATTTTAAAGAGCAGAATAACGTCCATACTTAATAAGTTATTACCAGTAATTCCCATACGAGTCGGTCTCGTCAAAGTACGGTAATGGGTTAAGTAAGCCTCGGATGTATAATCTAAGGAAAATATCCTTGGTGCTTCACAGAAATCTTGTCTGCAAAGAGCAGTTTTAGCAGTTTTAGCAGTTTTAGTTTCAAAAGGGTTTGCTTGTCGAACCAGAACGATACGTGTTAATTGCACTCTGGGCAAGTCCAGAGAAAGAGGATGATCGCATCAGTG
The DNA here is from genome assembly GCA_028455555.1 of Augochlorella aurata. Taxonomy (NCBI): domain Eukaryota; kingdom Metazoa; phylum Arthropoda; class Insecta; order Hymenoptera; family Halictidae; genus Augochlorella; species Augochlorella aurata. The sequence continues at coordinate 1,430,302 of CM052154.1, forward strand.
CGTCGAGCGGCACCGTCCAGAAACCCGGGGACAGATCGTATCAGCTGTTGGACGTTTCGATCACGAATTCGAGAGGAAAAGCCGCAGTCGTTTATGCCGCGGGGGATGCCATTAATCCACCGATCCTCCCCTAAATCTCGGCTGCGTGCTCCCAGGGACACTGAACGCGTTTCCATCGGAGGGGCTTCCTGGAGAAGGCCCCGGTGGATGCGTGGGTGGGTCGGACAGAAAGGAGACGCTCCTTCCGGAAACCGGAACCCGGCGCGACTTAAAGACGCGTGCACGATCGAGGAATCGAGCGATCGATAACGAGGCCTCGTTGCCGTAGGCCCTTTAACCTTTTCAAACCGAGTTTCTTCTATCGATATTTTAGTTATTCTTTCGCTATAAGTCGATAATACTAAGCTGGGGATAGCTATGTGTCAATTTCGAAAGCTGTACTACGACTTTGAAAATTGGGACATACACTCCCCTCCAAAAGTATTACGACACCTGTTTATTTAGTACGAATTGTAATGTTCCATTCATTATAGTTATAAGTGTTTCTCACTTATGCAATTAGTTTACCCATTTATTGCATTTTGTTCATTGTTGGCATGGCAGACAAAGTGTTAAACAATGTTACCGTAATTACTATTGTTTCACTTAATTTTCTGAGGAACCAATTGAGATAAATAAGGACTTTGCAAATTAGCTGTAAAAAATAATACTGACACCAATAACGCAAAGCACAATTTTCCTTATAATTAAATTTAAAGAATATAATAATACTAATATTTAATTATTTCATTTAATTCTTATTTTCGTTTTCCTTCATGATTTTTTAAATTTTGTTTAGTCATTCCACGGTCGATATAAATGCTGCTATTTATTGTGAAATCGACTGTATTGATTTATCTATCGAAAGATCTTATGATAAGGATGTATTTGCATTAAGTAACTCATTTTCAAAGAGAAGCGAACTTACACTGATTAACCTCTGAACCATCCATATAAAACATGAAGAATATTACCTCCGAGTTTTGTATTCATGTGATACGCTTGACATTATCAAATTCGTTTGAAAAATTAATATAAACAATATGGAAGATTATTTTACTACGCGCAGTTATAAATTGGTCTGAAAAAATGTGATAAACGCTGAAAAATGTTATTTCGCCCAAAATCGATAGCTCAAAAATGACATTGCCCGTGATACGATGCAGAAGGGTTGCCATTGTCGTAATCAAAAGAATCGGGACCTACGGCTCCACTAAATTCAGCAAATCGAGTTTGCATTATTCGAGGAAGAACGCGTTTAAGCACGGAGAGACCGAAAAGTCGGAGTTTTACGAAACATATGTGCGAGAAATTTCGAAGAGCGCGGTATCACGCATCGGCGGTAGCGCAATCTACGATGCAAACGGAGGTTACAAGTTGCCAATCAATCACGATTCGGCATTGAATCACCGGTCGTAACCCCGGGGGCCAGTTTCCCGCCCTCTCGGCGCTCCCCCCGTATCCCCTTGCTGAAGTCGAGTTAATGACGATGTGCACCGGCCGCTACATTGTAGCAAAATTGCACTTAATGCACCGTCGTACCTGTCTTTAACGATCCATTACGCGGATTCGCTAGAAGAGGACGCCCGGTAAAAAAGGCACCGGGTAATAAGCGAGCAGCTGATTGATCTCGAAATACATTCGAGACGACGTGCACGGATCCAGGCGTTAATTACCCCCTTCGGGCCGGAAAAAAGACGAGCCGTGATTTACATCGAACGATAAGCGATCGCCTGATAGAGAGGTTGCATTGATAATGACCGGACCGGGGAGACGGAACCTCGACGGAATAATTTTTGACTGGATCACGATACTTTCGGGTTACAAGTAACTCGAATCTTGCTCCTCCGGTTTCTCGAGCCTCCGCTTCCCAGAATATCCATCCTTGATCTCAGTCGACTCGTCGGAAAGCAACAAAATCGAGCTACGAGTATATCCTTTAAAACTTGCACTTTCCTCGCTTGTAACATCAGTAAAGTTCGGCCGACTCAACTTGGACATTATCATTTGGACGGCTGACGTTTTTTAGCATTTATGGCAGCCGTAGCTAGATCCATTCGAATCTTTACTAACTTCTTGGTTGAGATCAAAGTTAATTCTTTTATTAGTTTCAATATTAATATAATTAATAATTACATATGCCTGCCGTAAAATTAGAATTTGGATGGAATGTTTATAGCTCTGGGCACAAATAGACCCGGCACCCGCCATCCGACGGTTGAAAGTTACGGGGCTAACATCCTAGACCAGGGCTCGGAATTAGCCTGCTTCGCGACTACGACAGATCATTTTCGGAGACTGGTTTCAAAAGTGCTGCTGCAGAGTTGTGGTGAAGGGATGAGCTGGCGACACTGCCATTGGAAATTGTCATTGGAATCCATTGGCATCATCCAATTCCATTTTCGAGATCTCTTTCCACCACACTACAGCACATCTCGGACCAGTCTCGGAAAATGTTCTGCCGCGGTCAAATTAATTCCACGCTCTGTCCTATAGTACAACCCCTTTCAATAATACTGATCTAATGGTGAAAGAGACGTCGGCAAGTCGACGACAAACTCCCAAAGCGCACAATCAAGGTAATAAATTAATAACAATTTTTAGTTGCTAGTAATAATCTATAATAGTCAACGCATTCCATGCGTTGTAGTAGTAGTAGTTCTGCTCGACTATATACAGTACCGGACAAATGTATTCGGACAAATGATTTCTCTTAGTTTTTATGAATAAGTCACGATATTAATATAAAATGAATTGAGCAGTTTATGAAAGTCAGGGTGATAAATAATGTATGTAAACCAATTTAGCAAATTGTAACATAAAATATATATATTTTGAACAATAAACAAAAATTTGATTGACAAAAGTATTCGGACAAAACTTATATCTTGAAAAAATTATAATATAAACGAATGTTATTCATGAAAATAAAAGAATAAACTAATATTTAGTAGAATAACCTCTAGAATCAAGAACTGCCTGCATTCTTTTGGGCATAGATTTCAAAAGACTATTTAATGTAGCAGGAGTAATGTTTTGCCATTTTTGGCAAAGAGTGTTGTACAATTTAGCAGTATTTAGAAATTTTTCATTTTTTGTGGATAGTTTCAAATGTTCCCAAAGATGTTCTATTGGATTTAGGTCCGGACTTTGCGATGGCCACTTAAGAACGTTCACATTATTTACACGAATCCAATTTTTCACGGTACAAGAGGTGTGTCTTGGATCATTATCATGTTGGAATATCCAATTTTCGTCCATGATTTCCCTTGCATGAGGCAACATGTCTGTCTCTAATATTTCTATGTACTGTTTCTTCTTCATTATACCTTTAATTTGCCGCAATGGACCAACGCCGTGACCGGAAAAGCACCTCTAAACCATAATGATTCCTCCTCCATGTTTTACTGTGGAATTTGATCACGCACGTTGAATCTTTGACCTTTTGGTCGACGTACCCACTGAATTCCATCAGATCCAAATAATTTAAATTTACTTTCGTCGCTGAAAAGTACATTAGACCAGTCTTCTATTGACCAATGAAGGTGTTCCTGAGCAAATTTAAGTCGGGCCATCCTATTCTTTTTCGAAATCAATGGTTTCTTTACTCCATGTCGTCCATGTAACCCAAAAGACATTAGACGACGTCGTACTGAACGCACACTAACGTCCAAGTCGTCAGTTTCGATTAAACTTCTATGGATCTCTACAACAGTCCTCCTGGGATCAGCAATTGACACACGTCGTATTTGCCTGTCTTGTCTAATCGAGGTCTTTTTCGGACGGCCAGACTTGAATTTATTTTCTAAGTGTCCTCGTTCTTGAAATCGTTTTTGAATGCAGTACACGGTTTGTTTTGCGATGTTAAAGCGTCGAGAAACGTCAGGTATGGATTCACCATTTTGTAAAGCTTTTACAACCTGTTCCTTCATATATTTTGGTAAACTTTGTCCTCGCACCATCTTCGTAAGAATAGAATAAAAGCACAAAAAAAGAATTTAACAAATATATCAGTATTAAAAAATAAATTACACGCATAAATGAAACGTCCGAATACTTTTGTCCAAGCAAATTTGAATAAAACCTATCTTATACGTAATATAGAGTAAATATCTACCTCTAACTTCCTCGTGAGCTAGCTTTCAACTAATAGAAAAGAAAACACAGAGTGGCCTTCTCCCACCAACAATGTCATAGTGTAGGGAAACAAAAATATTTTTGTCCGAATTCATTTGTCCGGTACTGTATGTAAACTATTTGATGACCATCCGAAGGTTAAAAGTTGGGACTCGCTGATTGCGGAAAAAAAAATCGTTACTAATCGCAGAGTCGATGCGATAGCTACGCAACTAATGTCAGAGTTTAGCGACGTTTAAATGAATTAGGTCTAATGACCAATGAACTACTGGAATTATCGACTTGCGTCGATTCCTGGGACCGATTTGGTATTCTAAATAGATAATCTCATATCCGTTCCCGTGAAACATCAACACGAGGCGCTCAAACAGCAGACAAGTTGCGTCATCGGTTTGCGCATGAACTTCATGGAATAGAATCGAACTTCATTGCGGCGAGCTGCGCGTTCGGTGGCGATGACCACTGTTTCGGAATCACCGTGTACATGTTAATGGAAATGCAAACGCGCGTACGACACCACGAGCAAGGGTCAACCGGTAAACGTCAGTCAGGTGTGTTGCAGCGTTATTTCTTTCGCGAGTGGCACTCGATTCGAGCTGCCGATGCGTTCGATAGGTCGAGGTGTTTGCTGGAAAAATCGAGTACTCGAACCGACGCGAACCTTTCGAATCGAAAACTTCATCTTCGAACGTAATGCAACTTTAAACAGTCATTTCTCTCGCTTCTTCTGGATCTTGAAATCAGGCCAGGTTGATCGGTAGACTCGAGAATGTTTCATTAACGCCTTGACGGACCATTTCCTTCTCACTTGCAATGAGTGGAACTTTTTCGAGTAAAAAAATTTGTTAGAATAAAGGAAAATTTATATTTATCCGATGTCTGCATTTACTCGAATGCTTAATCATTGCTGGCAACACTTGAGGAAATGTTGTCTTCTTAATATTTTTAATAAATTACAGTTTGACAAGAGAACAGACTTTTACCCTGACTTGAAAGATCAGAATGAGATTCATACCTAACACATTTCGTGCCACGTGTACCACCGATGTTAAATTTCCCATTCATGCCGTGCGTATTTACCAGCGGTGGCACACGCTTGCATATTTAATTAACCCTGATCGGTCTCTGGTGTCAATTTGACACTATTTCCAAGTTTCAGAGTATATTATTCCGCTATTTCTAGGAAAATTGAACTCTGATTTTATATATTTTTATATATATTTTATATGTTTTACACATTACATGTATCTATTATTGTGAATGACAAAACGTAGAACGCAAAGATGTGAGGATATTTGTTAAAAAAGAGTCTTGTGTATCAATTTGACACACATAAATTTAACGAACACAAGACGTGTCATTTGTTTTTTCGTCGAAAAAATACCTAGAAGCTGCAGGTAGCTCAAATCTAATACTTCGGAAGAATTTTCAATGTATCTGAGCGATAACAAGTGAGTGAAAATTGGAACGAGCAACAGTAAAGGACGGAATGAAAAAATGGGCTCGTTACCATATATGCTTATATTCAGAAAACGTAAATGTACATAATGCACACGCTGCGATAACTGTAAAGAAAACAGTAGTCCCAATACATTGTTTCATTCTATGCAAGAAATGTAAAGAGAACAATGTAAATATGGTTTTCTTTTTATTTGAACTGTTTGCACTCGATTGGCACCTTTCAGGTGACACTAAAAATTGGTATATTATTTTCTAAAAGAATTTTTCGTTATTAATGTGTGTATTCAATGGATCATTAAAAAATAGAATTCTTCTATAAACAAGTTCAATTTCCTATGCATGCAATAAAAACAATCGCATTACATGAAAATATTTGATCTTGAAACTAATGTCTCCATTTTGGAGTTGAAATAGCTTCAAGTGCAAAGGGTTAATTTAATTTATTTAATTGACGGAAGGATTTGTTCATTACAAGTATAAATTTCAATAAAATATTTAGCAATAGAAACTGCTTGCCTCTTGTCATATTGATTATTTACGATAGTGTGAATTTTACACACGATGGATACATTAAACTGGAAAAATCAGGGTCGGATGAAGGCCCTTATAATAGGTTTATAACTGAAGAATATATTTCCACCTAAAAGAATGAGACATTGCAAAGTGTACAATATAGAACAAAGCAAATAAGTTTGTTTAGTTGTTATATGTACAATATTTAATAATTATGTACATATTAATACTAGAATTATTATTATAGATTATTACTAGAAACTAAAAATTGTTATTAATTTATTACCTTGATTGTGCGCTTTGGGAGTTTGTTTGTTGTCGACTTTCCGACGTCTCTTTCACTATTAGATCAGTATTATTGAAAGGGGTTGTTCTATAGGACAGGGCGTGGAATTAATTTGACCGCGGCAGAACATTTTCCGAGACTGGTCCGAGATGTGCTGCAGTGTGGTGGAAAGAGATCTCGAAAATGGAATTGGATGATGCCAATGGATTCCAATGACAATTTCCAATGGCAGTGTCGCCAGCTCATCCCTTCACCACAACTCTGCAGCAGCACTTTTGAAACCAGTCTCCGAAAATGATCTGTCGTAGTCGCGAAGCAGGCTAATTCCGAGCCCTGGTCTAGGATGTTAGCCCCGTAACTTTCAACCGTCGGATGGCGGGTGCCGGGTCCATTTGTGCCCAGAGTTACAAACATTCCATCAAAATTCCAATTTTATGGCAGGCGTATGTAATTATTAATTATTAATATTGAAACTAATAGAAGGATTAACCTTGATTTCAACAAAGAGGTTAGTAAAGATTCGAATGGATCTAGCCGTGGCTGCCATAATTCCTGAAAAATGCCGCCGTCCAAAGGCTAAAAGATAATTACGTACACTTCGAACGGAAAGAGTCCGTAATGGTTCGTAATGATCTGTAATGGATGTGTAACTTCGAGACAATTAAACTGAATTTACGATTTATATTAATAATATATTAATATAATTTATATTATTATGTTATTATTTATTGTTTACTACGTATTATTATTTATATTATTATTTATAACCGTATACTTTGAATAACTCGATGTTAGAAACATAGCGATATAACGCGCAAATGCTTGTCGAAGCAAAGACAAGTAGATCGATCTCCGTGCTAATTTGTTTACCGCGCGTTGAGGGTTAATTTTTTGATTTTTAAAAATTATTTTCGTATGATTAAAGACTCTAGATTACGATCTTCTTATAAATCAGCAAACATATAATTTGAACTTTTCATTTTTGTTTTCCATTGGTCGCATCACTGTGCGGCGTAACCTCGATTATACAATCCGGTTACCGATTATACACAGAGTTGTAGATTTGCTTTCACAAGAATCGCAGAGTGTAATTGATTAGATGTGAAACATTGTGAGTGACGTGCGAATGAGTTTGATAATCATGGCGTGAGAGTTGGTGAATGTAAATATTGTGGTATGATAGAGAATTTGATGTGACTTATATGAATGCCAATCAGAATGAAGAACGAGTATAGTATAGGTGTGAGAAAATGGACAATAGCAGTAAGAGAACAAAGCGTGAGGCGAGAACGATTTGAACTGTGAGAGTATTGTGATAGTATTAAGAGTACTAATAAGACTGTTGAGTGTTGAGTGATATGTTTAAAACTTTATTACAAATAAATTGTTAATTGTACAGTAATCCATTCACAAGGGTTATGGACTCTAGGATACTACCTAATGAGGATTTACTTTTCCGAAGTTTCTATTAATTTAAATCGTCGATTTAAAAAGTCGATTAAAGTTTTCCAGCGACCAAGGACCTCTCTTCCCTTTAACATGATATTAATAGAAAAAATATATTAGTGGCTTGTTGGTGTGATATTCAAACGTCTCGTGCAATTAGACCGCTGATTTTATGTATCTATGACAAAAATAAGTAAGTGAAACACAAAGCGGGTAAAACATTAAAAGAATTTGAAAAGATTGTTGCAATATCTCTAGTACATTAAAATAATTAAGAGAAGAAATTGGTTTTTATCCAATTGTTGTTGCTCTCAATTCGTACAAGACGATTTTACTTTCCACAAGGATTCGGAGTCCAGTGATGATAAAAAACTTTTCAAAGAACCTATTACCTTGAAAGGGGGTGGTAAGGGGGTGGTGTTAAACTGTGTAATGCACTAGTCTTTTAGGTAATTTATAGGTTGGTGCGTATGAAATGTCGGATTTTTAAGTGAATATATAAAACTGCATATCTTTTTTCAAAAGCTGTTTATTCAATCAAAATATGCTCTATTCGCTTCAATACACTTTTCCCAACGAGACTTTAAAGCATAGATGCCTGTCTTTAAAAAATTCTGATCTTTAGAATCAATAAACTCTGATATCGAATTTTTCAAACTGTCTTCATTTTCATACTGTTTAGCTCGTAAAAACAGTTCTAAATGTTAAAAAAAAATGAAAGTCGGTTGGCGAGAGATCCAGTGAATAGGTTGGGTGCAGCAAAACTTCATATTTCAATTCATTTAATTTCGCAATTGTTTTGTGCGATGTGCATTGTGTTTTGTGCCGAGCATTGTCATGGAGAAGTAGTGTAATTTTCAATTTATCATGCATCTCATCAATGTACTGGCAGTACTTTTCGGCCGTAATTGTCTCCCCAGTTAAGTAATTGAATTACCCCAGTCTCATTCCACCAAACTGTGATTAAAATCTTCCGCGGATGAAGTGATGGCCTCGGAGTATGGGCACAAACCTCATCCCTATCAAGCCACCGAGCACACCTTTTCCTGTTGTCGTACAGAACACATTTCTCATCATAGGTAATAATCCGATCGAAAAATGGCTCTCGATAAAATCGGGATAGTAACGATGAGCATACGTTCAACCGATCCAGCTTATTTCGCTCGGTTAGTTCGTGCGGTAGCCACTTATCCATTTTCTTCACCTTGTCAATTTCAGAAAGATGTCGCAATATTGTTGTATGGTCAACTTTCATCCTGGTAGCCAGTTCCCTCGTGGATACAGTTGGATCCGCTTCTACCAATGCCTTCAGATCATCATTTTTCACAGACGTTTTGGGTCTCCCACGCGGATCATTTTGTAGTGAAAAATCACCGGACCTAAATTTTTCAAACCAACGCTGTACTTTTCGATCATTAACTGTGTTCTCCCCAAACGCTTGGTTTATGTTGCGTGCAGCGTTTGCAGCATTATTACCAAGTTTATACTCATACAAAAAAATTATACGAATATCGTTTAGATTCATATCGGTACAAAATTCGAATCAGATAACAAAAGGGAACACTTCGAGTAAATCTCCTTGGTTGAAATGTGACTCTGGCAATGGACAGTACGACTATAAACGAGGTTATGCCAAAAACAAAAGTATAACGAAAACAGGAAGACAAAAGTTCGCATGTAAAAAAATCCGACATTTCATATACACCAATCTAATTGAGGGATATATCTTTGATGTCATACTGTTACATGTTGATGATGAGTGGGTTACTGTATTCATGATTGAGTGCTTTATGAAATGAGTCGTCTATACGGGGTGTCCTTTTTATGTGGAAATCCAGATTAATTCAAAAACTATGAAAAATAGTGAAACAAAAGTTATTTGGTTTTGAAAGACTGCACAACGTGATATAAATAGCTTCCTTGGTGAAAAAATGGTAGAGATTTCAAGATCACGATACCTTTTTTAGTTAGAATGCTGTATTTTTGTGTACACTGTATTATAGTACAATTTCATACGTGTCCAATGAGGTGCAATCGAAATCGTTTCTGTCAACAGAGACGTGGCGATATTATAATTTATAATTTAACAAAGTACACGCACAGGTAAGCGTGGACAGAGGTACGTTATTTCTCCCGTTATGGAAGGTGTTTGTAAACATGTAGGCAATTACTGATCACGCAAAGTGTAAGTAACTGATCACAGGTGTGGCATACGATGGCTCGTTAAACGACGATTTTCCACGTTTCTGTTGAAAGAAACCACATCGATTGCACCTCATTGGATTGGTATTAAACTGTACTATGGCACAGTGTATTCAAAAATGCAGCGATCTACTTAAAAAATCAACGTGACCTTGAAATATCCGCCATTTCTGTCGCCAACGAGAAAATTTTATATCGCGTTATGCTCTCTTCTATACCAAACAACTTTTGTTAAAACATTTTTTCACTATCTCTCGTAATTTTTTAGATATTTTGGATTTCCAGATAAAACGGATATCCAGTATACAAGGTGTCCTAAAAATCACTCGCAATAGGGACATGAGGGGTTCCTAAGGTCAGTTGAAGTAACCTCTTTCTTTACAAAAATTTTCTTCGAGGCATCGTTAATGAGTTGTAATCCGCGGCTTTATTTACAAGTTATGAACGAAAAACAGTGGCCAATGAGAGGTGAGATCAGCTGGCGCGAGGCGACCGAGCCAATGAGCAGAACTGAGCTTCGTCCACTCGTTGGTTCGGCCGCTCTACGCCAGCCGAGCTCGCCTCTCATTGGTTACCGTTTTTCGTTAATAACTCGCAAACAAAGCCGTGCATTGAATTTGCGCTAAGAAAAAGTTACTTCAAATGACCTCAGGAATTCCTCATTTTCCAGTTTCGAGTGACTTTTGGGACATCCTGTATTTCTTTATGGTTTTGACTATGCGTGGCTCAATGAGGAACGAATTCATAGTTTTTTATACCACAAAATTTTGGCTATAATTACTGGTCGAGGAACTACATACGGGGTTAGTCACTTAAATTGAACACTTACGTTATTTCTGTTGCTATATAACATACGGAAAAATGACGAAGTTTTGTTTAAATGACTTTGATGCGTGTTTGTTAAATACAAACAAATTAGAGTCACCGCTCGAGTGCAAAAAGCTAATCGATGGAATTTTTCGAGTTTCAAAATTAAAACTGCGATAGACAAAATATTTGTAATACTATTTCAAATAATAGATTGTTCACAATTCGAATGAAATAGCACTTCAAGTAGTCATAATTTCAGTAAAGAAAATATTTTCTTTCGATAATGTACAGCCAGAGCATGAAATAAATATTTAATTTTTATACTGTAAAATGTAACATAAAATAGTTTATTTTGGTATCTAAATCTAAATTATGAAAATAAATATTTTATGTTGATAATCTAAAACATAAAGTAAAATAGATTTTATTTTAATAACATAAAACAAAATGAAATTTATTGTCTTTTTAAATACAGAAAATAAACTAAAATAAAGTAAAATAAAATTATTTTATTTTTTAAAATAAATTAAACAAATAAAATATTCTGAACTATGGCACATATATTTTTCGTATTTTTGAATACAATACTATTTGAAATATGATCTCAAAAATTTGTTACAACGAATAAAATATTTTATCTTTAAAAATGCGTTCGTTTGTATAGATAAAATATATTATTTTCAAAAATACATGCATGATCTAAAATAAAGGGTCTGTTTATTATTTGCCATTTAAAATACTATTTTACTCAACTCTGGTGGCAATGGTTTCGTAGTCGTTGATAGTTTGACGTACGAGCGAGGATTGGTCAACGTTCCCGCAATCGTGGCGTTTAGGCGACGGAGAAAGCAGGACGGCTGATTATGTTCGGGGTCAACGCATGCCTTCCGAACGAACAAAGGTTGCAAGAGTGGATACACGGGATTGTATACAAATGTCGTGACGCAATCCTCGTCCGTGATCCGCGCGTACTCTTCTCTCGCGACAACTATAAATAAAATTGACTTCGCGGGCCTCGTAAAAGGAATCGCAAGCACTCGCGACCGCCGGGTTTACCGAGAGCCTTTGCAATTTTGTTTGGAACAGTCATTAGAATCTACATGCGAACGAGCCGCGGAAAATTCCCACTGGCATGAAACTCTGTCCATAGTGCAATTATTTGAATTTCAATTATAGTTGGATTGCAAAAAATCATTGCAAAATATCATTGCAGAATCAGCGACGTTCTACGCGAAATGAGAAGTTTGCAAGCCTAAATTGCGCGGATTATCAATCGAAAATTTTGCCGATAATTGCTTAGGGGTTGCTCCACCGGAAGTTACCACCATGTGATGCGGAAGAGCACAGTTTACCCTTACGAGCGCCGCAGTTGGTTGGCGATACCCTCGGTGGATAAAACAGGGACGGCCACTGCAGCTTACCAACCCTTATTTCAGGGGTTGCTGGAGGGTAACTCGAGTCGAGCGCCGACTGGATTATCATGAAAAGGAAACCGAGCTCGCTTGCTCGATACTCGAATAAGATGTCGCCGAGGATTTCGCATCTTACCGAACGCAGTCGAATTATTTGATCGATTTCTGCGAAAGCAAAAATGCAACGTAGCCTAGATCCGCTCTTGTTTACGAGACGCGGTTTATTTAGCTTTGGAAACTGTTTATTTCTTGAGCCAAGTAGAAAGTTTCGAAACCAAGAAAAGTTGCCAGTGTTTTTGAAAACGTGGGAAAACAACGGAAACGCGAGACAGACGCGGGCTGTGCCGTCCGAACTGTTTTCCGAATTTGGCAATTTCCGTGCCGGAACGAGGGCAGGAATAAACAACTTTTTCCGATCGCAACAAACATCGATGTTGTTTCTACAATTTTCGCCTGTTCCGCAACAAGTTGCATCCGGCGACGTGCCGCGGCTTGCTTCCGCGAGCAGAAATAAAAACAAATTTTTCTGGCTGCCTCTGGTGCAGCGCGCGCTGCACCGATGAAAACGATGCGCGCTGCGGAAACTGAACGCGCGCGGCGGCCGAATCTGAAGAGTAATTAACGAAAGTATCGAGCGTAACAACCGCGCGATTCCGGTGTGTGCGAGTGTCGCTGAAAGCCGGCCTCTTTTAATCAATGCACCGGTGCACCGTCCCGAACGCAACCCGCTTTCGGCGCAACACCAAGTGCATCCGCGTTGCTCTGTTTATGCAACAGGTGATTGTCGCCCCATGAATAAAACTATCAATAAAATTTCTGCTAACGAGACATTGACGTTCCCCCACGTTCTCTCTATCGCGGAGCGCGCTCCTCGTTTTTCCGGTTCGCTCGAACTCGATTCAACTTGCACCCCTTCAATATTTTTCGTGGCCGATATCCGACCCCTCATTTCCAAGTTCTCCAGGAAATTGTACGGCTTTAAGCATCGAGTGGTCTTCGAGCGCGAACTTTGAAACTGCGGTGGCTCGGTTAATTCGTCGATTGTCGATACTTGCGAATCGGCAAACCAAAATCACTTTGCGGTATCGCAAACATCGCGTTATTTCGATTTGCTTCCAAAAGGACTGGCAAAACAGCACGCGTCCGGTTAAGGGTTCAAATCGATCGAGGGTCGGCTATTTAATCGGCAAACAGTCGAATCGAAACAGCCCTGTGTCGCGACGCAATTTTTATTCCCTCGCGAAAGAAGCACGGTGTCAGGAAGTTCGGCCTTGGTCCGGGCCCAGTGTTATCGTTGCGAAATTTGCAAAGCAGCCCGACGATGGGGTAAAAGATACTGCGAAAACCGGCACGGGGAAAAAAGCATAGAACGACAGCGGCGAGCGAGCCGGTCCGCTCTATTTTTTCTGAAAACACCGCCGCCACCTTGTCCCGCCATCGTCGTCCGCGAGAAGAATGGAAACACAATATTTTCACGTCTCGCTCCCCGAGTTTTCCACCCCTCCCCCTCCCTGCACGGTTCGTTCACGTTTTTTCACTCGTTCCTTTCCTTGTGATCGACGTTTTCCAACCGTGGGCGTTAACTAGGAACAATCGACGATCGCTTTGCAGTTTTGACGAACTTCCATGCGCGAGTCGTGCGCCATCCAAATTATTTAAAAAATCGATTAACCAGGATTCCATCCCTTTATTTTTTCCGGGAGAATTATCTTAGCAAGCGAAAATTAGTAGCCTCGAAATTCCCATGAATAATTTCACCGGTGAAAGACCCGTTCCTTTCCACCCTGGGGCGCTAATTAAGAAAAATTGGCGAAGCTTTAGCAGCAAGATTATTTGAGAAAGTAACTCAGGAGCTGGTCAATTAATTGTTTACGTTCCTTCGCCTTCCAGCGGAGCCGGAGAATATTGCAGACAGGTGGAAATGAACAGGTTCAAGGTTTCCATGAATAATTCTGCCGGCACAAATGACAGAAGGTTGAATGGGCGTGCGGGAAGAACCACCCCCGCAGACGTTCGCTGTTCCATCCCCTTTAACAATGTTTTCGAGCCGGTCCGCTTTAAGGGTTGGGCCTTTATTTAGGCTGGTGGTGTGAGGGTGGCGGAGTACAGTTCGTCTGTACGCCTCCACGATTCTCTCCCGGGCTGTTCTATCCCCACCTCGCTCCTTGCGTTCTTCGCGCTGCTGCTCTTTAGCCAGGGATCACTACCTTACCCTCTCCGCGCTTTGGAGGGTGTCGGTGGACGAGGAGCGGGGCCGGGTTATCGATTAAAAAATGTCTGCCCTTCAAGACGGCCTAGGTCACGACCTGTCCGTCACCCACGCACGCCGCTCAACACCCAAACGCTGTCCGACGTGCTGCTACCTTAATTTTTCGGCCGGACTTTCCACGCCGATGCAACCCCCTAGCAAATGAAACGCGTCCTCGCGCTTGATCGGTATTTCGAAAAGAATCTTTTAATCAACCAAGCTTAGAAATCGATGGAAATCTTTGGCTACAGTTCGACATCCGACGAGATAGCTTGGCCGAGTCTTTAGGGGATGAACAATCGCGATATCAATTTTCCAAAGGCGCCGGCGAAACGGACATTTGCCGTCGCTATGCACAAACGCGTTCAGCGGCAGACAATCGCTCGTTCGACAGTCAGCGCACGGAATTCCCGTCGAAACAATCGAACGCGGGGATGGAGGTTTCTTTGTGGCCCCGTTTTAAAGTAACTGGAGGGGTTGCTCGCGTGCCGGCTTTCCCAGCGACGTCGCTCGCTGGCATTTCGTTAAATATCCTAGCAAAGAATCCATGGTCCCCCCGAAACGTCTTGGAAAGTCTTTCGCGGAGCACAAATATGCGTTCGGAGGGGGGATGAACTTTTATTAGAACGCCCCCGTTCCTTGGAAACACATTAATACCGGCCGCGGAGCGACCCGAAAAGCGAAGCGCCGCGAATTCATCCCCCAAAGCACAAGAGCAAACGTTTCGAGTTCCATCAACGGGAGAGCTTCTTCGAGTTTCTCCACCCCCTCCAACCCTCGGAAAGATTCGGCCGTCCGATCGTCGGAATCTTGGGTCACAGTTCACGAAGTTAGCACGGTTGGTCCTTCGGACGTGGGTGGTAATTATTCCCCTGTTTCAACCCCATTTCGACCGCGTTCCAACCCCGTTTCCAACCCTCGACGAAAGTTTTCGCCGCGAAAGCTCGTCGAAACGGCGACGAGGCCCGTGCGTAAGTGCGTAGGTGGGCTTGCGACAGGTCAGGAGCGAGGGGGTGGACGATGGTGGATCGAAAAGAGGCGAGGAGCACGAGAGAGACGGGGAGGAACAGTGGTGGGGAACGCGCAGGGGGTGGTAAGATCGGACGAGACAGACGAAGATGGAGGATAATCGATAGAGACGGCTAGACGCCGCCCCAGACAACCTTTTACCTTAGCTTAAGGACACCCCGACCCTTAAACAATTTACCCTGCACGGCCGAACCGCGTTCTTATCCCGCGAACAAATCCAGGCCAATGGCGCCAAACGATCTCCCAACTTTCGATCTGCTTCCTCGGATCGATTTTGATCTTCTGCGCGATCGCGTTCCCAATCTGGATCGGAAGTCTTCCTATCATTAATTTTCTAGGGACGGAAGTCGTGGAATGTTTAAAATAATTAACGCGTTGGTCGAATGTGGACGACGCTAATTATTAACTAGGTTCTGAAATTGAATTTTTTATAATATATTGGATAAACTGAACGGTACTACGATTTTTGAAATATGAAAGAGCTAACCTAATATTTCCTCCGAGTATATTTTAACCCCTTGCGCTACGATTGCTTTTAGAGTTACACTGATTAACAAGTTGTTCGTCCTTAATTAGTTCCTGCTTACGTTTCTCGTTTGGCAATCGTTACTTACTGCAATGTTCAAATATTCATAGTGGAAGGGTAGAATTTATATCGATATCGATATTGATTTAAATGATGCGAATAATGCCGATATTTAGTAGATAATTGTCCCATAACGAGCATTATGGGACAATGGGTTCACTTTCTAGTTACGTTTTCGTGAATTAAAATGGGGTTCTTGTATTGCAGAAATTTTTGTGTTAACATTTTATTTATCGCGAGCCTGTTAATAGATATTTAACGACTGCGCGTGATAGAAGAGCAATGATTTTTGTTTTAGTAATAACTTCGAAAGTATTTACGTTAATCAAAATAATTTGCTCGATTATGGATGACATTATTGAAGTTTTTGTAGAATTTTTTAAGGAACTGTTTAGAAAACTGTCGGAAGATAAAGGGTTAACACTAAACCTGCGATGCCGGTGATTTTGATTAGCTTCACACTTTTTACCTGAAAATTGTTGACATTATAAAGACTCGTTTATTGGAATTGATTGAATAAATCTCTCAATACAAGCATACAATACAATATGAATGGTGAAATGTCTAAATAAATTCATTTTTTTCATTCTTATAAGACAACGCACGACAGTCTTATTTATTATTCCGTAGGGTTATCGTCAATAGCCAAGCAGAATCGGACATGAAATTTCAATTTGGACATTAGAGGATAGCAATTTTTTTCGTTGTCGACAAATTGCTCGAAAGCTCACCGTGTAATCGCGATCCTAAAGCACGCTCACCTTTAATTCGGCTTTGCTCGAACTTTGTCGCGGGACTCGAAGTTGTTTTAACCTCTCTAGGGCCGCTCTCGCACCGTTTCCTATTGTTTCCATTGTAGTTTATATTTTTAAGTGGGTCTATCTATGCATCGTTTCATACCCGCGCAGCTTTTTAAATGTTATTCGAGGTGCAGTTTATTCGACGAAGCGTGACCGAGGTTCCCCGGTGAAAAAAATCATTGACCGTCCAGTTTAAAAATAATTACACCGTTAACAAGTTAATTCCGTTAGTCCCGGTAATTGACTTACACCACTTTGCCTTAAGCGCGGCCGCTTAACAAGGATTTCGTGGTCTTTTTTATCCTGCTCTGCGTTTTCGAGGCCGTTCGGCGGACTTCGTTCCGCGAGAAACTTTCAAATTTGCGATCCCTCGTCTCTGTGTTTCGAATATCCGAGAAATCTTGTTCCTCCGGTCTTCCGCATAATTAGTATTTGACATTGCAACGCTTTTATGCTTTCGACTGCAGCGAATCCATCGCTCGCCATGCCCTCAAAAATCGATCTACTCCGTCTCCCATTGATTCCACGGATCACGCACCCTCCTACACAGTTTTCCACCCTTTCTCTTACTCCTCGAGTGCAAGTTAATTTTCTAAATCGAGTAATCATGTGCGCCGGCATCAAAATTCGCGCACAAGCTGCAAGATCGATTTAAACGTATCTTTTTTTATTGGCGACGTCAGAATCGTCGCAGAGCGATCGTTTCTTACGTTTTTCTCGCGATAAGAAGCGAAACGAGCGGTTTAAAAGTGCATCTCGGGCTGAATAATTCATCGCCTCATGTCTCGGGCGAAAAATTTCTTACGTTAAGAGCAACGCGACATTTACGTACGGTAAACCGTGGATCGTAGGACATTAGACGATGACTGTGAAAGTCGTTGATCGATCGATCGAGAACTCTAATTAAAAGCGCGATGTCGAGCAAATCGCGCGACATTGGATAGCGTGTAATTCTCGGCACGGTGGCGACTTAAAGCCGATGAGAGAAGACGAGATTTTTACGCGGGAACGATCACGCTCACGGCCGCCTCGTAATCCGCGCGAATAAATCGCTGTAACTGCCTCGTTAATTCGTTAAAGAAAGAGCCAGCCACTGTCTTCCCCCTTTTTTCCAGCAGTTTTTCTGTGACCCAGACCGGTAATCTAATAGAGCGATCTCTACTTGATTGACTGGAGCTAGACTCGCGTGTAATTTAGTGGGTTTTGATTACATCTTAATTACGCGTGCTTTTTGCCCACTCGGACAATTAGTTTTTGCGAGTCTTGCACGGCTGTGTTTTTCGAGGAGGAGTAGTGACCGCGATACAACACCTGCCGCGTTACGCGTCGCGATTTTGATTGCACCGTCTTTCGAAATTTTCGTCGCATCGATCGTCCGGCAAGATCGTCACGAGTCGCTCGAATCGCTCGAATCGCTCGGCAAGGCTTGGGATCCAATTTCGTTCGTTTCGTTATTTCCTATCCGACACTTATTTGCAATTCAAGATGGCCGGAATGTTCAGCCCCCATGTCTGGCAGCGCGGCGGAGAGATTCGTACGGCGCGATAAAAAAAGAGCGAGGAGAAATAATAAAAGGGGCCCTCTCTCGGCGACGACCAATCGCAGCCCCGGCAGATCCTATCGTTCCGACTTAATTTATTATTTTATGCGTCGCGCACGTGTGCACCGGGCGCACGCAACTATGGTGCGCGGTCGGACGAGCCAGTCAGCGGATAAAGTCCGAACTTTGAATCCGCCTCGATAGAGAGCAATCCTGACTGCTTCGGGGAAAGCTTAGAAAATGGAATAATTGCGCGGGATGACGTTACAGAGCATAGAGGGAGTTCGCCTATTACCGGACGGTACTTAATACCGGACAGCGGCTATATCGACGATATTGAAAACCATTACAGGATAGCAAGACCGCGAGAGCTTGAGTGGAGATAAAACAAACATGCAGAACTGACACGTGCCGCTCCCGTATTACGCAGCGCAAGAAGTGAATTTATTGTTGCGTTCGACTGGAAACGAGTGCGTCACGTAGCTTTTAAAGTGTTATACCTGCTAAAGTTTCGGGACTAGAAATATATAAAAGGCGTTATTCTATACGTTGGTTAACTACTTTTGTCTATTATATTTGAATCTTTTGCGTACAGTGATAGTTGCACACCGTTAACTGTTCCGCAATTTCGAGCAACTTCCCCTATTCCCGGATATTCTCCTTACAAGAAATAGGTCGAGGGACAAGAAAATGAAAAAGACACTAAGGCACGTAAGTAAAACTTGAGAAAGAAGATTGGGAAAACAAGTCGACTATAAAAGATGGAGGAAACTAGAACATTGAATTCCCGAAACACAAGTGAGAAAACGGTCCGTGTAATTTGTTTGGAGTCTTTCAATGTAGGCTGGCAGACTGTGTCGATCTACCAGAGTGTTGAAAAAACTATACGTGCGATCATTGTCAATGATTTAGAACTTCTCAAAACCTATATCGATGTTTAAAGTTAATTTAAATTAATATTATGATAATGTTCCTTATGTTATTCAATTTATTTTAACTTCTAGCAATGTAATCGTTTCTCGTTTCTTTAGAAAAAATCTTAAGTGTTCGGTGACAGGCGAACTCCTCCTACTTGCTAATTGATTAACTATGTCGGAGAACAAATGGCTAGTGTTCGCGCATTTTCGGATATTTGCAGCATACTAAAGTGGCCCGTCGCGAGGGCTGCAAATCGCGAATCCGCCGGGTCGAAGACCCCGTGGGAGGGGGCAAAAATAACGCAGGCGTTTTTCGTTTGGATCGAGGGGTGGAAGAGGGGTGCGGTAACCAATGGGGACGAACTGGGCCACCCAAGAAAAATCTTCGGGGCTCGCGCGGCCGGGAAAGAAGTGCAAGAAAGGCTGGAAAAGCTAGCAAAGCTCATTCGATCTTTTCGCGTTTGTTCCGTCGCCATGCTGCTCCGTGGGAGTTCTTATCAGCGTATGCAGCTGCGTTCCCCACGTTTTTGCATGCGCGAAAATACAGAAAGACCGCCGTTCGATTCAATACCGCGCGCGTCTCTTTGGAATTCCGTGCGGCGACTCCGAATTTGATTTCTTCCTTCGGCCTTGGGCCCGACCTCGAGTCCGGGACCAACCCTTACGAGTTTCCCGCAACTTTGTCAGCACCGCCTCGGCGAACAATTCCAGATCGAAGTGGGTTCTATTTTGCTGTCCAAATCCCTTCTTACCGAAGCGTGGGCGTCCGTTTGTCTTCGCGGAGCCGAATTCCACCACCGTGGCCGCTTTCTACGTATTTGCAGCGCGTCCGTTCAAAAAATACGGAACTATCGGTTGCATAATGCGTTTCAAGGATGACTTATCGTCGCTTTGGAGTAGGAGACAATGAGAAGATCGAAGACAGTGCACGCTGTCGATAAATCCACTGCGCAAAGTCGTCCATCCCCACCGCTGTCTGGCAAAAGGAAAAAATCGAGATCGCCCACCCTTAGCGTTCGCAAACCACCACTCCACCGCTATTCTCATACGCGGAGGTCTGAGCAGCGGGGCAGGGGTGGATGGTAGCCGCACACGTTCCCGTTGCGGTGTGTGTAACGTCTCTGGGGGTGGACCAGGGTGGAAAAACCTACCCCAACGGGGGTTGGAGAGTGCGCTCGCGATGGGTGGGCAAAAGGGAGAAATAAGAAAAGCCGGAGCCACGGAGGAGACGACGTCGTCGACGACGACGACGACGACGACGGGATATCTGGGTCGAGACTCGTCGTCGCCGACGTCTCGGCGCCAGACGTCCTTTTCTTTGGCTTTTTTTCGGCAGCGGTGCGCCGGGAAAAACGTCGGAAGGGGGGAAAAGTACTGCCGCGATCCGTTGTTTCGCGGTTTTCTCCCTTTTTTCGCGGTAGCTCGCGCGATCAACGCCAAGGGGATGGGGCCGCACGATGATAAGTCAAATTGTTCTTCGCCGGTGATTACGATTCCGAAGCCCCATCCCCTGGACCGTTTTCAACTCGGAGACTTCGCGGCGAAATGTTTCTCGAATTTCTGCGAGTCTTTTTTCCTCCTCGCCCAGTTCCCGAGTAAAGCTGCAGAGGAAAACGTAGGTGGGCTCCTCCCATCGAAACTTTGCAATCTTTCCGCTCTCGAGACATTATTATTTTCGCGGGAAGGAGAGGTCCATCGATCAATCCGCGCGGAGAGTCTTCTCCGGCGCTGCAAAACATTCGTCGCGAGAGGAAGCGAGATGAGGCGAGCGGAAACGCGACGGCGAGAGCAAGACGACTCGTTTCGCGCCTTGCAGACAGCACTCGTCGGCGCTCGCGAAGAGTCTCTCGGTCTGTTCGGATTTAATTTTCCCGGAGGGTAGCGCGGCCAGGGGCGGCTAGGAGCGGCGCGAAACCGACGGAAGCCCGCCGCTGGTCTTTACGCGAAAGTTAGAAGTTAGTTACACGGGGGTGGCCACCCCTCATCTGCATATCCGCACCCGCGCCCGCACCCTACCGCCGCCCCGTCAACCGGTCCACCTCCGCCACCCTCCCGCCCTCTCACCCTCTCGTCCCGTCGTCTCTCGTGCTTTCCAACCCCTCCGGCCTCCCTCTAACCAACGTGCTGCCGCCACAACCTGCTCAACAAGTGGTTCTTCAGTTTAGCGCCCGACTTAGCGCTTCTTTAATTTTCACCTCGCACCCCGACGCCCAGACCCTTACACCCCCGTCTCAACCCCTCGAGCTGTTCTCGGATTTTGCGTCTTATCAGACGTCCTACCTGAGCCGGGCTGCGTGGCTCTCTGCCAACGATACGACCGTGATCATTTTCATACCCTCTTGTTCTCCCACTTGGTATAATGACGACTTCGAATGTTTCATTTTTCCGGGGAAAAAATTATGTACACTTATCCGAGTTGCTTTGATTTCTTTTCGAGAGACCCTCCTGGTGTATCCGTTGCCATAACAGCGGATCATCCTAAGTCCCAGAAGCTCGATTTCTCAGAGTTTTTAGCATTTTAATTTATAAGTCTCCCGACGAGTTCCGATAGTCTTTCCGTTGGCAACTGTTCAATGCCACTCCCAGGCGATTTTTTCACATGAAAACTTACTGTCGTGTCTCGTGACCTAGATACCGTCTCGCTGCGACCTCGGAGCACCACGAAATCCCACGAACCGTTAAGAAGGCATGATCAAAACGCGAGAAGATACCAGAGCTCGAGCGGAAGCCCGACGCCGAGGGGGTGACTTCTCGCGGTGCAACGGTAAACCGGTCGCAGGACGAGTGGAAGAGGAAGTCTCTCGATCCGGGTAATCGTAAACCGAGGAACACCTCTTCCGCTCCGCCCGAAAAACCAAAACACAAATAATCACGGCTCCGGAGAGAGAAAGAGGGAAGGGCGCTGGATAGAGAGACGCGGGGAACGGGAGAAAAGGTGGCTGCTGGATGCGATGAAAGGAGAGGCTCCCATCGGGCTACTTAAGCGAGCAGAAAGAAAAAAGGGGTGGGATTCGGGAGTGTGAAGCTATCTGCATGTGAATGGGACAATGGTAATTGGGGATGCACCGTTAGAGGATATTAGAGGTAACAGGCGACTCGATCCCCGATTCCCGTTGGACTTTTATGCAACCACGTGAAACAGCATCTCCGGAACGCCGGCGGAGTCACGTTCCTTCTGGCTACCGGGTTCTCCCGTTCGGTACGTGTGGGTTCCCGTCCGTGTGCAAACGGCGGATCCGTGGCAACCTCAAAAGCCTGATACCACTCGAGAGGAACTACGGTATTACCTGCTCATGTGACCCATCTGTTATTTGCCAGACTCGCTCCACTCCGGCCTGTGCCGCATGCTCGCCGGAATCGAGACTCGGGTTAGCGTACGGTACATCTATTATAGCCGGACCGCCTGATCCGAATGCTTTATGGCGATTGATAGCGATATGACAAGTGGAGGATCGCGATCTAGGCGTCCTGCCACGGGACCACCGATTGTATCTCTTGCGCCGGCATTTCCAATCTCTTCCTAACAGAAATTGCCGAACTTAGCGATCGCATCGGCCGCGATAACAATCTTCGCAGTGCCGAGGGCTGCCCGTGGCAAAGTTTTTCCGGTGCATCCTCGAAACGGAAGAATAAAATTTGCCGAGTCCTCGGAGTCCTCGGGAAGATTGGAAGGGCCCGGAAGACGTATGCCGGCGCACCGAAATTTCGGTCTCGTCTCACCTCGCGTCCAATTCCCTAAAAAGCGACCGGGGAGTTTTCAATTCGCCGGGCGAGCCGGCGAACGGAAACGCATCCGTTCCGCGTTCGTCCCGCAACGACGCCATTTGTCACTTAAATCGCGCTCTCGAGGAGAAACGATGATTTCCGTCTTCGAAGGCGTATTACTTTAACATTCGCGGAGAGGAAAAGCGGGCGCGGGCCAGGTCCCATTATCGGGGGCCATCGCTTCGAACTGCGTCTCGTTACCGACGCCAATAAAACATCCTCGGGCAAACAAACAAACAAACAAACAAACGATCGTTCGGAGCGCGAACGAGGAATGCGCCGGTTCGATCACCGTCGCGGAAAACTGGAACGAACTGCCCTGGAACTCGTTTTTCCCTTCTCTCTTTCTCTCCCTCCGTTTCTCTTTCGGTTTCCGACCCTGTCTCTTTCCTTTTCCGCGGGCCAAATAAACGGGGCTCTTCGTTACGGAGCCGTGGTGACGCGCGTGTTGAAGCCATCCCTTTCGGCGCGGAGAATCGACCAAGGCCGAGAGAAATTGGAGAAGCGACACCGGCACGGCCAGAGACCGCGTATTTATTGGAATCATCGGAAGATTCCGGGACGTTCTCGATTCTAGATTCCCGACTGTCGGGCCCGTGCTCCTGAACGTGGCCGGAGATCTTCGAAATCAGTTTCTAATTTCTCTTCGCGACAGGCTCGCGAGGGATGGCAAAGAATCGGCTTGGAAGGGGGTGCAAGTCGCACTTTCGATAGTTACGAACTCGTTTGCCCGGCGAGCGAGTGAGCGAGCGCGCGCGGAGGAAGGAATTCAAAGTCGGACTTATACGGCCGCGGGTCCGAGGGTTAATTTATGCGTGGAACGCGGGAGTATTTCGGAGCGAGAGAGCTGCGTGGTGGCCATGTTGGTTTCGACGTGTCCGTCAAGGCATTCCCCCTCGCATCACGCGAGACTCTTTCTCGATCTTCCACCCCGAGCCCCACTTTCTTGCCCGCGAACACACGTGAGAGCCTCGCACACACGGACGAGAAACGACGTGTGCTTCTCCCCGACTCGCGAGGGCGCATGCTGCACTGCGCACAACCCCCACCATCCCCATCCCACCTATCCACCTACTACCCTCGGCTCTCCCTCTGCACCCCCTGCAACCCCTTCGGCTGCTCGTGCAGCCCGCCATGCAACCCCCCTAGGAGGCGACTCTTATTATTTCCATTTTTCCAATTCGGTCTGGGGGGCGGGAAACGAGCGTACAACACCCTCCCTTCTGTTCTCGTCCCCCTCTCGCCCCCCCTTGGTTCGAGAGAACCGAGAGAGCCGAGAGACCGAGAGTCTCCTACCACCCGCGAGCGTTCTCCCTCCCTTCGACCCTCATCCCTCTCCCCAGGTGGTCGACCAAAGGAAAAATATCTATATTTATCTGTTTCTTCGCGGGATACGTGGCCCCTCCACCCACCCCGACCCCCGATCCACCGATCCGCCGATCCACCGGCTCTCTTCTGCCCCCGTTCCTCGGCGTTAGCCGTCTCTGCCTATCTCCGGCTCTCTCTTTCTCTCCGCGTGTCTCTCTTTCCCTCTGTCTCTCTTTGCCTCGCCGCCACTCTCGGCCAGCTTCGTTTTGTTCGTTTCGCTTCTCCACCTCCACCTTGGAGTTTCTCGGTCTCCTCCCACCACCCCGTTTCTCGGTCTCTCGCCACCTTTCCGTCTCTCCAGCGGCTCGGTCTCTTCGGCGGTCTCCGTTCCACGCCGCGCCGCTTTCTTTCCTCGTTCCTTTCGGGCTTCTCCTTACCTCCACCCGACTTGCTGCCACCCCGTTTCCTCCCACGGCGCGCGGCGCACGGCGGGATCGAGGCGGGTTGCGAAGGCGGGAGAGACGGATGCATCGTCGTCTTTGGGAGAGGGAGCGAGAGGAAACCGAGAGCGGTGACGGCGGCGGCGGCGGCGACGGCGGCGGTGCCGAGGGCGGAAACGGCACGACCGCGGCTGGATCGCCGGGGAAAGAGAGAGAGAGACGCGAGAAAGGAAGTGGAAGACGGAGGGCACACCACGACCACGACGACGGGCTACGACGACGACGACGTCGACGACGACGCCGGCGGCCGCGGCGAAGCGTGCGCGCCTTTCCTTGGCCGGCGGCGCGACAAGGAGGAACGCCAGGAACGGAGGAGGACACCGCCAGCGAGTAGAAAACGGAGCGACCGAGAGAGAGAAGGAACGGCGAGCTTCCGCTTCCTTATGCTCCGCCGCGGACTGCATCAACCAGTCGCGCGGTCGCGCTCACATAAGAAACTGGGATTCGAGAGGCAACCCCCTTCTCGAACCGCGACGCGGTTTCCGTCAGCGGAAGGAACTCGGTGCCCGGGAACGTCGTCGTCGCCGTCGTCGTTCGTGCTCGTCTCGTGTTCGACGAGAAAACTCGTCGCCGCGCGTTCGCTCCGATCGGCTCGTAATCCGCTCGCTGGCAACTGCAGCCACCCTCGGTAGTTAATTGACTCGGCGACGCTCGAAACGCGACTAACAGGCTGCTTGCCCCCACCACCGCGGCGGTACCGCGGCGAAAAAGAGCCGCGAGGCTAGCCGAGGCCGAACGAAAACGCGCGAGAGGCCTCTGGGCCCACCGGTTCGGGTCCCGTCGCGCCGCGTCGCGCACGGTCGCGCTCCGTCGGGTCCCGCGCGGGCCCCCGCTCGACCAATCGCTTTCCACGACCCCCACCGACGACCACAGACGTTCGGCAGATGAAGAGGGGAGGCCTGTGGGCCTCCTGAACCCGCTCCCGAGCCGCTCCCGTCCAAGAGGAAGAGACACGCTCGCGGGCCCGATCCCGATGGAGGCCTAAGGGACATGTTCCTCGACGCGACCAGCTCAGGAGGATGTTCCTCTATCCGTATCGACTTCTTCCTCTCCTTTCGTTTCTTCTTCTCCTTCTCACCGCGCTTCCTCTTCTGCTACCTGGCGACGCCGACGGACGCGTCCGACCAGGCGGGGGAGGATCTGCACGGGACCTGTCGACGGTGAGAACGGAATAACCGCCGCACGGTGGATCATTATTTCGATGTAGTCGCACACCGATGAGGAGGAGAACAGAGGGAAGGAACGAGAGGGTGTGAAGACGATCAAGAGAGTGAACAAGAGAGAGAAAGAGAGAGAGCGGAGGAGAGAGATAGATAGATAGAGAGAAAGAGGGAGAGGGAGAGAGAGAAAGAGAGACCGAGCAGAGGGAGAGGAGGTCGAAGCGATCAACCAAAGTTCCTATTTTTCACGTGTTTTATGCGCAACTCGTCTAATCAAGTAGGATCTAAGAAGCAGAGGGCTGCTGCGAAGAGAAGAGGGAGGCGCGGCAGAGCGTGTGGCGGTGAGAGAGCACGCCGGAAACCTCGTGTTCGCGGCACCGGTGACACCCTCCCGCGCTAATTAGCCAGCCAATTAGAAAGACCGCGGCCATGCGTAATGAGCTGCGCGCGCAAAAGTTCCTAAACGCCACGATGCAATGTTTTTTTCCGAGGACGACGACGCCTCGTCCCCGCCTCGCCGCGGGCGACCACCGATAATATTGATAAGCCTACTAACAGATAAGCCGAGTCGGAGAAGGTAGATAGAGTTAATGATTGAGAGGTGAAGCAGCAGCAGCAGCAGCAACAGCGACGATCAGCCACTACGATTCGGTCGAGATCGACGGGATTATAGAGACAGTAACGAAGCAACGCACCGTGTCTTAATAAACGCGTTCAGGTTCGCAAGGCAATAACAAAACCAAACGAATTTAAACAGAGAATAATTGATTTCGCACGGAGTGGTGTCGGAGAGAGAAGGAGAGGGGAAGAAGGAGAGAGAGATTGACCGAGAATAAGCCAAGGAAGAAGGAAGCGTGTATTTTTCGGCGTTCTGGCGTTGATCGCGAACCCGATTGCCTTTACGAGCGAGATTTTTCGAGATTAATCGCGGAACCGTCGTCGAGGGACCCGGTCCCCTTCGAGAGCCGCTGCCACGTGGCCGCCTCGACTCAAGCAATCCTACGGTGGTGCGTCGACGGTGATTTTAAACCTCCTGATTACCGATGCGAGCCGCGTCAACTACTAACTATAGGAGTTTCAACGGAGAAGAACAGATATATATACATATAAGTTAAAACAAATATATATATATATACATACACACATCTATATATACATAAAGAAGAATCGATCGGAAAGCGTATTTAATTCTATATTCCTATACACATGCAAGGAGCACATGTACAGGTATTTTACTAAGAAGCAGCGAAGGATAGAAAGGACTTGCAACGATTAAACTTGTAAGCGACAAAATGTCCACGATGAGTGTCGTGTCGAATTCGTCGGTGGAGGTCGACTCGGACTCCTCGAACGACATCTCGAGCAAGGACGAAGGACCCGCCGAGCAGAAGTTCATCCTGCGGAACGAGCTGTACAACAGCCTGCTGGCGAGCGCTCTGGGGAAGACCGTGCTCAACAGGCACCTGAACTTCAAGGAGCAGGGGATTAATTTTAATCTGGCCAATCTGAAGGATAACCTGAACGCGCTCGGCGCCCTTAAGGAGCTGAAGGATCTCAAGGGATTGACCGTAAGCAGCGTGCCAGCCTTCCCGAGGAACCTCGCTCTTCACCGGGAAGACCACGATGAGGTCAGCCCTCGCGACACCTTCCTGCTTCAATCTTCATTTCGCTCTCATTTTTCTTTACCGCGATAATCGACGGGCCTCTTTCACGCCGGTAAAGCCTCTCGGTTGCAAACTAGAAGCTTCGCAGGTTTTCGGTCTACCAATCGGTTGTTCGTACGATTAATCATTGGGAAGGTTTTTTCGAGTTTGTCTCGTGGTTCGGTGTTATCAGATTCAGTCGGCGAGTAGCGAAGAATGGTCGAAAAGCTGGGAGCTTCGACGGGGAACGGCCTCCTCCGCGGAGCCGGTTCGAAACCGGAGCATCAAGATCAATAATCCCCGAAAAAATTCGCGTCTTCACTGACCTACCCTCTTCCGGACTTCCCTGGCGACCCCAGATAGAATCCCGAAAGAGGAGGGAAGCATATTCGTCGAATTTATGTTACCGCGGAACCATCGAACGAACCGCCCTCGAGCAAACAAGCCAATTTTCCTGGAGCAAGGGGGAGCGAGTTTCCGCGTGGAAACGCAAACGATTGAAAAAATGATTGGAAAGTAGTATTTACGAATCGCGGAACGGTCGCAGCGGCGACCGGATCGTGCGGACAGCGAGGAAAGAGTTAGGGTAGAAGGGAAAAGTTAGGATTGCCGAGAGAATGGTTTCGCAGGGACGGCCGCGAGACGGTCTGTGTAAGTTGTCGGTTAAAAAGTTACCGGATACTTAAGTGCGACGAGTTTTCGCGTAATGGGAGCGCGGTGCCGGGGTAAAGAGTCTGCAGGATCCCGGTTGGCTGCGAGGAAATCCTGTTTGCTTGACAATTACTTTTTGTTTCGCCGGTAAATCCAGTCTTCGACTTTCGAACTACTTTGTTCGTTCGTTCTCGCCTTTGTTTCTTCTCGCTCTTTTCCTCTTCGTTGCGGCGGCACGCTCTTCCCTGTTCCATCGGCGATTCACCGGTGTTTCTTTGAATTTGAATGTAGATTGAAATGTAAATCTCGGCTTGAATTCGACCGGGACCGCCTCGGTAACGAAATCTTGCCCTACAAGTACTTTTCCAACATTTATTAAATACTTTAGCCCCGAACTTTTTGCATAGTTTCCGAGTTCCGAGCTTCTCTTCCCTCCCTCTCTCTCTCATCGCCATTCTTTGCCGACGCTCCACCCCCATTCAAGTCGAGCGCAAACAAACGAGCCGCGTTTAAAATCCTTCGAGAGGAACACCGCGGATTTTCTTAGCCAGGGCATTTTTCCGCGGCTTAATTCATTAATTTCTCGCAACGCCGCCGCCCCGGCTCCTCGACTTCCTGTTGCTTCCTTTTGCTTCTGACCGAGTTATCGCCACGAGGCAACTTTTCTTGGCACGTTCGCGGTTCGAGCTCGGCTTAGTTGATTCCGCGACATGGCTTGACCCGAATTCACGACGCACTCTCTCTCCAACCCTCTTTCCTCCCTGTCCTCGGTTGCCGAAACTCTTCCTCGACCCTCCGATAATTCTCTGCTCGTCCAATTTTCTTTCAAACTATTCTCTAATTCTCGAGTCATTTTCTTATTTTCTGTTCAGCAATTTCTCGGCAGGTCTCTAGTACCTCTTTCAACCTTCTCCCAGCTTTTCCAACAGTTTCTTCTTCTTTTCCTTAATCGAGCTATTAAATCTCCTACGGTATTATTAGCAACACCGATATACGGAGCGTATAGGTACATTAGCCAATCGCGTAGCAGTAACAAAGTATACAGAGTAAGAATATCTACCCCTCCCCAAAATAATTGGTACACCTGCTGATTTATTATAAAATGTAATTCTTCATTCAGTTTGGGTAATGTTTTATGTTTACTATTAAGTTTAATGGCACCGTATTCTCGAAAGTACACATAATGTTCGAATTTATGTCACTTGTGTAATTAGTTTCCCCATTTATTGCATTTTGTTCAATGAACCGAGTTCATTTCGCATGATACGTTTTCGAAATATGTGGAATGCATGAAACTGAATAGCATCTGAAACAGTAAACAAACTAATACAAAACGGATGACGAAATTTGTCCAAGAAATACAGTAGAGACTCTCTTATCCGAACATTTATTTTTACAATATTCTGGTATCCAAACGTTCTATTATCTAATCATTGCATTATTTGGATACATTATCGCCTAATAGAGGACTTGAATGACATTTTTAAATAATAGAATGTTTTGGTATCGAAATATTACAAAAATAAACCTTTGCATAAGAAAGTCTCTACTGTAATTATAAAACGCGGTAGATATAGTATCGAAGAGAAAATTTCATTTTCTTTTAGAAAGTTGACGTTATTTCCATTATAACAGAATTGTATATGTATATTTGATACAGTTTAATACGATTAACCAATATTTAATTAACTTAAATTATAACAATTCCCTATGTTAGGCTAAGGGTAAGAGTGTAGTATAAAATGCATTGATTGGAATACAATTAGAAGTAATAGGAAACTTAATAAAACGGGCGTCGAAGTTAGTCGAATAAGTAATTAAAAAACGCGGTGGTTATATCTATGAAAAGAAGATATAATTTTCTTTCATAACTTTGCCGTTATTTTTATTACAATATAAATATACATAGATATATGTACTTGTTACAGTTTAATACAAGTAACTTTAATGTAAATTGAAGAAATTATAACAATTTCCTATAAGTTTCTCAAGTTCATTTAATTTTTTGTGTGCTCTAATACTTTTGGAGGGGAGTGCATAAACATACAACTATTACAAGGTGTGATACTATCGACCACGAGGTAATTCAATATTAACAACTACATATGGCAAACTAGATATCAGTTCAAAGGTCCAAAGAGTGGTCCAATTCATAAGAAATTTAGGTATCGGCCACGGAGGATAAACAGCTTATCTAGAGTGGCATGCATAGTATAAGGAGAATAGCATCCAGCCCGATTATCATGTCATGTGATTTAGATCCTGCTCCTTTCCACATAAACAGCTCCGGTCCGAGACAAGATCGTTCCTATTATAAAAAGCGATGCAGTTAGATGCTAGTTGTTCGCTCGTAAGTTATTTGTCCGACAGATGAATTTTCTACAGAGGGAAACAGTTTCTCTGTTCCCACGCCGAGTTTTCGCTAAAAATCTAAACATTTTGACAGCTTGATATTAAATCAGCGCTACATAATTCAGCAGAATACGAATAAACGTCTCGATTGTGAATTCTCCAATGCAGAGTTTCATTTTCTTGTTAGGCTAGGATCCTTCGCGTATTCTCGGCTGCGAGACAGAAGAGCGAATTAAAAGCTTGCGCAGTTAACAAAAATCGATCCCCTTTGAGTCGGGCCGAGCTTTTGTTGCACCGCAGCGTCGGAAGACGAAAGAATCGGAGAAGGGAGCACAGGGACACACGGAACCCAGGCCATCCGAGACCTTGTAATTAAGTGCGAGGCAATAATGAAACGCATCATCCCCCCTATCGCCCAAGAAATAACAACCCTCCGGCCGGTAGAGGGAGGGGATGATTCTTTGAGGCACCAGCAATCCGACCCGCAGTTTCTAACGAGCTTTCTCACGATGCGTGCTGCGAGATCAATTAACTGCCGGGCTCCGCTAATTACCAGTCAGGGGTAGGAGCCTCGAGGAATCTTGGTTTCGAGGGGTTCCGCGGAAATCCTCTCGCTTCCAGCGCTAGACCATCCCCGTTCAATCACTTAACCGTTCTTTTCAATTTCTGCCAACGATGGCCTGTTCAATAATTTTTCTAAACATCGGATAAACGTTCGCAAAATACAGTACAACTCCATTTATATGAACTCGGCGGGAGACAAGCGGTTCGAACAACCACCGATTATCTCCTCTACGTGTAACTTTCCTTTTAAATAGAGTTGGAGTTCAGATAGATGGATTTAATAGCTCAAATCACTTTGACCTGATCAAGAATTATTTATATTTTAAAACAACAGCAGGAAAGAAGTAAACTTTGCTATTAACTATGAAAAGAACAATGTTAATTTTGTTTAAAATGCTGTTTATTTAGGTTTTAAACGTCATCGCTCTGAGTTCCTTTTTTAAAGATGGTTTTACAGCGTGCAGGATTCCCGCCAAATGGGATTACCTGGAAACAAAAGTTCAAAAAATGTTTAAAATTGGGATATATTCTCTAGGCATTGACGTCCAAACATATTCATTTTTATGAATATTTGTATGTTGTATGTTTTTTGTTTATATTTTCCGAAATTATCAAAAATTAGTAATCGGTTATTTAGATCCCAAGACATCTTGCACACCGATTTTAAAAACACAGTTTTGAGGGAAACGCGTTTTAAATTCCCGGAAGGTAATTTTTCTTAAATAAATTCTTATTTCTAAGAATAATTTGTTTTAAAGGCTAGATCCTTTTGCAATTTATTTGTAGGATTTCAAACGACTATTTCAGGTAAAAAATTTCAAAGTAGCCAGATTCCTTTACCAAGCGGACCAAAGAATCCGTGCTAAGTTTACATTCGCTTGTGTGCGCTATACCTAGGGGTGCACATAATTGGCGTAATGCTCGGTAGTATATTATGTAACGACAAATAACGGCAGAAGTTCACCGAATTGGACATTGCCAAAAATTTCGTCGCAATAAATGTAGTTTGGTCAAGTGGAATTCTACTGTACAAATCTTTGAAGAATTATGATTTATTGGGTTTGATAAGCTTGGAGTTCGTTGGAAGTAGCAGGTAGACTTTGCACAGGTAAAATTCGGAAGTTCTTTCCGAGCAGTTGTTTAAACGGTCGACGAAGGGCTGATGGAAAGTATAAAGAGCCGAACGGGTTTCTACGTTGGAAAATTGACGGGAGCTGTTTAATTATTCAAGAAGCTTTAATGAACGAACTGTCCATCGCGGCGATCACACGAAACGTACGGCAGACCGCCGGACAGGCTGAATATCATTTTCGTTATTTTTATTCCGGCGTGGATAGGGGTCGGCTAAGCGACGCGCGTTCGACGACGTATCGATTCGGCATCGGCTGACATTTCTCTTCTTTCTCCGTGGCTATGAATTTCTTACGACGCCTCCACAGCCGATCGATACCGTCTGATACCGTGCCGCGCAATTATACACGAATTTGCCGATTTTATTCTCGAGCCTGCCACGAGAACTTCTGTCCCCTCTCGACCGCCTCAATCGACTGTTCGTACCCCGTAGCTCGCCGGCTCGTCACACGAATCGACTGCCGCCGTTTCATTATAAATAAACTTTTCGCCGGAGAATACATTACCTCCGACCGTTTTGGCCCCGCGAATCGCGACGCTTACTTCGGATCTTTATATTAATGGTAATAGTTCCGCGGGAGGAGCGGCGCGCGAACGACGGAGCTTTCCGATTTCCTAAATTATGCGCGAGAAATACTTAATTTCTTCTCATTACTGCGCGCCAGGATCCCGGGATTTATAGCCGATCGGACCGTGTCAGTTTTTAGCTTAATCGCCGCCATCGCCGTCGAAATGATAGACCGCGGTGTTCCGGTGAAAAACGCCATGGAAACGGCCGGGTTTGTAATTTCCCAGATTACACGTGCACCCGAGCAATCTCCTTCCCTTGAAATTGGCGGCTGCACGGCAACAATGTGTCTCAAATTGACGCTAGTCGCTGCCATGCGCGCGGTTAACACGGTAGCTGAGAGATTAAGAGTCGGGTGCAGCGGGGCTGGTTCGAGTCTTTTCGATTTTATAGGGTTGCCAACCTGCGGGTAATTTGTGGGAACCATGTCTCCTTCCGAAACTC
This sequence comes from Augochlorella aurata, assembly GCA_028455555.1. Taxonomy (NCBI): domain Eukaryota; kingdom Metazoa; phylum Arthropoda; class Insecta; order Hymenoptera; family Halictidae; genus Augochlorella; species Augochlorella aurata. Next base: position 1,463,814 of record CM052154.1, read on the forward strand.
AAAAATCCAGGGCCCGCAGGCGACCGAGATTCCACGGATTCTCGCTTCGAGTTGAGATACGATACGATCAATTAGCCATTAAGGCCCAGGAGGCTATTAACAACGGGCAAATTAATTTAATAATTGATTAAATCGCTGCAAGGAATACCGCGGGCGTGCTCCTCTACCGACACCTCTATGCTACGACATTGTCGTTTGGTAAAGGTAGCTTTAAACGTTGCAGGATTTGGGAAACCGGCCTCCTAAACGCATCCGAAAGAAAGAAACGCCGCGGCATTTCGGTCGGCGAGACGCTCGACAGCCGAACTAAAATTATCAATTTCGATCAATTTGTTTACCCTGGCTCGCTTTGATGTTGCTCATGCAACAAAGTCGCGCGCATTCCCGAGGCTAAGTGGCAGGCGTGAACGCGGCTTAAGCCGTTCAGGTGTTCAGGCGCCACGCTCGCTGATTTATCGATCAATTTATTAATGGGTCAGCTCTTCTCGTGCGTTCGATCATGAATATCGGATGAAGCAGCCCGGTCGGTCGAGAGCGAGCCTCATAATTACGGTGATTAATGCCCCGGGTCCGTATTAATCGGCGCCCGAGGCTTATTTTCGAAATTGTCCGCGCGCGGAAAAATCGAAAAGCCTGCCACTTGTTGTTGCTGCTCCCGGCCTGTGTAATTTCGCCCCGGTCCCCTTTGTGCAACACTGTTGCCGGCGAGCTCGACGTGATTTCGTTCCCGGAATTCGTTTAATCGACAGTTCGAAAACCAGCTCGAGTCCTCCGCCCGGGTGGAAATAATTATTCGGACTCGAAACAGAGTAATTCCGATAATCGCGTGAAGCTTCTCGACGGATCTCGTTAATTCCCGTACTTCGAAGCACGGAACCTCGATTACACTCGATGTTATTATCGCAATCGTTTTACAAACGAAGTCAACGACAGTTCCGCGGTATGGTTTTATAAATGTTTCATTAACCGATGTTGACGCAGGCGAATTAAAACGGAAATCGACTGTCGTCGACGACGCGCGAATCCCGTAATAATGCCGAATTTTAACCGCTCATTCGGTAATGTTGTTTCGTTTGAATTCGTGCACATGACTTTGGTTAATTTGCTCTGTGTTTCTGTTGCAGAAGGCTTCTTTCGCGTGGTCCGAGGGTGGCGAGGAAGGAGGCGGCGGTGGAGGCGGCGGTGGAGGAGGCGGTGGTGGCGGCGGTGGAGGAACAGGGGGCACAGGAACTGGCACCACGGGCCCAGCAGCCACAGGGGGCGGAGGTCTAGCCCATTGGGTCAGCGTGATGGCCGAACACATCCACAACCCCCATTCCGCGACCGGGGTTGGAGGCGTCCATCATCAACAACAGTCGCCGCCTCAACCACCCTATCCGTGGAACAACGGCCTCTCCAGTGATGTGAGTTCAGTCTCTTCAGATTTTATTCAATTATCGTAGATTGTAGATCGTTGCGTGTCTCGTGCAAGGAACCGTACTATTTAGAGGGGAAAGATGAAATATGAAAAGTGCCTTGGAAATATTTAGCAGCTAAGAAATCGGTCAACGTTAAATCTACCGAACACAAAAGAACTTAACTTATGTATACATCTTGTTACGGTTATTACGTATTATCATTTCCCACGGAAGATTCTTTATGGATAATGTCATACATTTCAACACTATGTTTACGGGACTCGTCAAAGTAGTTAGGTTTAATAATAATACACTTTACAACAATTTTTAATATTAGTTATATAAATATATATCGGTATAGAAATAAGTGGAATAAATTTTATATTTGTTTGTAAATTTCTAAAGACGATTTTAAATTTATTCTTTGGGTTCAATTATTTTAATGTGTTACAATAAATAATCTGTTCTTCTACAACTAGAATTGATAATAATTTATTGTTAAGGATATATTTTTTTAAAATAATTTTTTATTGGTTTTTAATTTACCGTTAGAGAGATTGTAATGATACATTTATCCAATTTATTACCTGGATCAAGCGTGTAAAAACAACGAGAAAATATGATATCGGTACTTTGACAGAGTACTAAAAAATAGTTGGTTTTAGTGCTTCGTAAACTCAGTGCTGGAATAAAAACTGTGGAACCGGTCATTTCGACTGGCACAGTAGATCGGTGGTAAAAATTCTGCCGTGAACCTAACCGGCACAAGAAATTATTCCTTTCCGGTATAAAAAATTGTAAGAGGTGCTGGAAGCTCGTAGAATCTAGTATTTTGAATACGAAAAGATCATCGAAAAAAGTCTCGCCTAACGGACGATCCTCGGAGGCGAATAAAAAACGACAGACGACGCCAAACGACGGATGCCGCGTCAACGGAAGACGACGCCGTTACACGTGTCCCAGAAATCCGCGAAAAAAAAGGATCCGTCAGTTTTTTGGCCGGTGAACGGGTTATATCCCCGTTTCGATTTTGTTTTCCGCTCTCACCCCTGTTGTCTCCGTGCGGCAATCCTGCATAATTTCGACGAGGCTAGGATTAGAGGAGGAAGCGGTGAAAGTGAAAGGACTCGGAAGGAAGACAAAGGGATCGATGGGACCGGCCGAAAAAAATTACGGTGGACCAATGGAGGGGCGAGAGCTGGAAAGGGTTGAAGATCTCTTTGCATACTCTTCGCTCCGCCCTGCGGCAAAAAAAACAAACAGACGGAAGCGCGAAAAAAATTTTTCGGTCCGCGTGGTGGGGGTTGATTTGAATACGCGGGGTGGGAGACTTTCCTCTCGTGCAACGGCATCCTCGGCAGTTTTTTGGCACCACGGGTTTTTTAACGGACGTTCTTTTTCGAGTTTTCCCCTTCACCGAAATCACCCTTGAAAGTTCACGAAATTACTATGACAACTTTAATTTTTTACCCTTTGCATTCGTGTGATGATTTTGAGGCACTACTAAAAATTTCGAAATATTTACCGTGAAATAGTTATTGCAGTTTATTTAATTCATTCTTTGTGCATTGGAAATATTTAATCAATATGTCTTCTACATATGTTATAAAATATTTTATCACAATAAATAATCAACAAGTGGAATATGATTTTTAAATTACTTTAAGCGCGATAATGTAACAAGTCCTCATTGCGAAACGTGTTCAACAAAAATTAATTCTCCGGTTAATAAATCAAAAAACTTTTAAAATTGTGATTGTTATACGAATCGCAAGATTCAATTTCAAATGGATAAGACGAACTAAGTGATATAAAATGAAACTACTGTGGGTAAGAAAAACTATTTTGGATTTCGAGCTTAAACGATTTCCAACGCAAAGGGTTAATTTCAAATTGTTCTGCTCCACTACGTGTTACGCGATTGCGAGTTGATGCAAAAGACAGAGTGTAGAAAAAGTATCGCAGGATAACAGGAAAGAGAAAGTTGTAAAATGACTTAGAAATGCAGAAGAAATGAAAAGGAGGCTGCAGGGAAGCTACGGTAGAGTGTGCAATAGAAAGTCGCTACAATAAATTAGGTTTGGTTAGGCTAGAATAGATTAGGGTAAGATGTACGGGATGATGAGTGGCTACACAGGAAATGCTAGTATGGGATTATGTAACAATCGTTACAAAGAGAAAAGGAAAATGAAAATAAATTCAGCTCGAAGATATCATTAGCTATGAGTCATGTTTATGTTTCACTAACGCGCATGAAACTTACATTTTTAACCCTCGACTAGCCGACGTAAATGAGCAACGCGGCGAGCCGACACCGGGTTACTTCTGACCCATAGCTGAATATTTACTATACTTGCTTTGCATCTAACTTTTTGGTACAGGATCTATGTTTAAAAAATGTAAAACTTTACGTTGCCGTTCCTTCGCTACGCTCAAGTTTCGGGTCAGCGGTGACCCAGTCTCGAATACGCGAGGGTTAATTCCTATCCATTTCTGAGCTCAAGGTCATCCAAAGGCCATCGTCGCTGAATTCGTTTTTTCGTCAGCTATAACAGCGTGAAGTTACAAATACATGTTGCTATTTTAGAAAGGTCAAGGTGAGCTCAGGTTTTTATTTAACAAAAAACTGTGTCAGAACTTTTACTATTGTACTTAAATTAAGACCAAGTGCTTGACAATTTTGACACGAAACGGTTTTTTGTCGAATTGGCCTAAATGCCTTAAAAATCATGGCGACCGTTGGAATTATCATCTCGTACGTCGTATATATATATCCTTTGCCTCGCAATTTCAACAACCACCTTTTTGAATGACTCGGAGATCCGTAGCTCTCCTTGAAACGCCTGGAAAACAAACACCGTGGATTCACAACGGACAAACGCAACGTCAGCCAACAATCGCGACAATCAAAAACTACCCCCCTCCATCGCGACAATCAGGAACTACCCCTTCCATGAGACAATGGCCTTGGAACAACGGTGCCTCGTCCCATGACACGTCGCAAGGTGCTGCGACTCGCATCCTCGAATCCGAATGACCGCTCAGGCATTCTGGAAAGGGGTGAGCGAAGGTGAATCAGGGGTAGGAAGACGCTTCCGTGGGCCCCGAGGATCAGCCGGTTTTTTTGTCTAGGCTCGGGCGCGCCCGCAGGACTCTTGGAGAGGCCTCTGCGGAAAAAACAAGGAGCCACGACAATGACGGGACGATTTAAATAATCCGCGGCATGCAAATGCCTCGTAGATTCTCACGGGACGGGCCCCGTCTGGCCCGTGGGCCGCGGTCACGGGTAGGGACTTGATCCGCCGAGAGAAACAGGAAGAAGGAACCGAAGACAATCGCGCAATCTGCATACGGGTGCCTCGAACCCTCTTGCGATGCGTTTCGGGGATGATCGACGGCTTCGAGCTAGAATTTAATTGCGCTTTCAGACCGAGACGCACGGTGCTACCTTTTTCCAGCGTGCAATTTTTTATGCTTATAGCAGCAAAAAGCTGCTGTAGTATACAGGGTGTCCATCGATAACTGCGTTTCAAATAACCGGTAAATAATTTGCTTTATGAAAAGCATGCTTTTTCGTCGTAACAAAATACGGAATTCTATTTATAAGAATTAAAATAACCTTCAAATGACCGTGAAAAATTTAGTAAACAAAATTTGTTTCTTGCGTTAACGCATTTTACGCAAAAATACATGAAAAATACATGAAAAATACATTTGACTCTTTCTTCATAACGTCTACCATTTATCTGTTATTTCAAACAGCACTTATTGATGGACACCCTGTATACAGTGACACGAATTAATTTTCGGACACCTCTTAAAACAGAACAACTTTTTAAAAGGTGGGTCTGTATATTTTTTTAAATGTCAGAGGAATTAGTTTACTAAGCTTTTGTCGATTCTTTTTTTTAATTGAAATTGGTTAGAATGACAGAAAAAAATAAGTAACTCGAGTTTTTTAACTTGTTCGTCGATGTCGGTTAACGTCGTTATGAGTTAGAAGTAATTCAAGGTAGCTAAGGTCGCAGATTAAATTTTCAGTATAAAATTTACCGAGATCTACAAAACGCACTTTTGGAATTTTCATTGTAGGCTCAGATAAAAAAGTTAAAAAACGTGAGTATTTTACTTTTCTTTGTCATCCCGAGTAATAGCAAAATTTAAGAAAAAAGTATTTCAGTCATTGTACAGTAAGTTTTGAAGAAAGTTATCTTATTTCAAAAGGTACAACCGAGAAGAGGATGATTTTATATCAAAAAACAAATCGAAAATTTAAAACAAAATTTTCTCAGTTGAGGCTTCGTTGTCGCGAAAGTCGTCTTTGAATACTCAGCATTTTCTGTAACTAAATTACAGGTCTTACTTTTACTTACATCCACTCTAAATCAATAGCCAGAAATGAGTATTACAGCACTATGTTGATACTAATGATATTAGTACTATTTATAAGTGACATGTGACTTCTATCCAAATCCATCTAATTAAACTACTTTAAATCATAGTTACGTGTACACGAACTCGCTGAATATTTGAAGTCGATTTTCCTGATAACAAAGCTCCAAATGAAAAATTTTATTCTTTATTCTCAATTTGTTTTTTCATGTAGGATCAACTTCTTGTCGGTTGTACCACCGATGCTGGGACACCCTGCATATTTCAGAGCGTCAAATGCCGTTTGAAATTTTAAAATATCGTTCACGGTTACTAAGATATAATCCATCCACGTTGACGAATTTTCATGCTTCGTAATACCTTAAAGATGGTAGTTACGTCTTTAATGTGTTAAGCTGAAGTATATCCTCAAAGAACCCACTTGTAGAACATTTTATCATTAAAATATATGCTATGAAGATGAACTTTGCGCATAAGCGAAGCAAAATAGTTTTGAATTTAGTTTTGTTCTTCGTCTTGCAATATGATCTAAATCGTTGTCAGATTATATGTTGAAATGCGACTATAAACTTGTGTAAAGAACTTTGTCGTTTAGACGTATTAGGGAAACTACACTCACGTCCCTAATCGTCCCGTTCTTTACACACATCACAAACTTGTCGGAATTATTGATACATGAGGATACACTGCACGATCTTTACATGGCCTTTACCTTGCAATGAAGTACATATGTGTATATAGAAAATTGACAAGAACATCCATGATTTAAAGTAATGCCAACTATCACATTCAATCGAAGACTTTTACTTATTTTTGCCTATTTTCAAGGTATTTAAGTGAACAATGTTAAAGGTGTTCAAATTAAGATCATCATACTAAATATTACTGTTACAAAAATGTAGCCAAATAACGGAAAGTTATCAATGTTTACAGAAAAATACGTTAAAAGCAACGCGTATGGCATTAATTTCAGAATTTACATTTTGAATTTTGCATTCTTTTTTATTATAAAAGATTTAGGCCAGATTTGGCCGATAAGCGGTTATACATAAAGATTACATGAATTTGTAAATGCATATATGTTTCCTTGTTAGTCTTATCACTATACAGCCCTCTACTTTTTGTCACAGATTTCCGTAGTCATTATTATCATCATCAAGTATTATCTCGCGATAAATTTTGTACACGAAATTTTGTCCTAGTTATTACTGTCATTTACGATCAATCTTTGTTTGAAGACTGACGCTAAAAAAGATATTCTGCATTTTTAATAACATATTCAAATTCAACAAACTGGACAATCTGAGAATACCGATTTTCATAAAAATTGACGAATTTATGAATTTCCTTTCTTATTATTAGGTAAGGTCTTATTTAGCATTAAACCTACCCAAACGAACGTTGCTTTATCAGAATGACTAGACTGAACTTGTTCACACCTTCCGACATTTTTATTATAATGCGTGCTCGCATAAAGGAATTATATCAATCGTTTCTTAGCAAGAATTTTTTGTAATTTCAACAATTTGAAAATAAAAAATGTGAGAACAGTCCTTTTGTGCGGCATAGTGGGTTTAGTGTTAATAGGTAAGATCTTCATTGGTAAATTTTTTTCTAAAGGCGAGATCTTCTTTCGTAGACAAGGTTTTCTTAGCCAACTATCTCTGATCGGAGTCGATAGGGGAAATATACGGCGAACAAGTAGGGCAAGGCGAAGACTGCGAAGTAGTCCAAGGCCACGAAAAGTGCTCTGAGCGTTTGAAGGGGGTCGGAAAGGAGGTACCCCTGTAAACACGTTTTCGGATGTTGTAATCTGTCGCCGGTTTCGCCCAGCGGGTGGTCAACCCTTTCTCCGTGCTTTTTTACGCCTGCCCGACCTTAATCCCTTAAAACGCTTAGAGCAGCTCTTTAGGGTAATTTCGCGACGCAGAGGGGAGGGAGATGGATTCAGCCCGGGATCGGCGAAGATGCAAAACACCTTGGAAAACACCGGCCCGAAGCGACTAACTGGAATCCGGTGCCGCGTGAGACTCCAGCAAAAGGAAACTACCCTTACGAAGATTATGCAAAGGAAGAAGAGTTTTCCACCCCTTTGGCTCCGGTTCCTCTGTCCCCCTTTGTCACGGTGCCGGGACGAAAATTAAAATAATGGCCCTGCGCGTACCCTGCTGCCAATTTTTTCTCTCTCGCTCTCTCTCCCTCTCCCTCTCTCTTTTACTCTCGTTCTCTGCGACGTCTTCTACCCCCTCCGCGGGCCATTCTCCACCGATCGAATTTTTTTCCACGGATTTTTTTTGCTCGCGCAGCAACGGATGCAAATGGTGCAACGGCATTTTTGTCTCTGCGCGACGTGAGACAAAAAAAAACGCGTACACAGGGGAGAGACTCATTGTCTCGATGACGACGGGACCAACCCCTTCGTCGGCCGTTCCTCGATCTGGATCGGCTAATGAATTTTCGGCGTAACGTATCGCCGCCCAGAGATCGCTATAGACTCCGCAACCGGTCGCGATTTTTTCCACGGACATTTTTTTTTATCCTCGTTACATTGTGCGACGGGGGCCGACGGCTGTCCCGGTTCTCTGTGTAACTTTTTCCACGCGTTTTTTACGGGATCAGGGTTACGCAGTCAACTCCGGTTGACCGGATTTCCCGTGAGGGACGGCTTATTATTACTCTACTCTAATTTTGAGTTTCTACCAGGGGCGAGAGTAACTCGTTTAATATGTCGGAGATCGTTTAATTGAATGCGAGGGGTGGATCGGATTCTTTCGCTCGTTCTCTTCCGGTATCGTTTTCATTCTACCTTACCCGACACAGCTCTTTCCTTTCGAACAGGAATGTCGCGGACGAATCGAAAATGCTTTCCTCGGAGGAATTCCTCTGGAAACGCGACAGCCTGCAGCGTTTTGCATCTCTCGCGCTTCTAGGCGAGCGCTTCTATTCGAATGAAAAAGAAAATGGCGGAGAGGAGAAACTGAAAGGGAAATCACCGAGAAATTGTTCCGCCTGGGCGGTCATCGAACGATCACGGGACGAAATCGCGGGAAAAAGGGCCATAACTCTGTCCCGGGCCCAAATGTTGTGACACTGGCACCGTAAAGGGGTTCCTGGATGCGACTTCGCCTTTGTCTCTGCTCCAACCCCCGATCGGACGGCTCCGATGGCTGTCCACGGGGGGTTGTTTCCCCTGGCAGGGTCTTAATGCGCAAATTGTTGGCCGTGAAATGTCTTCGGCTGAGAAATCGCTGTCTTCGTTCACGATTATCTCTCCGATGTACGCTTTGAATCAGCGCTTTGAACTGCTCCCAGCAGTATAGTGGATGTGTACGAAGATAAGTAATACACTAGAATTAATAACTTCATACGATTTTAACGAAAATCGACACTCATATGTTTTTGAGATTGACGAATTGAAATATGTTGTTCGAAATGCAACATTCTTTTTAATTTAATCATAGAATACACAATGGCTTATAAGCATAAGGAGCAGCAGCGATAGTGTTTCAATAGTTTCTATATGGCAAGAACTAAAATAAGAGACAAAGTTTTTCAAGAACTATTATTCTAAGGTAACAGACTGCAGAAATATTTTATCTTACCTCTTTACCTCTTTACCTTTTATATTAAAGACAAAAATGCAATATTCAAAATATAAAATCAGACACTACAGATATAAAGATTGTTTTCAACTTATTGTTTTGTGAATATCAATAATTTTTGAATATTTGTATATGATTATTGGAATATAAAATTTTATATGACCATCTTAATGTCGTAGCTTTATTTGAACAACAAAAAATACCTGCGATTATATACAATATAATACTGTTGATTCCATAAACGATTGATCGTTTTTTACAACGTTACTTTTGCAGTTCAATATACAATATACAAGATTCATCGAACTGCGGAGTTTTTTGAAAAAACGAAATTATCCTTGACATAAACATGAAAAATCAGCCAAGTATCTTAAAAAGTATTGAACTTAAAAAATACCGTTTCAAACGAAAGTTGTGCATTTTTTTACGTAAAACATGATTCCGAAATAAAAATACAGGTTTATCACAAAGAAAAACAAGATGACGTTGCAATAACCTTGAAAACGTCCTCGCATTAGAAACCTAGTAGCATAATTTGACTCCCCACTGGAAATACTGAAGGACATGTGTCAGTTTGTTCTTTTTTTTAAATCAAATGTCTAGGAGATTTTTTACAATCTCAACTTAAATGGAACACACTTGTATAACGTATGCGTTATAGCAGCACTTGCATTTGCTTCGAAAACTGCATCTCGGCTAACTTTTCTGAAGAACGTAATACTGCAAACGGCGGCCCTAACTGCAAACCCCACTAAAGTCCTTTTGACCACGAGAATGCCTAAACGCCTAAACGTATGCAACATCGTTATCGTTGCATTTCAACAATAGCGCGCTGCGTATCGGCGTCGATTATTCAGCAATGTACTTGGGGATCGATTCCCAGGATGAGAGAGTCATCGCGTGGAGATCGAAAAGCTTTCACCGTTATCCCCGAAGACGTGACCAAGAGTGCCGGAGAGCGAGCACCGTTAGACGGAAAAAAATGTTAGCGCCCATGAAAGACGCGGCCGGAACGTTTCTTCCAGAGATTACATGTCCCGGCTCTCGAGGAGCGAGAGGAGAGATGCGAGGAGAGGAAAAAGTTGCATGCGAGGGGTGAGTCGCGCGAGAGAGAGGGGTGCGTATGCAGATCATCGTGAAAGTGGAGTACAAAGGACCCATAGTCTCACGCTATTGTGGTCCAGGTAAAATAAAGGTACATCGGCCCTCGGGCCGTCCCCCGGATACCCACCCGGTCCTCTCCTGATGTCTCTTTAATTTTTATTAATGACGGCGAATTTGAATTTCTGCATCGGTGATATGGGAACGACGCCTCAGACGACGACGCGTACGTGACTCGGGTGGATCTTTCCTCCGAGTGAACGACACCTCGCGTCATCGATCATAATTATCCGGGACGGGCTAACAGCGACGTTCTCGATCGGGATCGAAGGGTAGCTGTGGCGGGAACTCGGAAAATCGATCGGAAACGTATTAATCGTCGGAGATTGAAGGCACTGGTGTAATCTTCGAGATCAATCGGACTATAATTGATCGAAGTAACGAGCCTCTGGAGAACTTCTGCCGGCGGATGTCGAATAATACGGGTAGAACTTCTCGGATTGAGCATAAAATTATTTTTAACTCTTACACTCCCCTCCAAAAGTCTTAGAAAACTAAATCCTGAGAAACCGATAGGGAATTATTATAATTTCTTCGATTTATTCCAAAGTTAATTGCATTAAACTGTAGCAGATACATTTGCATATACGATTCGATTATGATGAAAATAACGTCAACTTTCTGAACGAAAATTAAATTTACAGTAGAGACTTTATTATTCGAAAGTTTATTTTTGTAGTATCTAGATTCCAAAGCATTCTATTATTTAAAAATGTCATTCCAGTCCTCTATTAGGCGATAATGTATCCAAATAATACAATGATTAGATAATAGAACGTTTGGATAGCAGAATATTGTAAAAATAAATGTTCGGATAAGAGAGTCTCTACTGTATTTCTTGGACAAATTTCGACATCCGTTTTATATTAGTTTGTCTACTGTTTCAGATCCTATTCAGTTGCATGTATTTTGTACAATATTCCACATATTTAGAAAACGTATGCATTCGAGTTCAATGAACAAAATGAGATAGATGGGTAAACTAATTGCATAGGTGACAAACATTTATAACTTAATATGTAATTTCGACAACGCGATGCCATCAAACTTAATACTAAACATGTATACTAAATCAGTAGATGTCCTAATACTTTTGGAGGGAGATGTACGTCAATATCTGAGACCGGGTACCCTTTTGCACGTTCTTCTCAAAATATGTTTAGTTCTCGATAAAATTGTTCAATATCCAGCTAGATCGTCGTTATTTGACACGTTTCTTATCGATATCTGTTTCGAGTTCAAAACTTTTTTTTATCAGACAAGTACTAAAATTGAGCGACAAAGCTGGATGTACGTTTGTTCAATAACTGAGGTACCAGAGTACCTTTATAGGAGAAAAGGGAGCGTAGGAAGTTCTCCCCACAAGTAATAAAAGTAATATTTTATCACGGTAATATAAACAAAAATTATAAAGAAATACAGTAACGTAATGTAGGAGTTCACCATAGGGGTACTCGGGTACCCCGTTTATAGAACAATATCTACAAATTTGGTGATTGGCGTAAGGGTTAACGAAATGTACAGTTGAATTTCGTTCGAAAAGCAAGGATAGATTGTTGGAGTTGATATAGGCCGTTGAAAAAGGTTGTTGCTCTCGTGGCTCACCGGAACGCTTCAGCGTCGCTGCCGCGGTCTGCGAGACGGGGAGAGAATCTAATTAATGCATTCCGTGTTGTCAGCTCGTTAAAGTGGCGCGTAGAAACGCGTGTCGCGAAGAAACAGTAGATTCAGTGTTTTAGACGGCCACGTGTTTTTTAATGACGAGTAGCAGACGCCGCCGCAGTTGCGGCGCGGCGCAGCGTTTCGTGGCGCGGCGGGTCGATCGAAGGGGCCCGGCGTGTCTCCCGGACTTTTTCGACGAACAAAGCGCCTCAGAGGCCCTCGAATAAACGCTCGGGGAAAAAAATCTCTGTCCCGGCTGCTCCGATTTAATTCCGGCGAAAAGTATCCCCGCGGAAAGTTTGGAAACAGTCCGAAAGCAAACTGCGGGACCCGCGAGGAACGGAAACCTCGGCTCTCCTTCTTCGTCCCTCCTCCTCTTTCTTCTTGTTCTCCAGCCGGAAAAAGTTGGTCAAAAAGCTCCGAGCTTCACGCTACATTCCATTCCGATTCAATCGGATAACACATTCCTACGGAATCGTGTGTTTTAAGACTTTCCCGGCAGAGCGGACGGGGCGGCACGATAAGAAAAAGTTGCGCGGAGGATGTCGAATTAAATTGAAAAGACTGTCCGCAGGGTAGCAGCAACACCGGTCGCGAAACTGTCGAAAATTTTTCGGGAAGGCAGGTGGGGGAAAGACGCGCGCGCGGAAAGTTACGCGATTAAACTTTCAACTACTTCCGCACGTCACAATCGAGATTCCCGGAAGTTCCGGTAAGACTTTCCGGGGAAGTTCGGGGCCGAAGGAAAATCCCAAAAGTTCGACTACTGAAAGGGATTTCCAGCGTGTCCGCTCTCTCTCCCTTCCTCTCGCTCGCTCTCTCTCTCTCTCTCTCTTTCTCTCTCTCTTTTTGCACCGCCGTTTCCCTTGGTCCATTCCTGCGCCGATCGAATCGACGTGTACCGAACGCAAGCGCTGCTTATTTCTGTCTCCTCGGTTTCGCGAATTCCTGGCTCGGGGAACGACAGCGAGGCTCGCAGCGAAATTGCGAATATCGGAATCGATGTTTAAGCCAGACGCACAAACGCACCGAGGGAAACGAAGGAAAATTGGAAAGGAGCACGCGGAAGGAAATATCGAATCCGAAAGCTAGCGAGTGCATTCCCGAAATTTCGCAACGCGGCTGTAGGAAAACAATTCGCGATTTGGAAAACTGTCGACGCTCGAATATCGTTTAACCCTTATGTAGGCAATCGAAGTTTTTACGGTCGTTTGGCAACCGGGATTCTCGGGTGCCTAATCTATTGTATTTTTAAATCAGAATTTTATACAATTTCTTCGAAATTTATAATTTTTCTCTCCGCTTGTATAAAAAATGCTGTTTTAAACGATTCAAACGAAAAATATCCTCGAAATGCAATTTATTGATTCGATTCCTCAAAATTAATCATCTGCGTCTGGATATTTCGGTTGGTGCATTTGAAATGCTGGATTTTTAAATGAATTGTAGAAATTTCGTATTTTTCTTATGAAGGATGTTTATTTAATCAAAATATGACCCATTTTCATCGATACACTTTTCCCGGCGAGTTTTCACAAATGGCGAAGATACAGAATTCTGAGAAATTTCTTTTTCGCAAAAGATGACGCTAGCAATACACAATAAGACTGGAAAGAGCTTATGTTCTAAACAACAAAACGAAAACATGGAGACAGACATTTACACGTAATAAAAAGTTGACTTTCCATCGATATTTTACTTAAAATTTTAAGTATTTTAACTTAAAATTTTTAATTCTTGAAAAGAATATTTTTCAAAATTTTTATTTAATATTAGAATTACTTTATCTAATCCGTTCCATTATAAATGAAATAGTGACCGCACTTGTGTAAATATATTAAATGAAAACAGAAATATTTTAGTTTTATTTTTTGTAACATCGCGGATAGAGTAGCGCTAAATTAAATTGTTTGCACACGCGCGTTTCTTTGAATATAAATCGTAAAGTTATAATGTTATAATTTTCGGACACTTTCTTAAACTACATTGTTAAAAGTTTACTATTGCTTGGAGTGACAAAACAAAATAAAAAGCTCTCGTTTTTAAACTTTTATCTGAGCCTATAACGATAATTTAAAAAATGCGTCTTAAGTTATATACACTATATAACTTATAGGGTAAATTATATACATGATGAAAATTTCATCGAAATCAGTTAATGCAAAAAAGCGTTACAAGCGATGTTACAAGCGTTAAAAAATTTTTAAAACCGCAGATTTCTCACACTTATTGGTCGATAGTGTCAACAATCAGGACAAAACTACGATTGTTGCGATCTTTAATTGTTTACAGTTCATACTAAGGTGAACCGTGTTCGATGAAGTTTTCAACATGCATACAAGTTATCGAGATCTACAAAAGTCATTTTTTAAATTTTCGTTATAGGCACAGATAAGAAAGCTAAAAAATGAGAGTTCTTTAATCTCTTTGAAAATTCTAAGCAATGACAAAATTTAAAAAAAGCATTATAGTCATGGTCTAGTAGACTGGTTCCTCTATCATCTAAAAAAAATGTAAGTCGTTTAGTCTAGTTCTAGAAAAGTTATTGCATTTTAAAAGTTGCCCGAATATTAACGGGAGTCACTGTATACATAAAAGTATCTAAAGCATGAGAACCCGAAACGATTTCGCCGTATAATTTGTATAAACAAATTACAAGTAAATGTAGAAGCGAGTTACCCGGTTTCACGGAAGGAACAAGAACTTGTTAAGAACAAGAATCGGACGAAACTTTCCCCGGCGGGAGACCTTAGTTGCCGAGCTCGAATTCGGTGGCGCCAATTAAAAGGAAATAGAAGCAATTATGCGAGAAGGGTCTCCATCGACGCCAGGGAGCGTCTAAAGGGGTCAAGAGCGAGTTGTTTGTCGCGGAGAAAAGGGAAATCGCGGCGAAGGAGTCCTCCCGACAGAAATAACGGAGGGAGAATGTGGCGAGCACTTTCTCCGGAGAAATTTTCCCTCGGTTTTCTCGCTGTTTAACGAAGAATACGGAGGACGGACGAGGGATCGGTGGCTGGAAGACGCGAGCCATGAAGAATCGCGGGAAAAAATGTCCGTGGAAATATCGGAATCGATATTCGACCCCCGCCGGCGACGTTGGAAGGTGGAAAAAGACGGACGGAAACGAGGGAAGAGAGAGGAAGACGGGAAATGGAAGAAAACTCAACCAGGCGCCGGACCGGCCTTTGAAGAGCCGGAGCTACCAATGTTGCCGCCATCTTTCCGATATTTGATGGATCTCGAGAGAGAAAAGAGGGCCGGCTTCTTCCATCTGTCGCGCGATATTGAAGATCCAACGAAAGGGGTAGAGCAGGGACGAAGAGGGGCGGCCATGTCCCCGGGATATTTACGTAATTAAATATGCGAGGAACCGCTTCGCTACGCGTTTCGAAGGTTCCGTTGAAGCTGCGAAAAAATCTCCTCTCGTTCCCGGAGCGTTCTTCGACGTCGCGTCGTTGTCTTATTTATTTACCTTTTGCGGCAAGAACGTGCAGAAACCCAGCCGAAAAGAATTCGCCATTCAGAGAATTGTGCGATTTAATATCCGAGCCGTTGGATGAAGGGGACGGAGGAGATTTATTTACGGGCAAAGTGACGAGTTGGATATTTCCCGGACGGTTAAAAATATAGAAGGGAGCAAAAGTCCGGGAGAAGACGTTATTTTTCTCGAATAATTGACGACCGCTGACTGTTTCTCGATTCTATCGGTCGCAATTAATACGTCGAATTTGATCGTTTTCTTCTCAGAGTTCGAGTGCGCGTCGGACGAGAAGCCGCCAGTCAAACTTCTTAATTCAATTACAGAAATTATTCTCGGCGGAGTGGAATTAGAAAACTCAATCCCGGACGTTTATGTCCGTTCGGAGGAACGAGTGGAAATGGAATGGTCGCGATCGACTGGGACGAGACGCTTTAAAACAGGCTCGCGGGGAGACTGACCACGCCGACGAATCAAATTGAAAGCGTCTTGTGAGTCGAGCCAACTGCTTTCTCATATCTCGGAACAATAGAGGCAGAATAGTGTCTTTGACTTGTTTCCGGGCATAATTGTCAATTAACTCTATAGTTATCGAACAGGACGTGTTACATATTTTGTTTAAAAATAAGCAAAATGAAAGTGTAAACAAATTTAATACATCTTATTTGTTTTATAGTATTGATTTCTGTGGTAATCGCGACATCTCTTAATTTACTTGTGTACTGGATTCATGTGCAGGGTGTTCCAAAAATCACTCACAATCGGGAAATGAAGGGTTTCCGAGGTCATTTGAAGTAACTTTTTCCTTTGTGAAAATTCAATCCGCTGCTTTGTTTACGAATTATTAATGAGAAACTGTGGTCAATGAGAGACGAGCTCGGCTGGCGCGACGTGGCCGAGTCAATGAGCGGAAATGGGCTTCGTCCACTCGTTGGTTCGGCTGGTTAACGTTACACGAGCTGGCTTCTCATTGGTTAGTGTTTTTTGTTGATAACTTGTTCGCGACGCTTCGGAGAAAAATTTTGTAAAGGAAAAAGTTACTTCAAATGACCATAGGACATCCTCATTTCGTCATTCTTGATGTACAGACTATCAGAGTGTAAACACGTACCAGTGAAGACCGTATTATGAAAGCAAGTAAAACGCAGATAGAATATTTAAGCGACCCTCCAACATGGTAGCAGAGCATGATTTCATCTAACATTATTCGACGAATAGAAAGTTAATTATGCCCGAAAGCAAACGAAAAGCACAGCAATTGGTCAACCCACAGTAAACGGCCCCGCTACCTC
The DNA here is from genome assembly GCA_028455555.1 of Augochlorella aurata. Classification (NCBI taxonomy): domain Eukaryota; kingdom Metazoa; phylum Arthropoda; class Insecta; order Hymenoptera; family Halictidae; genus Augochlorella; species Augochlorella aurata. The sequence continues at coordinate 1,480,798 of CM052154.1, forward strand.
TGATTCTGAACCTTAAAACGATCCCGTAAGATTCGCGGCGACCCCACAACATTTTTCAATTGTTTGCAAACGTGTAAATAAGTACTAACACATCAAGGTTTTCCTTGTCTTCCTAACTCGTGCCGTACTTCATATTTTATATTTTGAAAATAATAAATAATATTTCAATTATGAATATTTTATGTTGAGTCGCTCGCAGGATCATGATGTTATTTATGCCGAAAAATGGAAGGGGGTCGTTGTAGGGTTAATTTTCTGTAAGATATAAAATCGAAAACAAGCGAATCGGAGATTGAAACGACGCTGGTTCGTTGAACCGTTCCGGAAGAGGTCCGGGTTGAATTTCTCGTGCGGCGATCGACGGTCGCGTAATTCTGCGGCAGGAACCGCTCCATAAAACGCAGCCCGATGCGCCGGAAAAAATAATGTTCTCCCGGGGCGTCGAGTCGCCGACGAAAAAAACCGAGGGCGAAAGAAAAAGGCGAAACCGAGGAGGACGGGGGCCGCTGGAACGACTGACGAAGATCGATATCTCGAAAAAAGAATGTCGGCGAGAGAAAAAAGGAGCTGCAATTTAGCGGCAGAATGAACCTCGGAGGGTCATAGTTACCCGTTGCCGGACTTTATGGATTAAACGAGGAAAACCGGAGTGAACGGAGAAGGGGGCGATAAAGAAAATCGAGGCGGCCGAGAGAACAAGGGTGGAAATCCTTGCCGACATTCGCATAAACGATATCCCCCGGATAAAGGAAACGATTAAAAATCTTGGAACGCGAGAAGATTAAAAAACGCCGCGATAAGATTGCGTTCCCGAGGGAGAAAGAAGGAGGAACAGTTTTCCGCCGATGGTCGTCGGCGATGTTAACGCGATAGTCGGTCAGTTCGAATTTCTCTACCCCGTCCTCTGTGTTCACGTGTGTCTACGTGTGTCTACGTGTGTGCGTACGCGCGTGAGCGTGCGGACGCGCGTGTGTTCTGGTCTCTCTTCCGCTCTCCGGAGCCGGCGGATATTTTTATAAAATTATTCGGAGCCCGAGGCGTCCTCTATCTCGCCGCTATTTTGATGGAAACAGGAAAAAGGGAGGAAAAGGGCGGCACTCGCGGAAATAGGGAAAAAGCGGGGGGCGAGGAAGGGAGGCAGAGGGGACCAGAGGGGATACAGAAGAAAAAGAAAAACCGGCCACGGGATCGATATTGAACCCCCTCCCGGAAAAAAAGAAGGGCGGGAAAGAACGAAGGTACAAAGAGGAAGAAGCCGAGAGAGATGGGGCTTTGAGGAAGGACGGTGGCTCGCGATAAAAAGCAAGATTTTCAATATGTTGCGGAAATATCGACGAGCTCCGCTCATGTCCGTCGTCTTCGATCGCCCACGACTCGTCCGACCCGACTTTTTCGCGTTTTATGCGACCGTTGCTCCTGCAGAGCTTACCGCTCGCAGAGCCGAGGACACTTGTTTTCTCGTTTCCGATGCTGCAAACAATCTCGCGAACCGTTCCCGTGAGATCTCCGCGAGCAAAAATTCATGCGAAATTAGTCCGCCTCGAACCGAGCAGACCTCGCGCGGAGGAAAACGGTCCTCTTCGACTCCGCGCGGAGGAAACGGAACGTCGAACAGATTTTTATTAAGGAACGTTTCGTCTGGGCCAACGAAACCGTAGGAATAAAGGATGAGGGTGTCGGAGGGTGAAAGAGGGTGAGAGGGGGGGAGGGGGTGCACCAAGAGGCGGAATAAACGGCGAACGCGAAGGAATCGCGAGAAAATTCGTCGCTCACCCCTTCCGGGTGACCGATGAGCGCACCCCGGCACGCTAGATCGAGAAATATAACTTCTTTCGGTGGGGATGGCGGAGGCGGGGAGGCGGGGAGTCGGTGGCACGAGAGTGGTACGGGGTAGGCGGGGTGAAAGAAAGAACTCCTGGAAATGACGCTCGCACGGACGTTGAAAAAAAAGGACGAAGAAATATCAGGATCGATATTCGACCCGGAAAAAGGAGCAGCGCTGCGAGGTGCCTGGAGGGGTGCGGGTGCGGGGCGGTGGGCGCGAGGGGCCGACGGGGGCGGCAGCAAAGGGGGCGGAAGAGAAAAGTGAGAAAAAGGAAGCGGCGTGTGCACCCGGAGAACCCCGGGCTGCACTTTGAAGGAACGTACAATGGCGAGGCGTTCTCTTTCCTAATATTTACAGGAACGGTCGAGTCGAGTACCGGCAATTCCGCCGTACCCCCTTCCTCCCCCATTCCCGCACCCGATCATAATAAATGCTACTGCCGCTGTCGAACCGTCGCGCCGCCCCTTTTATTCATTTCTACATATCCTTCCAGCGCGACCGTTCTACGTTAATTTTTCATCTCGACTCGGCCGCCGTCGCGTTCGATCGCGCTGGCATAATAAAACAATCGGATCGCGCGTTCCACGGGAATTAGCCAGGAGACGGTCGACCTAATCGTCGCGGTGTTCCGTGTCCCTCCTCCGTCGCCGCTTCGAAAGGTCGCGTCGTCGAGGTCGAGATCCGTACCAGGATGCTCCCGAGATCTATTTTTCATATCTCACCGAGCGCGGTAATCGTTCCAAGTTATTACACGCTATTATCGGCGCCCCTTCTCATGGCTCGCAGGTAGCCGAGCCGTCTAATATCGATTCGATGATCCACGATCGATCACCGGGTCTACAAGCCTGTTTTTTAATGCGACGATTCGCAAAAGAGTCCCCGGGGACGGATTGATCGGGGGAAACCCGGTGAAAATGAGCGATCGACAGGGTCTCGAGGACGACCGTGATCGACGCATTAATCTTCGTTGATCTCTCTCGCTTCTCGACACGGCTAAGTGTTCTAAATATTCCGACATCTGCGTCGAGAGATTTATCGTGACGCTGGCGCCGCGAGCGGAGAACTCGGTCGAAGCCTAGAAAAAAACCGAGAGGGATTAAGGGAAAGCGCTTCTAGTGTTTCTGTAAGATTTTTCTGGATTTTTTCCGAACCGAGAAACCAAACGGAGATTTTTCCGTTTTCCGTTCCACAGGCTCGAGATATCGAACGATTTCGCTCGAGTTCGCGTTGCATCGGCGATATGCTACCCGCCGCGGCAGGTGCATAAATTCGCGAACCGGCAGGTGCGCGATGATCCGGTGCATCGCAGGGAAATCGACAATGGGCCCTTCGAGCGAAGCGACTCCAGCGAACTAGCGAGAAGCGACTACCCTCATTCGTTTTCGCTTGTTTTCCGATACAAAGGTCAATAGATCCGAGAATACCGAACGAACGTCGCCGGCAACGAGCACGGTTTTCGGGAACGGGTTCGTAGCCGGACCGCGAGCCCGTCCATCGCATCGTCGGAATACTTCGTTTCTATAACGAAAAATTCCCTCCTTTTTTGCCACCTCTGACGAACGTATCGATTTTCCAGATAATTTATTTGCACCATTAATTTCGAAACCTGAGAAAAGTTGCTCATTGTTCGTGGGATTGTATTGTGGCCGGGATAACAATGTAATTTCAATATCCATTCTCTCGCATCACTATAATTCAATAACGGGCGGAGAGGTCCGTCGACGTAACTCGGAGATGTGCTGGAAGAAGCGGAGAAAATGTCGATCCTACTCAATGAAGACATTGTTTCATCGTGGTGCATGCTCCAGCTTATTGTACCAACAGCTCCCAAATTAAATGAGTTTCTACCCCTAAGTTACACGCGACGGTCCTCTACGTATGTAGATATATCTACAACATAAAGCGCAGTTAAAATCGGACATTTTCTTCCGGTGTTCAAAGTTTTACTTAGGATTCGGAATTTTATACGAAAATTTTCTTTTACGTTTTATTACGATTTGAAACGCACGTGTTTATAGTTGAGGATCTTCTAAGTAACTGTACTCTCGTGTCTACATACGATGCCTATATATTACATGCTGGAAATACCTTTCTTGTTTTCTTTTCCGTGAAAATGAATGTTTATTATAAAAGAACGGTAATACCTTAGAAAATAAGAAGCGCTGTTCGGACAAGCCATGGGATCATTGATCGGAACAAATGGTAATCAGAACTTCCCATTGGAATGTTTCCAAATATTTTTTTTCACCGCTTTTGCAACGCAAAGCCGAGCATTGTCGTGTTTGAAAATCACTTTGTCGCGTCTTTCAACATATTGTGGACGTTTCCATAATCGGTTCAATTTGAATAGTTACTACTAGACTGCGGACTTCACACATTTATGGCAAAAATGACTAGTATCATTTCGAAATAGTAGAGAGATTAAAAGAATTTGAAAATGTCAGAGTATTCTCTTCAATCTAATAAAATTATTCAATAAAGAATGAACTTTTTATTAAAGTTTCTATTTCTTGCAATTAATGTAGACAATTTTTCTTTTGCATAAAAATCCGCAATCTAGTTATTAATCACTTATTATTCACACTTCAGCGAAATGACTCTCAAAGCCAGTAACAAGACTTTCACGAAATGTGGGCAACAGTGTACACCATCTCTTGAAAAAAAATCAAAAAATTAATTCCAACACCTAATTCAATGCCTACGGTACCTGTTGCCGACATTGTTTGATCCAGATTTACCGGTTCACAGTTGTATCTGTATTTCCTCGCATTTGGCGAAAGTGTTCCACGGGGGGGCACGAGGGTTGAATCGAGATCGACCTGCTTTCAAACGGAAGCTACCCCTTCCTCGATCCATCGAACCCTCGTGTCCCATGGAAATTCGGACTTTCGAAACCGTGTCGGCTCACGGAACAATTTGCACACCGAGAACGCGGTATTTACATGCTATAGACTAGCCATTATGCGCGGTTAAGAACATTCGAACGTTGGAGAGGATGTTCGGGGAAGACGATGGCTACGGAGCTACTTGAAAACGTCGATGGCCCCGTATCGCAAAGACGTCATCGCGGACATTAGAAGCCTGGAATCAGCGTGTCGCACTCGAAGTGCACCGTGATCCTCGAGGGCCCTCTCGAAGGGCCGGCTCTCTGGGAGAATTCACGAAACAACCGGCCCTCTGTGCTCTCCCCGATGTCGCCCCCCTCTCTGCTCACGAGCAGGGGGAGAGGGCCACTTTTGTTGCTCGTTTTCTTGGTCGGTCGAGTGCTCGATTCACTTGTTGGGCCAATTCCCCGGTTTTCGTCGCGTTTCTCCCTCCTCATCTTCGTCCTCCTTCCGCCACCGATTGCAATCGCGAATTTATTCCTCGATCCGCTGCGCCGCCACGAATTTTTCCGTGAAATCCTGGAACTTAAAGCAATACAGGCTGTTCGTCCTAACGGTCGCGTCGATTTTTCAGGCATTTACAATAATCTGCCGGAAAAATGTTTGGAGTAAAAGTTAACGAGTACTTCGAGGAGAACAAAATGCGATAATAAAAATTTCCAAAAATTCTTTCGGTCCGAGGTTTATTTTAGGACCAAGCTGCCGGGATAAATGTTAGGTCGAGTCATAAATAACTTCCGATGCAGTTACAGGACAAACGAGTTTTCTATAAGGGTTCGAAATAAATAAAATAAGGAAAGAAAACAAACAAAAATAAATAGAAAAGAGACAGAATAAATGCCTGATAAAGAAACGGAAGTTATTTATGACTCGGCCTAATATAATTCATCAAAGAGGACGACGCTGCCGGCGCAATGAGGAAGTTGCGAACGGTTATGCACCGAGTAGTTCGAGAAGTTCCTCTGTGCTCCGTGCGTCGCCCATTTTCGGGGGTGTTTTTGTTGCCTTCTGTCGCTGAGTGCTCGCCGGTGCCAAGCACCACTTCCTAGCCAGGAAGAGTCCTCTCGAGATGTCTGCTCTCTTCTGGATACCTTAAATTAGGGAGAGTAATGGGCCTGGCGGTTGAGAGTTTCCGAAGCGAATCGTTCCCGCGACTCTCTTCGACGAAACTTGCGTCTCCGGCTGGGAAAGGGGACAGCATCCCTTATCCGCCGCCATTCGGACGAGAAAATCCGGTGAGCGAATGATAAGCGAGTTAGATCGAAGACCATCCAATTCGGAACAACGAAAATTAAATCTTCAGATTAACCCCCCTCCGCACCATTCTTGGACCATTTATATTTATCGCATGTCCACGTTTATTCCTTCCGTAACTACGTTGGTCGTCGTTAATTTATTAATAATTAACGTCCTTAATCATTTCCGGAATAGAACCAAACAATTTTTGTTTCTTGCTTGTCTTCATTTACTTTCATTCCTAGATTTTGGTAACAAAAGAAGCAAATTTTGTTTCGGTTAGAAAACACGAATAACATTCATATGTAATAGATTCTGTATAAAATCCTCATCACGAGTCTGACACGTTGTTACAGTGCAAGGGGTTAACCTCGTAAATGTCTCGTCCGTGACAGTTGGACAGTTTCGTACGTCGTTTTATTTTACATATTTCTTCACTGTTCGTCGAGTAAGAAAGCTACGTTATTTGGCAAATTATTTAACAACAGAAGAAACGATAAGCAATTTCAATCCGGACTCTTGAATTTCGCAGATTGCTTAAGGGATACATAATTTTCGTAGTAGGACGAGTCGACTTTTGTTTCGCGCATTTCATTCCTCTAAATTGACAACTAGACTGCGGATCTTTATGCAAAATAAGAATCGTAATCGATTACAAGAAACATGAGTCAAATAGTAACATCAGTTTCTTGATAACAAAAGAATCAAATCTGGTTTGCTATTAAAAGGAACGAATGGCATTCACATTCACCAGGCCACTCTTGGTTTTTCACTGTGCAAACGGCGAAATATTTGCCGTTCACTAATTTTTTCTCTCAACGAGCTTCTCTAGACTTAATTCGGCCATTTAAACTCTTAACCGCGGTCGCTTATCGCTTCGCGTTCATAAAATTCACCGCGAAAAGTACAAATGTATTATCGGCACGAACTTACGGGACGGCATGATATGTATTATTTAAAAACTTGCAAATGAACTACAAATTACTTATTTATTCTTCAAAATTGATAGTTATAAGCGCATGTTTAATTCTCAGTTTTTATGAACGTGGAGTCACTAGAAATCGGCAGAAGAAATATCGTTAGGAATGCACAAATTAAAAGAAATTCTTTACTGGACAACTTTTGTCGATGGACCACGATCGAACTCAGTGTAGTGTCTACATGTATACAAAAAATTGTTTCGATAGATGCACCGTGAGTTAACACTAAACGTAACATCGCCGGTCGAATAACCAGTATCCAGTTTTCTATTTCAATTTTACTGAAATTGTAAAGATGCTTATATGGCAAATGATTTGCTAAATAAGATTGACATAATTGCATCCAGCGTAACTAGATTTCAGACAAGATTTTATAAACTGTTTACCCGTATTTAAATAAACACATAAATAAATAAGTCTCCGGACTCGAGCACGTATTGTTATAAAAAACAGATTCTAAATAAATGCAATGTTACGGGTTTTATAAAATTAGATAAACCAGTCGCTTTTGGTGCTCGGCACGTTTAGCGTTAAAGCGTGAAGCTACAATTACGCCCGATCAATCCCCGAAACTGCCGTCGAATCAGTTTCCGGGGGTGAGCAACACCGAGAATTGTCGGCTCGTCATTCATGCCTCGAATTATAAACGGAATTATCTTGGCGAGACGAGCTCGATAGAGTAATTTCAGTCAGAAAGCGGGCCGGAGACTCGTATTTCTCCGTCACGTTCCGGAGTGGGTTGGAGCGACGGGGGTGAGATTCTCGCGGACGATTCCTCGCTTTACGTCTCCTACCCCCGGTCCCGTGCTCGTTCCCGTTCCCGTTCCAGGCCGAGCATCGGCTCGTCTGGATGCACAGGATCCAGAGCCACGGAAGGAAATAAAGGCGACGTCGGGCGCGGGGATGCGCGGAGGCGGCGGCGGTCGCTGAGCCACCCCTTTCGAACAGGTCTCGCGCTGAGTGCGCCGGTAAAACAGCCCCTTAAAATGGTTTTACTGCCGTGCACGGGGCGCAACGACGTCTAGACGGCAGGGCCGTAAAGTTTGACCTACTCACCCCGACCACGGGAGGAAGAAGGGCGTCGGACGACCCTCCGCCACCACCCCCTCGACCGAGAAGAATCGAGTCGTCCCTTAACCTGCGCGTCGCAGACCTTGAAAACTGGGCCAGAGGGCTCCAAGGATCTCCCTCCGTCTCCATCTCCGTCGAGTCGCAGCTTCGTCTAGGGTCGCGTCGACGGCAGCTTCTCTTCCGCAGGGCGGTTTTCACCCTCCGTCGGTCCTTCGATCGCCGTAGACGCTTTCACGGGATTCGAGTACGGCTCGCCGCGCAACGGGTTCACCATTTTCGGTTGTTATTATCGTTCTTTCCTGTTTGTCTTGAAATTCGTTGTTTTCGCGATTCCCGGAAAATATTTCGGGCACATTTGAAAAATTATTGACGCGATCGAACAACGGCGGGCGCGTTGCAGTGTGCAAATTGTAATCAAACTTTTTCAATATCCTGGCTCCAGGATTGAACGGTAGCATAACAAAAATTTCTTCCCAATATTCGCTCTCTTCGGCGTGTTACGGTGGAATAATATTTGCCGCTCCCTCCCACGCAAGTTTCCTGTTATTTTTATTATTTTTGCATTATTCTTGGCGAGCCGCGGAAACCGTGATACGAGCGGAAAGCCCGCGTTCGTAGTCTCTCTTTTTAAAAAACCTGAAGGGAATAATCGTTGATTAGAACCAAGGTTCGATCGACCGGGGTAAAATAGCAAAATTACGGAAGCGTTCGTCGATTCGAATCCCTTGCAGACCTCAATCTCCTCGGCGAACCTCGGACCTTGAAAACTGGGGCAAAAGGTTGTCGGCAAAGCCCTCGCCTCTGCTCGAGGGTCGTAACATCGCGGGGGTGCTCGACCCTTCGAGGAATTCCACTTCCGACCACCCAGAATCTTTATCGAGAAATGGATTACGAGAGGTACCTTGATCCCTCTCTGTTTCTCCTGCATTTTCCACGGAATTGTTATTAAAAAATTCAAACCCTTCGCAAACACTCGGGCTGCCGTGTTGCACAGACAGCAGCGTTCGGTTTTTCATTCGAAAAACAGCGATAGATTTACTAGTCGTAAACGAAAACAGAATTGTAATTTTTGCCAGCGTTCGTTTAGCCAATGATTCCGATAACTAATTGATAAGGCAAACAACGGCACGGGAGACTTTGGAGTAATGGAACGAATTTGTAATTCCGGCGAACGTTTGCCCGCCTTCGAAAATTATTCGATTACATTTTTGAACTTTTTGCCCGGTCCATTTGTTATGCAGGAAACATTGTGTGCGCACGTTCGACGAGGTTCCATTTGATCTTCTCATTTCACGAACAATGTCGGTATTTTTCGCATGTAAAGATCGGCTGCAAAATAAAAAGTTGGCAGGATGAAATTGTAAGAGAGAATATGTATCGTTAGGGTAGTGGTGCCAGTTACTGCGAGGTAATCAATTTAGTTTATTTTCGAGAATAATTAACTTTATATTTATCGAATAAGGCATATTAATCTTCTTTATATAAATTCGATCAATTATTTATTTGTTAAAATTGGATATGTAAAAGACGGAAGTTCTTAAAATATTATTTCAATATCTCTAAAATACTGAACGATTGAAGATCAATATGCATTAAAATAACTTGTTCTAGGTCAACTGTCACAATGTTAATTGCATTTGGTAAAAAGTACTAAAATTACGGAAGAACAGGACAGCTATTATTTGTTTGAATTTTTATTTTTGTGTTTAATTTCAGTAGTGTATTTACTCTGCACAGTAATTGAATCAGTTTTTCGCTCGATGCGTTGGTTACTGAGCTACTTACCACGGAATGGGTATACATAACCACAAACTTCAACTCATCTCTGTCACATTTTTCAAGAGAAGAAACGTAAATATAAATTTTTATTACAGTAATTATCTTTAATGTGAATTGGGGATGTGATGGATTACAGTAACTGATCTTTGTAGATTGTAGATCATAGACACGCAATAACTGGCACCAGAGCTTCTTTTCTTTCTCATAATATTCAAAAATGATTTGATATTTGTTTCATAGGAAATTTTATATCGGAAAGGGCAACTTTAAAATTTGCCTTTAAGTTTATAAGAAATTGTCAATGAAATTGCTAAAAATTGTTTTTAACAACGAATGAACGCATAAGTCAATGATTAGGGTAGTGGAGCTTGTTGGGTAATGGAGTTCGTTTTCAGACACAACTAATTTTTTGTTTATGAAATAAGATATACGACATGTTTTAATTAAAAAATAAACAAGATAAAAGAATATAAAAATTGAATATGCTTTATCCGATTAATATAAAGTGAATTATGCCCGAAAACAAACCAAAGGCACAGCAATAGGTCATCCCATCCAAGAAATACAAGGGGTAGAAGGGACATAAGATTCGCGGACAGCAGACTTAGGAAGGTTGAATGAATCTCCGCGAGTTCCTTAACCCGGCCGCCATTGACCTTCGAAACTGGGCTGAAGGGTTTCCTTTCCCTATCGCAGCATGCGGAGGGTCGTAACGTCGAAGGGGTGTTCAACCCTTCGAGGAATGTCGCTCGAGACGTCTCGGGATATTTCTATCGGATTACGATTTAAAGGGAATCTCCGTCGAAATTCAAACGCGACGAGCTCTAACCCCGAGGAATTTCCCTTTGATCCCGAAGCTCTGCGAACCGATTCGCGAAACGCCGCGACTCGCTACGTTTCGCTGTCCCGCGACCGGAAATATTCAAATGACCGAGAATTTTTGGCCGCTGGAATTGAAATGTTAATTCGATCGAATAATTTATTTCGATTCCGCCGCAGAGATTTTACCCGGGATAAATTGAACTTGGGATAAATAATCTTTTTACCAAATTGCTCGTAAGAACGTCGTCGATTGTCTGTTCCCCGATGCCTTTAATCCGCCAGAATGTCTCTCGAATCTGGGCCAAAGGGTTGAATAGCCGCGCGAGGCTAACCCTTCAGGAATTTCATTTCAATGCGTCTTCGTCGACTTCTTTTTGCTCTTGCTTCCCATTGAACGACGGTATCGGGATCCGCCGCAGGAATCGATCGACCGTACATACATCCGCGTCTCTTATTTTTTCGACTGACTCGGAGCCGGAATTTCAATCCACCCCGGAGAATATTTCCGAACGAAAAAGAATTCGAAAACTTCCAGATGAAGCTGTACGACCGTTTCGGCCGATAAAATATTTGGCGAAACGCCGCACCGCGCTGATCAAAATTCGCGGGAACGTTCGCGCGGACTAGCGACAGTTTCCCGCAATTAACCGGCTAGGTTTTGAATCACAGTGTTCGCGGCCTTCGTTTCTATCGCCTCTTTGAAGGAGCCCGGTGAAAGTCGAGGAATAAAGCTCTCGGGTGGACTCGGCTGGCCGGAGATATTCGAACAACAGAGGGAGCAATTAAAACGGGTCGCGTGCTGTCGCCGAAGACACGGCCTCTCTTTTTCCCGCGGCGCGGAGGGTGGGACACCGACGATATTAATAATCTTTTTAAATTAATTACGAAACAGCCGGGGAGAGCGGGTGCTCGACGCCACCGTTTGCTGTAACGAGCCCCCAGCGAAAATAGGGCCTAAAAAGGGCTACATGGGGAAACGAAGCTCGAGAAGTTTCGCCCTTGAGAGGAACGCAAGCCGGAAAACTCGGTCAAACGGAAAGTTGGACCTAAAGGGAGTAGTAACGCGGCCCTTTTTTCAAAACCGTGGGTGGATAGAAGGGGCTAGGAGGGGAGACTAAAGGGGGCTAAAGGGGCAGATGGGGAGAGGGAACGCGCGCCCACGGGTCGCAGAATTTCCGAGAGAGTTTTGAAGTGTCCATGGACCTTTTAACGTTAATTGCGAACTCCCTCTATCTCGTTCTCCCTCCTTTCCTCTCTCTCTATCCCTTCCTCTTTTTTCACCACGATATTTTTTTTCATTTGCTGACGTTGGCGCTCGCTAGCTCACTCGCTCGCACGCACACACGCTCGCTACCCGGCCCGATGTAAACGAAAATTACGCCCTTAGCAGTTTTTCCGTGCACTCGACGCGCGGGTTTCCATCCGGCGCGCGCTCGGAAAATTTAAACGAGCCACGGATCCCCTTTGAACGGCTGCGTCGTAATTACTACGGTTTGCCCCGCGATTCTGATCCTAAATCTAAGATCGGCCGCCCCCGCAGCCTCCGTTTGCCCCCGGCATTTTCCCGGGGGCGGGAAAAATGGGAAAATGAGGAAATGGGGAAACGGGGCTCGCCCGAGCCGACCGGCAGCCGTTTAATTGCGCGAATTACGCTGCCGTGGAATTTAGGCTCGCTACGCTTTGCCGCCACTTATTACATCCATTCTTTCGCGTTTCTACACGGTCCACGGGGCCACCCGCACCACCGAGCGCCACCCCAAAGCACGCGCTGTTTGTCGAAGGCGTTGAATTATCGCGGATCGCGTTCCTCAAAAGTTTCTCTTGTTTCGAGCAGCTTTTCCGGCTCGGAAAAGCCTCTATCGCGCGGAACTCCCCTTCGCATTTTTTGGGTCGGCGAATTTACAAGGGCGGTTTTTTCCGGATTACTGGGGCACCGGTTTTTCGGCGGAATAAAACCGCCGCGGCGAACTCACGGGAAACGAGACCCTCGTCGCGAATTGGTGCGCGAACGGTTGTCAAAATCGTTGATCGCGGCCTGATCCGGCATTCTAACGTCACCGTGTAAAATGGGCTAAACACCAGCCACTTTCCAGGGTAGTCAGGAAAATCCATTTTCACGCGTTCGAAATAGTCTGCTGCGCCAAAAACGTATATTAAATTATTAATCCATTAGCCGGCTATCCGTAAGAGCTGCCGGTGACCCTTAAGTTTGTTAAATCTCAATTTTAGCACGAGCTCGCGAACTCTTTCCGTGCCGTCCATCTTGACAGATCCGCGGAGAACCGAGCTATTTTCACGTTGCTGGAAAAAGTACAAATGTCGGGAATACATTTGCCTCGATACCTCCGTCGACGTTGACACACTCGCGTCTCCGAATAATTTGTCGCCTCTCCTCGCGGCGATTCGACGAGGATCTAGGTAACAAGGATTCCGCGACCAAAAGGGTTAGCACCGGATAAGCTGGCAAATTTTGTAACCGGCGAGTTCCATAAATCCCGAAGGAGGTCGCGCGTTAGAAGGCCCTGGAATAAAAAGCCCGAAAAAGCACAGACGCTGGAACCGACGGAACGGCGAGAACGGGGCAGGAGGAAGCGGTGTTCAAACAAAACGTTCATTTATATATCACTTGCAGCCGAGCAAACGCACCGCGCGGCCCGTAGAAAAATGCCCGAACCGAGCAGAGCGCGCGGTGTCTCAAAGGGGAACACATGGTTCCACTCGTCGGCCTGGCCCGACTCTTTCTATCTCCGCTCTCCTCTCTCGCTGTTCTCTCTCTCCCTCTCTCTCTCTCTCTCTCCGCTCTCGTCGCCATTAAAATCGTACAAGTAGCTCCACCGGGCTTAAAACGCGAAGTCGACTCATTCCGAGCCTATCTGACGCACTTTGGCCCGGCTGTCGGCGTGTTGTAACTCTATCTTTAACACGTACGCCTGCGAACGCGCATCTTGCCGCTTGTGTGCGCTCACTGCTGTAAACACACCCACGCCGCGACCAAAGCGGTCGCCACGTGTTGTCACGACTTGTCGCTGCGGACGAAAAATGCAGCAACAAACGAATCCCAACATTCGATCATTCGATTCCGAGTGGGAGAGCGAACGAAGTTTTTTTTATAAATTACATACAAATTATATGAAATATTGACCTCTTTCCTTTTATATGGAACGTGTAGCAAATAGTAAATTTTTAAGAAAGATTTATAATTTGTATAGATTCATGTATAATTTTTATTTAATTTACAAAAATGACTTGCAATATTATATAAATATTTAATATATATGTCACATAAAATCATGAAATTTATATAAATTTATATCACGTAATTTATAGCGGTTTACAATTTATATATATTTCGTAAAATTTATATAATTCCTATGTAATTTATAAAAGAAACTTATAGTTTATATAAATTCATATATAATTTGTATAAGTTCATATTATAGTTTAAGTAATTTTTATGTAATTCATAGAAAAGATTTATAATTATATAAGATTTATAATGTGGAACGTATAAATGTGGAACAATTTTGTAAGTGGACGATTATAAACGGAATCTAGATTTTTTACATTTTCGTTACAGACTCCGATAAAAAAAGTTGAAAAACATAACTTTTGTTATTCCGAGTAATGGTAACATTAAACTATCCCCTATTCCATTATCTAATAGGCTCGTCCTTCCGCCATCTAAAAAAATATTCAAGTCATTTAGTCCAGTTTTAAAAAGGTTACACCGTTTTTCAAGCGTTCTTAAATGTACGGTCTATTTCTACACATAATCAAGTTCCCGATTGTAATAATTCGTAAAAAGAAAAAAGACAATTTATATTTATCGCGTGTCTACATCTACTGTAATGTTGAAATATTGACGACAAGAAGTGAGAATTTTATTCGGATTAAAAGCAATGAGGAGCATTCATGCTAGACAGGTTATCTCCATCACGTGACAGACTCGTCAAAGTATAGCAAGAGGTTAACTAATTGGTAACATCTGACAGTTATCGTGCACAGATTATTCCACTCGCGGATGCAAATGGGTTAATCGCAGGGTTAATCGAACAGGCGATTCGCTGCTCGAATTTCCCGGAGAGCGACCGGAAGGGACATCCCCTAAACCAGCAGCTTTCCCCGGAGAGCGTTGCGCCGGCAAGATACGGGCAAAGGAAGAAAAGCGAGCGGAATCAATGAGAAAGCAGAAACAAAGAGTGGCGAGCGGGGACGCGATCGATAGAAATAAAGGCCGAGAGGGAAACGGTAACAGTAATACGTCCGTAGCGAGAGAGATGCACCCTGCTGCAGGTGCAGGAGGATGCGGTGCAGCGGCGCGGCGGCGGCGGCGCGAAGAGGGGGTGAAATAACATCGGAAGAGGGCGGGTAACGTCGAAAAAGACAGACAACAGGCTAGGAAATAGAGATTGACCTAAACTGGAGCGCTCAAAGGGACGAGCCCGAGGTCGGGAGGAAGACGAGCGAAGGAGGAGGACTTGGCAGCTATAAAGAACGAAAGAAAAACAGAAATAAAGGGCGAGGAAGGGAGAGTCTGGTTCCCTGGCGCTCGCTGCAGCGAAGTTAAGAGACTGGGGCGCTCTTTGAGCTGCTGGTGCTGCTCCATTTTGAGACTCTCGCGTCTTAACCCTTATGTCAATAACCGGGTACCAGGCTAACCTTCTGCACGTTCTCCCCAAAATATTTTTTGTTCTCTATAAAATATTTCAATATTCAGCTAGATCGTTCTTATTTGGATCATTTCCTACCGATATCTGTTTCGGATCTATAATTTCGTTGTGAGACAATTACTAAAATTCGACGATAAAATTTAATACACACGTTTATTCAATAACCGGGGTACTAAAGTATCCTTATAATAATAACAATAACAATGTTATTCATCAACGGGATGAACCCTTTGTTACAGCAAGAGTGAGTAGTAATATGATAGCAGTTAAGCAAGGACAGATGAAATACAGGAACAAAAAAATATATATTGGAGAGAGGAAAAAAGAGAAAACCAAAATTCAATATAGGAGGAAAAGGAGTGGAAATTCTCCAGACAATTAATAAAAATAATATTTTATTACGGTAATACATATAAAGTTAATAGGAATGAATGTATACAGAATAATACAGAAGTTATAAGAACGACAGTAACGTAACGTAGAAGTTCGTCATAGCGGTACTCGAGTTCTAAAACAACATCGATAATTATGGTTACTGATACAAGGATTAACGTTAACCCCCTGTCGGCGGATCATGAAGAATTGAAACTCTAGTTGAAATAATTGCATCGAATTTGGCGAACTCTCGGTAACGTGGCGAGCGATACAAATGCAGCGGCGGCCGCATCCGAACGCGACGATATATTCGCGATATTTTTTGGCGAGGAGTTACCGTAAAGCAGGACCCAACTAAAACCGTCGAAACAGCGTGAACGAGGACGCGCTAGTCGCCGCGAAATTAAATGAATATCAAGCCGGTCGTTCTATCGTAACGCCGCTTTAGGAGGCGGCCGGAGATTGGAAGTTTTAGGTGCAGACGCGCGCAGTTTTACGGCTTTCCGCGGAGCGAGTCGCGGCCATTCCGCAGAGCGCAGACTTCTCCTTATTCCCGGCCAGACAGCTGTAAAGTTCCCCGGGTAATAAAGCACCTGTGTACCCCGACGCGACGCCCGTGTCCATAGAAAATTCATTACCGCCGCCGGATATTTATAAGCGTTATGTCATCGTCACGTTTAGCGGCCACGCGGTCTCTCCTCGCACTTCGCGGCCTTCCGGACACGGCTTCTCAACCTGCTCTGAACGCCGCGCAGTGGACAGGAAACCCATTGATCGTGTCCAAAATATCATTTTTTACATTTCCTAAGCAAATTTTTCTATGTGTCCATTGATAATTCTTCAGAGATTCAAATTTCAACACTATGGACGTTTTAGGTAATCATATGCCAGACAGTACTCTAAACTCAAAATTCAGAGATTCAAAGTGAAACCGATTATTCTAAGGACTCGTTGTAGACTACGAAATGACAAGTTCGAATTAATTCTCTAATCGCAAACTAGTATTGGAGTTTTCTGTATGTAATCGCGGGCTAGTTTAAAAAGGATGTAAAAAGAGAAACAAAGAAAAAATAAGAAATGTAAAATTTTTTAACTGAGTTTTTTTGCAAAGTTTTACAAAATATTCAACGCCTAAGTTTCTCGTTGCCCGCGCTTTGAGAGTTAATGTTTTGTATACGTTAATCTCGAAAAATTGAAATATGCTCAAATGATCATAACTCCGGCAGGAATTGTTGCATCGATATTGTTGAATAATGATTTGGAAGCATTAAGGTCTCTACTGTTAATTATAAAGAAATCTTTGAAACGCAAAGGAGGAGGTCTTTCAGCTTCCTGACATTACACAGAGTGAGAACATCTTTTGACGATGAACCGCGTTAATGCTTTCCTGTACAAAATACGTTTTCTTTCGCTATTGTACAATGTCTATTGTTGGAGTTATTCGACGTTCAAAGAAAAGTTGTCCTTTCATCTTATACAAAAAAGCAAAGGAATAGCATCTTCTTCTCTTGAAAGTTTTTTTCAATTTAATTAAGATTATGAAATACCGGGCCTTTCTGAAAATGTGCTTTTCATTTTTCTCTTAATTCATTGTATCTCAACGTGAAGCGGTGGCAACACCGTGATCGTAAGTTCAGTTTGCAACAGAGTGTCTGCAGATTCGATCGAGCACCAGATGAACCCGCTGCGACAATTTTTGATCACTTTGTTTTGCTACTGTGTTTAAAGTTGCCGATGTGCATAAAATATTAATAGTTGCGTTTTCATTGTTTAACTAGTTCCTAGGCATTGCGTAATCCATTTACAAATGCTGCAATATTTATAACAAATTAAATTTTGAAAACAATTTTAGACAAAATGTGTCAAAGTGCCCGACACAGAATTTGTTTCACATGAGAGCTTAGACATTTATTAAATAGATCGTGCAAATTTCAAGCGCATCTACCGGCAAACAGGTGCCCGAGGTACTGGAGCGCTTCCAACAAAAGTTCATCAGTATTTACTTTTCTACAAATTTCGATATAAAGTATTCCAGAAACAACATTTCTTTTATAAAAAAGTTGAAGCCATCTCGTTTGTAAATATTGATATAAAGGGTTTTCCAATAAGAGCGATCGGACTTTAAATTGAAATAAAGTGAGAACTACAATAGATAATTTGTGATGATGATTGTCTTATCGACAACTACATATTCGGTGGCATTAAACGTGAAATATAATATCATTAAATGACCATCGTGATTGCGTTTGATAGAACGAATACGAGAAACCACAGAATTCGTCATACAGAGGTTTGCGGTAAGCCTAATTTGTGATAACGCCGTGAAATCGATTTTGGATTCTCAGCCATGCTTACGCTCTCAGTAACAATATTCCTCCCATTCCTTGCACTACGTTAACGAGTTAAGTGTCAATCAACAACTGAACCAGTGTCCGAATTGAATTGATGATAAATTTTAATAATTTCAATATAGCCGGCGTCGAAAAGCATTCAATGATCGACTATACTATAACGCGGCAATATATAACGTTAAAATAATTGTGGACACGATAAACGGATTTCCAGCCCACTATGCGCCAGTGTTCCACGAGCCTTGGTCTCGCCGCGCTGTGCCAATCGAGATACCAACCGGCGACATTCCAAATGCGAAATAAATTTCAAACGCTTTTGATACCGCTAAACAGTATTCATTTTAAATTGCAGTCACTACAAATACAGACTGCATAGTTGGAGACCTTTTAGGACTACGGATATCTGACTGCTTGGAGTTTTTTAGTCTCGCCTAAACGCCAGCGTTATTAACTAAACTCCTCGTAACGCGGTCGTATTTCGTCGTCGAAGAAAGTAGTAAATCGAGCGCAGAGTCCTTTCCCCTAAATGGACCACGTCAATCTCCCCAGCGGGCACTCCGATCTACTCGGGCTAGCGCTGTGAAAACCGTGTAACGCGAGACCCGACGTATTCTCATTAAGCTCCTTTCCCTACACGATACTTCGTTATCACCGAACGATTTGAACCGAGCAACGCGAGGGTGGTTCACGACCCGCGTAATCTCATTTCGCTGTCAAATGAGCCGTGACAATCTACTCGGGACACAGATCTGCCCGATCGATCCTTAATTGGGAAACGCTGGCTGCTGGGAACGATTTTTCGATCCCAGTCATATTTTTGTAGCGTTACTCCTAGGCTAGGATTAGGACAAATGCATATGTATATTCGAAGTACAGAATAATACACAAGCTAGATGTCGCTAATTATGGTTTTGTCTCATCGGCTAAGATCTACAGTCACTTATTACTAAACTGCGGATTTTATGCATTTTATGTATGAAATATAAAATTGTGAAGACACGAAAACAGTTTAATAATATTGTTACACTATTCGCAATTTATTCAAATTATTAGAAGACACAATTTATTTTTATTTCATTTCTGTTCTTATAACCGTCTTGGAAAATTGTTATTTTGCATAAAGATCCGCGGTTTACTTATTACTCTTAACCAGATCGTGAACATTATCATAGCTTCATTGTTTTTATAATAAAGTAAAACGTTATTAAAACAATCGTTGATATTTTAAAAATATACGATTTATTATTAATGACTAGACTGCGGATCTTTATGCAAAATAAAAACTGTCTACGTCGATAAAACAGAAGTTGAAAGAGAACAAACCGCTTCTTCTAATAATTTTATTAAATCGGAAATAGTTTAATAACGTTATTAAGCCCTTTCAAGTCTTTAGTATTATACGTTTCACCTTCTCATTTTTATTATAAATGCTAAAAATTCACAGTCTATTAATAACATAAACATAAAAATTGATCCGCTTCCGACTAAATGAACATTGAAACCGTTTAGGGTTAATTCGCCCCCACATGATTCACGGAAAGTGAACGGAAGAAACATTTCGTTCCTCGAAAATCCGCGCACCCGCGTGCACCCGTTTCGATTTGAACTGCGGCTGCGTTGGGTCGAACGAACTCGTTCGCAGCTAAATCTCAATAATCGGGACCTGTGACTTTTACAAGACGCTGGAGAGCAGTCGCCTTTAGCGTCCGGTACTCCGAGCGTTAATTACCCGACGGAGACCTTTCGCTGGGTGGTGGTGCGCGGGCAGAGAAAGAGGGGAATAGAGAGGGAAAGAGAGAAAAAAAGGCGAGGGGACCAGCAACTTTCCATTTTAAGAGACAAAAGGCGGAGAGGAAGTGGAGCAACGGTCGCGGCCAGACGAGACGCTCGTAAAGCGGCGCTCAGACTCTAATAACCCCGGCCTGGAATCAATCCCGACGCGGAAATAAAGATAAAGTCCCGATCGCAGATAAACGTCGGGACGACGTAAAATATTTCCCGGGCAGCGAAACAGCCGCGGACCTGGGGAACACCGCGGTGCACCGGGAGAGAAGCCGCTCCGCGCCGGAGAGATTGGAGGGCAGGCAGACGTATAGGTTTATGGGTTTCCGCGAGCAGGCCGCGGCCATTCCGCGCGTCTGGAACACCGCCACCCCCGCGACCCACCCTCTGTCGCGGCGGGGCTGAAGTCGGGGCTGGGGCTGGGGCTGGCTGTAAAAATTTTACTGCGAATTGTCTGCAGACCCGACCCCACCACCCGACGTTACGACCGGGAAAAATAGGAAACCGCCGGGAAACCGGCAGAAAAACTCGTCTGGGTCAGACCTCCTACCCTTCTCCACCCGCAGCCCCGACGACGCCTTGTCCTCGTCTTGCCTCCACCTTGCGTCCACCTTGCGTTCGTCTCCTCGCGACATTTGGGTCAGAGATCCCGTGTCGTTCGCTCTGTTCCGCCAGCATCTTCCATCGTGCTCGGTCCAAAGAGGATCCAAGGTGGTTCCCGCAGTATTTTCAGAGCAGATCCAGAATGTCTTAGGGTTGCTCTCCGCGGAACACCGCGGTGTACCGGAGGGAACGCGGCGAAGGGTCAGAAGCCACGTAAAATTCCGAGCGATCGGTTATCGGGCCAACGATGTCCCCCGAGCGAGAGAGACGCGGCCGACAAGGGAGAAGAACCGCCAATTCGGGACCAACTGTTGAATTTTATCACTGGCTGTCTCCCACCTCCCGCGTCGCCCTTCGTGTTTCGTCCGCGGCAGCGGGGAAGAGGGCCGGGTTAACGTGACGCAGGCCACATGTGTCCCGTTCGCCACCCTCTCCTCTCGCGCTCCTCTCCCGTCCTCGTCCCACGGCCGTTCGTTTTCGGCTTCTAGGCCTAGCCGACAAAAAAAGCCACGAAAGCGATACTGACACCCTGTGGGAACACATGTGTGTTTCTTAGATAGCTGGAAAGGAGAAGGAACACGGAGGGTCTTCGAACCGAGATAATCCATTGAACCCAGCTTCCTTGGGAGCGTCGGAGAGTTTCCCTGGGAAAGCGGCCGGGAGTCGTCCCGATCTTCCGTGGATGGAATTCCAGAGCAGCGAATTGATTAACTCGCCGCTCGGTGGCTCTTTCAATTATTTATCGCAACAGATTCAGACGTTCCGCTGGATTACTGGTCCGCGCCGGTAATAAAAAGATCTCGATACTTTCTTTCGCCCCGGCATCCTCTTGATTTATCCGACCCCGGTAAGGACAATTTACTTCGGCCCGATGCTTCATAGTTTCTATTACTCCCTCGCGCCGTTCGCTTGATTCATTCTCTTGGCAAACGCCAGCCGCTCTATCAATCTCGCCGCCGTTCAACCGGGCATTATCTCGGCGTAGGTTGCGGGGACCGGCGATCCGCAGTTACGTTATAACCGGGAACCAAGATTTTCCTCGATCGCCGACGCTCGCTCGATCATTTCGCGTCGCAATTTTTCCAACTGCATCCCCTTCCCAGGGACAGAAGCTCGCAATAACGTTCCGATTCGTAGGAAAAAGTTCCCGGAGCTTTCGAACACCTCCTGTCAACAATTAAACCCTTGATTACTGTGCCGCCTACAGGCGCTCTGAAAATTCCCTTCTACCATATCGTTTGCGATGTACAGGATGTTCCTGAAAGATATGCACGAGCCGGCAAAGGGTGGTCTCTAAAGAAACAAAATGATAAAAATGCAGAGTAACTTTCGTCGTTTGGGGCGCGGTTTTCGAGAGAATCAAGTTTGAAATTTGCTTTGTGCACACGCTCTTGCGGCTATAAGCGATATACAGGGCTAGGGAGAAGTAAATGTTTGAAATAGTCAATAGACTATCAATAATTTTATTTTATCATATGAGACAGAATTTGGCCGTAATTTTTTTTAAAATAGTAGTAACGTATGAATATTACGTAATTAAATATATCTGAAATGCTATTTCCTTATGTAATAACTATTTAAAAAAAGTTTATTTGCCAAACTCTGTATTACATCAGAAGATCAAAATATTTATAGTCTATTGACTATTTCAGAAATCTATTTTTCCAGCCCTGGTGATTTATGCTGTCCGACGAACCGTATCTTGGCCGTAAGGGCGTATACAAAGCTAATTTTCAAACTCGGTTTTCTCAAATGCCAAACCCCATATGAAAATAAAAAGTTATATATTTCCAAACCGTTTAGTTGTTAATAGACGGTTTAGTATTGCAATGGTGATAACTTTTATACGTGTTATATAAAATGTAAAACTGAAAGTGTAAAGAGAAATCCGTCTATAAGGGTATGTATAAACCTTCGGACGTTAATAAACAACAATAAACAATAAAACATATATTTCGAAACAATTACAGTTATAAATTTCAAAACAGCACAAATCGTACCATTGAAGCAGCAATTGGTAGAATTAGAATTGGCCACACGGATCTAACCACACTCATATGTTTTAAATAAAAATTAACCTCCAGGCTGTGAACAATGCAATGCACCAAACACTATCGAACATACAGGATGTTTCAGCGAAATTGACCATTCCGAATATTGTTAGGTAATGATACACTTTATGAAAAATTTAAGGCGCAGAATTTAAATGCCATCAAGAAACACATTTTATAAGCTATACACGTTTTTTGTGGGTAGAGGTGTTTCAGAGGTTTCAAGGTTACCTTGACGTCCTTTCATGAAATGGCCTATTTTGCGTACCATAGATCGATAGAGCGTCAAATTTTGAATAAAAATGTATTGACCCTTGTGCATTCTAAACCTAATAGTTAACGAGATATTACCGAAATAATTTTGAATACGTTCAAAAACTTAAGTTCTCGAATTAATTTCCATACAGCGATGTAATTTATGTTTTAATGGAGAAACGTCATTTTTAGTCATTTTTAAAGTGTATCACGCTTACCTTGAATTCTTTGTTCCATATTTCCTTGCGTCGTCGGTGGGTTAAAGTGAACTGTATTTTTTAAAGTTCCCCACAAGGAGAAGTTTAGTGGTGTAAGATCCGCTTTTGCATAATTCGCAGGACAATAATCATGCTGGAACGACATTTATAGGCGAGTATCTAATGGTACATCTTGTAACAGATTCGATAATATCTCCTTAATGAAACTTTCGTATTTTCGTCCTGTTAAGTGTCCATCAATGAAGTATGATTCAATTATTTAATCGTACATTATACCACACGACAGGTGGTATATCCATTATCCTCATTGATTAGGTACTTCTCTAATCCAATGAGAATTACTTTGTGACCAATAAATAATGCATGTTTTGTAAATTAACGTCCGCATGGTTAGCGAATGTCATCTTATCCGTCAGTAGAACATTTTGTAAGAAAAAATCGCTTCTGTGTACTTGTTGCAATAATTTCTGACAAAATAGATCTATCGATCTGTGGTTCAAAAAGTAGGTCATTGTATTAAACAAAGTCAAGGTAATCTTGAAATCTCTGTGACGCTTCCACGCACGAAAATGTGCTGCTTGATGCAATTTAAGTCACACGTCTCAACATTTTCATGAAGTATATCATTAATTAGAGGTGATCAAGTTAGTTGAGACACCATTGCATTATACTAGATTGTAAAACTTAGAAACTTGAAAAAAGAAAGCCACATGCTTGCATATTGCCTGTCAAGCAATTAGCGACAGTTGCACAGAAAAGACTTTGTTTATTTTTATGCAGTTATCTCACTTATTTTCATATTTACAAATTATGTTACCGAACATAATAGAAAATAACGATACTAAACACTATAATTTTGCGACTGGGAAACTATTTAAAAGTTTACGGATTAACACTTTGCCTGTCGCCCCAACAATATACGGATGTCAGACATATTCGCTCAGATATAAAAATCCATTTTTACGTTAGTCCTTTCTAAATTGATTAAGTTTCGCAAAAAGGAAAAATATTAGGACATTAAGCTACACAACTTTTACCATTTTAATATGATTAAGTAAAATATTTAAATTTTATGACACTTTCGAGTTTGCGACGTGACAGCCATACAGTCATTACAGACTCGGTCAGTCCCGTCCCTTTAATTGGTCCTCGCAGCCAGCT